>OZ023317.1:600000-1040000 GCA_964007375.1 Ophion obscuratus | reverse complement strand
GATACTGCTTACCCTCTCCACGTTGCCACGGTGGTGGAGGAGCCAATACGGCGCTGAGCAGCAAGCCCCACTACCCCCACCTGACCCACAGGCCGCTCAAAGCTGCGCGGCGTTGTGTCGTTCTGTCGTGGAACGCAGTATAGTGCGAACATTTGAAATATACTTTTTGCCGGCACGTCAGGGATTTTACTTAAGGAAAAATATGATGCTTAGGTTTGTGGAAAAAGAATGATATTTGCTTTGAAGGGAAAGGCCGTTATCTAGGTTGTCTATGCTGTATTTTATAGTAGTTCATATATTCTGATTGAAATTCATGTTAACTTCGATATGGGAATGTTAATTCGACTGGAAAATGTTGAAGTTACGTGGCTGAAATTACTATCATTGATATCATTGATTATCTGATATTAAATGATATCATTGATTATCATCGAAACCAAAAAAGAAACGGAACCTCCGTGACCTAGTTCGGCGATGTCTATTGAAATTCAGTTAATTTTTGTGCTAACTTTAAACTTATGAATGTAAAATCACTCAAACGTGACGTTACGATATTTAATCGTTCAGCGTGGTCCCAAAAAGCAATTGCGTTTTGAGCATATCGCGTATTTCTCAGACTGATTGGAGTTAGGTCGAGGAATTTTGGACGTGGCTGCAGCTTAACCGAATTTTAATCGGTTACTGCCAAACTATTTGTATATCTTAGAGTCGATTTTGTCCAGTGTCAAACAACCATGATTAGGCGAGTTCATGGAGATATGTGTGAAAAAAGATCGCGGAGGTTATGTCGAATTGATTCACTTTCTCCGAAAATAAATCGAATTAGCTATACAAATTGAGGTACTCGTTTGTCCGCAGTTCTGATATTCCGAATATGGCCAATATTTTTTTAAGTCTTTCGACGTTGAAATCAATTTCAATAATGAACGCAATAATGATCTACACGTCCACAGTAATAAGATCACGTACTAAAGCTACGTAATGCTTATGCGATATTAGCGAAATTCTGACGCTTTTTATGGAACAATCGTATAAAGATTGACACGTCGGTAATCAATTCGAAAAGAAAATGTTCCTCTTTCGCAAAATGTATACATATTGGAGGGAAAAGCTTGGCTAGTCTAAAACCTGATACTCTTAACAACAGTCAAAGCAAAGACGTTCACCGAGATTTTTTACATGCAGAATTTATTATAATCATTACAAAGCTCTCTTTAAAGCTCTTCAGTATACTCATTAGAAAGCTCGGTGCCTGACAAATTACGAAAAATTGCAAGCGTCACATTCGATCGAGTTTTCATTAAACGAACTCGAATATGTTGAAATTATACGTATCTGAAGTCGAATAATGAATTATATTTAATTTAAAAACTTTATTTAAACTTTTTTTATTTTATTTTAAACTAAAATTAAAACTTTATTTATTTAAAATTTAAAATTTTAAATATACATAATATATTTAATATATTAATATATATTTAATATATTTAATATATATAATATATTTATAATAAAATTTAAAATAAAATTTATTTAAAATTATAAACTAAAATTAAAACTTTATTTAAATACATATTTAATTTAAAAACTAGAATTCTTAGTGCGCGGTCAAAAAAAGCAATAACAGTGAAATATTTTTTTGATTTTTTATTTATGGATCGCAAAAGTTTTCGAAGTACAGGATGGACGTATTTTTTTTGCGTAGAGAAAAGTATTGATTACGCAGGTTCGTCAATTCATCGGTGAGGGTAGATTGGTAGGTTCAAGAGCGACCCGACAGTTGGTGAGAACGGTTGGGAAGATAATAGCTTTTTGGTCCTTCGCCCGTTGCGGCCCTTATACTCTTCGAGCATGGTCGCTCCTCGTGTGCATCACCCACCATGGCCACCGTTTCTCCCCTCTCCGACGTCAAACATGAATCCCATGGATTTTTGGGGAGCCCGAGGTCGCCCACTCCATCCCTCGTGCTTTCTTACTCGTTTACAACGTTGGATCTTCAGTTGCCAGCTGCTTCGCCCGAAAGATTCTTCCGAACCGAAAGCAATCCTCCTTGGATCGGATGGCAATCCCAGATTTTCCCAAACTTTAAAACGGGATGGTATGCGTGCTACGAAAATCTCTTCGGTCGAAGGCAAATCGTTCGGACCATTCTTAGCTCAAGAATTCGTACCTTCAGATGGCTTTGCCGGAGATTTAAAATCTCCAATACACGTACTTAGATACAGATTAACGATTTTGGTCTTTCCAACGGATTTATTTTATGAATTTTTATTATGAATTTGGGAAAATAATATGGTTTGGCAACTTTTAATTGAATTTAAAAATAAAATAATTTTAAGCAATAAATTTTGGGGGTTTAATTTCTTAGGATATTTTATTATGAAGTTGGAAAATAATATATATGGTTTGGAAATTTTTAATTGAATTTAAAAATAAAATAATTTTAAGGAATAAATTTAGGGGGTTTAATTTCTTAGGATGTTTTATTATGAATTTGGGAAAATAATATATATGGTTTGGAAATTTTTAATTGAATTTAAAAATAAAATAATTTTAAGGAATAAATTTAGGGCGTTTAATTTCTTAGGATGTTTTATTATGAATTTGGGAAAACAATAAAATATTCTAAGTTTTATTAATTTCCCAAATTCATAATAAAACATCCTAAGAAATTAAACTCCCTAAATTTATTCCTTAAAATTATTTTATGTTTAAATTCAATTAAAAATTTCCAAACCATATATATTATTTTCCCAAATTCATAATAAAACATCCTAAGAAATTAAACCCCCTAAATTTATTCCTTAAAATTATTTTATTTTTAAATTCAATTAAAACTTTCCATATTTTCCAAATTCCTAATAAAACATCCTAAAAATACGCGCAAAAATCCGAAACTTTCGCGCGTATGATGTTGACTACTCTACGGCCGTATATTTTTCTCATACACTTTTTTTATACACGATTAAATCAGTGTATGAAAAAAGTTGTACATCAATATTAACAAAATACTTAGCTCAAGATTTCATATCTTTAGATGTATTTGCCGGAGATTTTTAATCTCCAATACACGTACATTTTTTATACAGATGACCGATTTTGGTTTTCCCCACGGAAAAATATACATGGAAAAATTCGAAACTTTTGCGCGTATAATTTTTACTAGTACTTTACGACCGTATATTTTGCTCATATTTAAGATCAGTGTATGAAAAAAGATATACATCAATATCAACAAAATTCACACTGACGCAAAGATATTCGTGTACTGCGTTGATGTAAAAGTATGTTTGTCACGTACATTTTTTATGGAAATTTCTTCAATTTTCATTAAAAATGCAAGTTCATTTCCATTGTGAATTTCGTGCATTGCTTTTCACGAAGACTCGAAGAAATAAAATTTGACCTTCGGCGTAATTTTGACGTTGGGTGTGCTCGAATGAATAAGATTTCTCGTACGGTTCTGATTCGAGCGAAACATTTTATGGCACATCTCCAGGCGTCGAACAATTAGCTTTCAACTGTATACATACCGGAAGCTCTTCATAGCAGCCGTTGATGAATTTTGTCCATTTATTCTGGCCGACTGGGTGTTCTATTAGAAAATGGTACTAGGATGATTGTTTGATTGGGGTGTGCCTCGTTCGAGTTTGTAGATAGCAATTGAACGAGTCCGGCGGTGATTGTGACTTCGACAATCAAATAATCACCTTTGATAATCCCGCCTTCGATACATCATATTTCAATCTCCTTGATTCCTTGGATCGTTACAAATTATGCACGAATTATTCGGAAGGTAGAAAAAACAATGTATCGATGCAAATCATAGTAATGCACGAATAATATTTAAAGAAAAAAAAAACGAAATAATTTACAAATATTAAACGGTGCACGTGGTATCGTCAATGAATGATAGTGTGTGTTTGTGCAATTTCATGCAACGTGATGAAGTTAAAAATAATTTAAAAAATACTAATATTAGTGCCGCAACGAGTTTTCGAGCTTGAGCGTTTACCTGGCGTATTTTGCCAAACCCTGCAGGTGTATGCTGTTAACCAGGTCTATTAACGACCACTGCCGATCAAGGATGCTGCGAGAACCTCCGGGAGGTTGCCAGTGGCCAGCCACTCGCCTCGCCATTGTCTTGTTGTCTCTATTGGCAATAATGAACGGTAAGTCCGATAAACCTAGGAACTCGAACATACTGCACATTTATTCACTTCCTGTTCTTTCAAAATACAGTTCTTCAACTTCGTTTGCATTCTATTCTATTGAATTCGAGAAAACGTGGGTCTCACATTGCCGCGATTGTAAAAGTCGCAAAAAGATAAACCGTAAGTTATCAAAACGTGTTTTGAATTGGAATTGCAATTTTCTCTATTTTTTCGAGAGTAATAGAAGCGCATAAATGAATATAGTACAGCGTGTGTCCATCAAATATTCTACTAATAATCAAAGAAAAAGTAGCCAAGTTCGAAAAAATAGTAATAAAAAATTGGTACATAAATGTCTCCTCTGGTATACTTCCGATGAAGTTTCGATCGATTTAAAAGATCCGTTATTAAGGGGTAGGGCCACTGTAACGGCCCAAAAAAAAGGTTTTTTCACTAATTTTTTGCTCCCGAAATTGAAGGTATTTGAAAAAAAACTTTTAATGGTGTTATCGGGCATACATTAAACTTTATTATAAAATTTTTTTACAGTAAAAAAAAAACAAAATGGCGGTTCCACAGCTATCTTCCCGGGACATGTTTTGCTTCCAGGGCTCCGCGGCACGTAGCACCACTGGTGCACTTTTGAATCTAGAACAAAAAAAAAACCATTAATCTAGAGGGCTGTAGCTAGAGAATGTCGATCGGATTTTAAAAAGTATCAATTTTTGTGGATTTGGCGTGCGTTTGAAAAAAAAAAATTGATTTTTGACGAAAAAAACGGCAAGTTTTTTGTTAATAAAAAATCAATAAATAAAGTTCTTGAAAATTCCGATCGACATTCCCAAGATAATGTAAATGTTCACATCTGGTTAAAATTTCAAGTAAAAAAAATGAAAATTGTTCGAGTTATGCTGCGTGCCATTTTGAAAAACCATGTTTCGAGAAAAACGCGTTTAAAGTTTTTCGAATAGTTTTTTATTGGAAAAAATTAAAAAAAGAAGTTTCGGAGAAACTTAAACTATTTTTTATTTTAAACTTAAACTATTTTTTAAGCCAATAAAAAAAAATCGTTTTTTCAAAAAATTTACAGTGGCCTTACCCCTTAAGGGACCCACTTTAGAGCCACGAGAAAGGCGATTTTTAAAAAAAGATTTTATAAAAAATGTGAATATAAAATTTGTTGGGCTTGATAAATAAAGTCTTGAAATACATTAAAAAAATTTAATTCATTTTTATTCTTTTTTAAGTACGAAAACTATAGTTTAACGTAACGCCTCAAAAATGGGTGGGCTAGGTAGCTCCATCACAACTCGGCAATGGCTTGTCTGAAGGAAAAAAATCAACGTCCATCAGATTCACCAGCTACAAAATGACCCTCGGATATAAAGTGTTATCAAAAAATAAAAAAAATGGCACATAAAAAACGAAAAAAGTATTTTAAAAACGCGTTTTTTCGCAGTTTTTTGCAAAAAAAAGTAAAAATCAAAATTTGAAAACCATCGAGAGTCATCTTGTTGCGAATTATGTTTACAATACGAGGGTGGGTTGAAAAGTTTCCGGCCTGACCAAGAAAAACGATGTTTTAAAGTTTTTTTTTTTTGCTTTATTTTTCAACATAATCTCCATCAACACTGATACATTTCTCATAACGGTGTTCCAATTTAGTTATACCAGTTTTAAACGTAGATTCGTCAAGCTCCTCAAAATACTGATTTACAGCTTCGATAACTTCTTCGTTGCTCTTAAATCTTTTTCCGCCAAGCCATTTTTTGAGGTTAGGAAACAGGTAACAGTCGCTGGGGGCTAAGTCTGGTGAGTAGGGAGGATGCGGCATCAATTCAAACTTCAATTCGTGGATTTTGGACATGGCTACAATCGACGAATGCGCTGGTGTGTTATCGTGATGAAACAAAACTTTTTTCCTTCGCCAAATGAGGTCGTTTAATTTGCACCTCCTGCTTCAAACGTTGCAATAACTCTGCGTAGTATTGACCAGTGATAGTCTTACCCTTTTCAAGGTAATCAATGTATATAATTCCTCTCGCATCCCAAAAAAACAGTAGCCATAATCTTGTTTGCCGATAAAATTGTTTTTGCCTTCTTTGGGGTTGGTTCCCCTTTTCCAACCCACTGTTTTGACTGCTCTTTATTGTCAGGAGTGTAGTGGTGGACCCGTGTCTCATCAACAGTTATGAATCGACGCAAAAATTCGTTTGGATTACGCCTATACAGCGCCAAATTGTCGGTAGAAATGGTTTTGCGAAGCAGTTTTTGGTCGAGCGTTAGCAAACGCGGCACCCACCTTGCACACAGCTTTTCCATGTTCAAATGGTTGTGCAAAATATTTCGCACACGTTCAGCTGACATCCTACAGGTCTCAGCTATCTCATGCACTTTTAACCTGCGGTCTTCCAACGCTATTTTATGGATTTTTTCAATCATCTCTGAAGTTGTGACTTGAACGGGCCGTCCTGAGCGAGGCTCGTCAGAGGTGCTCACACGACCCATTTTAAATTCAGAAACCCACTGCTTAATAGTTGAATATTATGGGGAGGAGTCTCCTAGTGCTGAATCCATCTATTCTTTTATTTGTTTTGGTG
This sequence comes from Ophion obscuratus, assembly GCA_964007375.1. Taxonomy (NCBI): domain Eukaryota; kingdom Metazoa; phylum Arthropoda; class Insecta; order Hymenoptera; family Ichneumonidae; genus Ophion; species Ophion obscuratus. The sequence continues at coordinate 1,033,246 of OZ023317.1, read as the reverse complement.
TAAAACCTTTCAAATGGAAGTATTTGATGACAGCGCGTTTTTCCAATTTTTCCATTTTGACGAAAACAACGGAAGCGTCTCGCGCAATGTGCTCTCAAACGCAAACTAACGTAGCGATTGAGCTGAAACTGTACATACAAGCTCGGTAGGAATGGTACTGTAGAACGCCGCTCCAAAACTAGACCTAGTGGCACCATCTCTTGGTCAGGCTCGAAACTTTTCACCCCACCCTCGTATGTGGTTCAAATTTCAAGGGAATCGGTTTATTAGTTTTAGAGATACGATGGAGCTAGATTTGGAAAACGTTGTTTCGAGAAAAACGCGTTTGAAGTTTATACTTTGAAAAAATCTTACCTAAACTCAATCGGCAATATCTGCACCGTACAAAATCCCTTCTGATTGCTCATCATCGTCGATTTCTTCAAGTCTTGCTTGCTTTTGATTTTTTCAAAATTTTCAAAGTGCACTGACCCCTTAATAAACGCAAGATATTCGCACAATTCCTCAATCGTCAGAAAAAGTTCCCTAAAAAATGGACACGCTGTAGAATTTATAACCATTTGAAAATTCGCAGAATGATTTACAATCTGACAATGGAAAAAGTCTTGCGATGGCTTTATGTTTTCTTTGAATTGAAAGTTTGAGAAAAGATTTTGCCAAGCTCCCAACGAATTGCCCACATATAATACCCGACCTGATGAAAAATCTGTATTTCGGTCCGGAGTCACGTGCGTCCCACGTTGTAGGAGCGGGTCAATGTCTCTGAAATACCGATTGTCCGTTGAAAAGGTCTGCGCTGTGTGGTCAGTTTTTATTATTCCGGACATGAGGGTATATAACCCATAAGATGATACATCCGTGTACACACACATGCACGTGTGTGTGTGTGTGTGTGTGTGTGTGTGTGTGTGTGTGTGTGTGTGTGTGTATGTGCGTGTGAGGCTTCTTTTATGCCAACTCAACGAGCTCTTGCCCGACCATTTTTTATTCTACTGATTTGTTTTACCTTTTTTGTACATATTAAAAGATAACATCAAGATTAATGGAGGAATAAAAATGTTTGATAAAGAAACAAAATTTGGTGACGACCCATCTACGAAACCTTTCAAAATCACTTTGAAAAAGCATAACACATGGAGGAAGCCGAAAATGCATTGTGTTCCACCACAAATGAATGATACTATGAATGTACAAATGTTTTATCAATCGGACGAATTTAAATATCATCGAATGATTAAGGGGCTATACAAATGTGAACGCTGAAAATTTTGGTGATTTTCGAGAATTTTTTGCAAGCAAAGTACTCAATTAAATGGTTCGGAAAATTAAGAATATATTTGGCTATATTTGAACTATATTATATAATTTTTTCATAGAAAAATATTGAGATCCAAGCGACTTATGCGCTGCCTTCGGAGGCGCAAAAAAAAGAAACCGGAAAAGGAAAAAAAATGTTAAAATGGAAGGTATTTCCTGTAAAATGAGCTAGGATTTTCGAAAATTATCAAAATTCAACAAAATGGCGTAGTTATGAAAAAAAAGGTCTGTTTTCTTGCCTATAAAATGATCGTTTTTTCAATGCCAAATCGTCAATTTTCATCCAATCAAAAATATCCTACGTCATTGCAGAGTAAACATATTCGAGAGTACTCAGTTCACACTTCAAGTCAACCATATAGTTGCTCTTTGAGTTACAATGTCAGCAAATTTGAAAATTCTCATTTCGAGAAAAACGCGTTTAAAGATTGAACTATCGATTTTTTGCAAAATAAAATGATAGAGATACGGCCTTAAAATTGTTACAGGATATTCTTGAAAATGTAAACTGTCGAAAAAGGCAAAAAAATCGATTTTTCGAAAGTGTCACACTGGTATAGCCCCTTAAAGGTCTCGAAATTATGAAGAAAAGTCGGCGTGAATGAAAATAAATATATTCTTCATGGGTGCATATTAACTCATATGCAGAACCTCCCGTAAAAATAACATGTAATTTTTATATACTTACGAAATAGTAAATATTGGTTCTCAACGATCAGTTATGGCTCAGAATTTTTTAAATTACCTTTAGAGTTCCAAGTACTTAAAAAAACCGAAAGTAACGTAATCGATTTGTTTGGCTTTTGATTTAAAAAATTAAAACGCTGTAGAGCAATGTGATTTTCAAGTAAAATAAAGATAAATGAAATGACGAAATTATTAGATTGATTTATTTCTTCTTCCATCAATAAGGGCCAACACTTCCAAAAATATACATCTGGAAATCAGATGAAGATATAGTCGACAAAAAATCCATTTTTCTCTTGATATTTATAAAAAGCGTAAAAAACACAGCGAAATAAGAAATGGTCAGCTCGAAAGGAACTTCCTTAAGGGCGGGGTAAAGTATTTAAATTTTTTTTTTTTCATTTTTTAAATGAATGCATAATATATCAAGAATATTGTGTTAAAATTTCAAGTCGATCGAAGTAAAATTGACGAAGTTATGAATATTTGAGCGTCTATTGCTCCATGCCGTTCTCTTCTCTTCTGCGTTTTTCAAACCGTTTTTCTGAGACTTGTCATATTTGAAGTCCGTGTGCACGATAACTCAAAATCTACTGGACCAATCGCTTTGAAATTTTGCACAGTACTTCTTCACATAATTCACCAGGTATTGTCGAGAGCTTTTTTGTTTTTTTTTAAAATAATTACTAATTTTTCAACAACAAATTAGCCGATTTTTTTAGCGAAAATCGGGTTTTTGGCTCCCAAGTGCTACGAAAAATCGAAAAATCGAAAAAAAAAAATCCTCCCGTCATTACCTCGAGAAACATCTCCTTTAACAAATGCATTTTGATTTTTTTGTTTCAAATGATTCTGTTGCGAGTTATGGTGCACACCGCAAACCAACTTTTTTTCGAGGCGCCTCCGGGGTTTAATTTTTTCTCGCTCAATTTTGAATATTTTGCAATGCAAATTTAGGAGAATGTTGCTCAAATGTTACTTTATTATATTTAAATTTTTCAATAAACGAAGACTACTCGTTACGCCAAAAAAAATCTTAAAAACATGCCTTTTTTCGCCGAATTAACTTTACCCCGCCGTTAATGTGGATTGGCAGCAGATCTGGCTTTTTCGAGGACGGTCCTCAACATTTTTTAAACGACTCGTCCATTCTGGGTCCTTCCAAACAAACGACCCTTGATATGAACTTCATGTGAAATTTGTTCAAAGGTGGCATCAAGACCTGCTGGTAATTGTTCCCATAATCAGCAAACTATGGGAACAATTACCAGGACGACGAACAATGTTTTGTTCAGTTTCACTCCGTACAATTTTTTTACGGGACTTGATTATGAAGAAAATATAATTTTCTTACGTAATTACACATTTGTACCCACGAAGCTCAGAGATGGTGGGAACTTTTCCGTTCGATATTAAAAAGGCTAAGCAAGAAGCTGAATGAACTTCAAATGAGCTGCCGAATGGGAGAGAAAAGGTTTCCGAAAGAATAAACATGGACGCGTTGATCATACGAATGAATGGTGCGAGATCCTCGTGTTTTAACGCGTGCAGCATATTAAGTGCGTTTTCGTACGAGGCACACTCAACGGAGGGTGTCAAAAGTCCCCCCCCCCCCTTTCCCCTAGGAAACTGTCGACTCACACTGCTTGGTCTGACGTTGCGGTTGCACTCTGCACTATACTGCTCTCAAGTCGACTATAACTCTTTAGCTTATTTTAACGAACCGATTGCAAACAATGAACTGCACACTGTCGAAGATCATTCATCACGCGGCGTGTGACTGCCCTAATATTCCCGGTGCATGTCTGACCCCCGTCGTTTAAAGTTGTCTTAATTGTATTTTGCAGCCCCTATTCATTGTCGTCCCAATCAACGGAGGATCCTTTATTTACTTGCAATTCGATGATTTATTCGTATGGGCATGCTATCAATTTAAATTATTATGAAAACTATCGTTATACGTAATTTTAGAATCAACAAATTTCTCGTGCAGGACTATCGAAACATGAAATTTATATCACGTATGTTATACAATATGACAAAATACTCGTGGAGGTTATTGATTTTTCATCAACGACCGCGAGAAAACAAAAAGAAAATTATTTGTCAGAAAGATTGGTGGATCATGTTCTCGGTTCATAGCCTGACCATCGGATACTTCTGAACTCCAATTCGATTTAGGTTGGGCACAAGTCTTTTTTATTTGCCGAGTCACTTTACAAGTCTTGATTTTTTTATTGTAGACAAGAGGAGCATGACTTATCAAATCAGTATTGGAATTAATTCCGAACACTTTTTAAAAAAGTAAAAATTTCACATTTACCGATCATTGTTACGGTATAATCTGTTATATTTTATATTCTCCTCGAAGTAGGCTTATTAAGGGGGGAAATCACAGTAGCACACAAAAAAATAGACATATTTTCGGGAATTAATTTTGGCTGAATAAAAGTATCAATCGAAAATCTGTACAGTAGGTTTTATAGCAATACTAAAAAAGTACAAAATGTAATTTTGTCAATAAAAAATATTTAAAAATGGCGGCTGCACAGCATATGCCCCAAGGCGCCTTTTTTGAGCTCGCCGAAGACATAACTCGACCAAATTTTTACCGATCGACTTGAAATTTTGACAGTAGCTTCGAAACATCTTTCTCCACGGAGCTACGTAGGATTTTTTCGATATATTGATTTTTCGCAAAATGGTGCATGTTTGAAAATAAAGTTAAATTTTTAACAAAAAAACGCCATAAAATCGTCGATAAAAAAAAGTAAGCCATATAAAATAAAAAATCCTAGGTAGCTCCGTGGAGAAAGATGTTTCGAAGCTACTGTCAAAATTTCAAGTCGATCGGTAAAAATTTGCTCGAGTTATGTCTTCGGCGAGCTCAAAAAAGGCGCCTTGGGGCATATGCTGCGCAGCCGCCATTTTTAAATATTTTTTATTGAAAAAATTACATTTTGTACTTTTTTAGTATTGCTATAAAACCTACTGTACAGATTTTCGATTGATACTTTTATTCAGCCAAAATTAATTCCCGAAAATATGCCTATTTTTTGTGTGCTACTGTGAATTCCCCCCTTAAGGCAAATATTGAATGGAAACATTTCAGATTCAAATGAAAATATTACGATATCATTTTGGTGTCGAAGATTATACATTTTCTGTGCAAATATCAAAAAAGCAAATTTCTATTAAGGCGTTACCCCCACTTGTAGCGCAAAAAAGGCCTTTTTCATGAATTTTTTTAAAGAAAACTACAAAACTTTTTTAATCGATCAATATACCATCTTAAAGAACACATCTTGAAGAACTTTCAGTAATTTTATTATTGAAAAATATTACATTGTTTAGTGGCAAATGGCCGTCAATGAAATAATGTTTTTATATACACGGTTCGCGGTGACCAACATTGCGGCGAAGTGGATCGTCTGAAAAAAAAATGCGGATGGATTTAGTCAAATATAAGTATAAACTAGTCTTTAATCGAAGGATTTTAAAAAATATTCATTTTTCACAAAATGGCGGACAGTCAAAGTTAATGGTTCGATTTTAACGAAAAAACGGCCGTTTTTTGGCTATAAAACGGCCATTTTTTTTTCGAAAAAAAAAATCGAACGATTAAAGACTACATTTTAATGTATTAAATAAGCCTGCAAAATTTCAAGAAGATCGGTTCATTAGTGTTCGAGTAATCTTGGTCACCGACTTCAGAAATGCCATTTTGAGAAAAACGCGTTTAAAGTTTCAATTAGCCGGTCGTTTACACAACGGATTCTTCTCTTTCAACGCTCATATATCAGTCAATTTTGTTCGAATCGACTTGAAATTTTCAGGCCATATTCTCAGATACTTATACTTCAAAAAAAAGCAATAAAAAATAGATTTTTTCAAAATCGCAAGTGGGGGTAACCCCTTAAAGAGTATACGCTAGATTTCAGGGCAAGTCCTATTTTTTTGTCAGTTCGGTCAATCAATGAGTACATTTGAAAATATAACTTTAGATCCAAATTTTAATCGATGCAATAATTTGTGCCGATATTTCCTAACGCTTTGTGCTGATTACAGTATTTTGGGTATTCGTAAAGTTGTATTTGTATTTTGATGAGTTTCGATTACAATTTTTCGCATATTGCTTTTTAATAATGTTTTAATTATAAATACTTTTAAACATCGTACGACAATACAGTATTTTCCGAAGCTTCGTACGAATCTTGGTCGTTTAATGTCAGTAATAAGCATTGTCTTGTAGCTTTACAGTGTCAAAACTTATTTTTTCAAGTCCTCGGAACGATGAAAACAATCATTATTATCTACAAGAAGCCACAATAATAGTGTTTCCCTTTGAACGAATATTATGAAAACAATTGTCCGTTTAGCTCGCTGCTTGTTCGGCGTTTTATAGCATGGTCTTTAAAGTGTGCGCTCCAGGTCGAAGCACATGTCCGTGGTTGCCGGCAGAAAGTATATCGCAGTTAAATCATAGTCAGAGGATGGAAGTCCATGGTTGCACTCGAAAAGTGTACGGAAAGTGTTAAAGACCCAATTAGTGATAAATCTTCGTTGCAACGAGAGGTTAGAAGGCATTAGTGGTTTCAAGCGGCAGTCGACCTACAAACGAGTCCACTAAACTCTTCTGCCTTCCACAGTAATTCGTTTAAAACCGCCGTGCATACTCGTCCGTCACGTTCTAATCGATGAATTGCTTCCTGGTGTTTGAACAGTGGCAATGGCCGAGGACGAGTCCATGGGCCCGGTGTTTGTCAAGGAACCACCAAATCGAGTTGATTTTTCCAATGGAACCGGCGCCGAAGTCGAGTGCCAGGCACGAGGAAATCCCCAACCGGACATCATTTGGGTTCGCGCTGATGGCACTGCGGTCGGAGATGTCCCCGGGCTCAGACAGGTGCGCAACTTTAAATTATAAGCGCAGCGATATATTTGTTTCGTTCGTACTAGAGAAATGGACCGTGTTACTCTTTATGTTGGTTTTTTACACACAAAATGGGCATTCATCTTCCATAAATGAAAAGCAGCAAAATTGAGAATGCCCTCGTATTTGAAAAAAGGAAGCTTTTATTATTTTCCGTCAACTTTGAGAATTATGGGAGAAAAAAACCAATAGAGAGTAGATAAATTAATCGCTGACTTCGGGAACCAGAAAATCCGTGAAATCTTTGTAGTAACGAGAATACGGTCTTTTCAGTAGCGCATCTCATGAGCGATCGTTCTATTTTTATTTTGCAGTTGTAAGATTATAGTAATGGTTTTATTACAGTATATTTGATTGAATTGAAAAATGCAGAGAATGAGAAACTTTTGAAAATCGCTTTTGAAAATATATACAAAAATCCTGATTAAAATTTCGATGTACAATCGGAGTAGAAGACGCTCAAAAATACATTCTATGCGCTCGATATTAGTGGACCTCTATTGAATTAATTTTTTTGTCGAATTTCCATAAACTTTTCTTATGGCCCGAAATGTTTTATGTACGAGAATTAATCTTGACTACAGTTTTCTGAATGACGTTGAAATTTTTTCAAGGTCTATTGAATGTTATTTTTTTACAGATGACTGACTCTTGCGATCCATTTATTTTATGCGCATTCAAAAGAGGAAATAGCGATAAAAAATGGAAAACTTCATATAGTTATGTATAGGGTATATGTACACATTTTGGTGTCCTTCAACGATTCTGCCCTGATTCTTAAGGGCGGGGTAAAGTTAATTCGGCGAAAAAAGGCATGTTTTTAAGATTTTTTTTTGGCGTAACGAATAGTGTTCGTTTATTGAAAAATTTGCATATAATAAAGTAACATTTGAACAACATTCTCCTAAATTTGCATTGCAAAATATTCAAAATTGAGCGAGTGAAAATTAAACCCCGGAGGCGCCTCGAAAAAAAGTTGGTTTGCGGTGTGCACCATAACTCGCAACAGAATCATTTGAAACAAAAAAATCAAAATGCATTTGTTAAAGGAGATGTTTCTCGAGGTAATGACGGGAGGATTTTTTTTTTTTCGATTTTTCGATTTTTCGTAGCACTTGGGAGCCAAAAACCCGATTTTCGCTAAAACATCGGCTAATTTGTTGTTGAAAAATTAGTAATTAAAAAAACAAAAAAGCTCTCGACAATACCTGGTGAATTATGTGAAGAAGTACTGTGCAAAATTTCAAAGCGATTGGTCCGGTAGATTTTGAGTTATCGTGCACACGGACTTCAAATATGACAAGTCTCAGAAAAACGGTTTGAAAAACGCAGAAGAGTTTGGTCGCTTAGCGCTCATTGCACATAAGTTTGAGAACACTTCTCGATTGCATACAAATTTTAACACAATATTCTCGATATATTATGCATTCATTTAAAAAATTTTTAAAAATGAAAAAAAAATTTAAATACTTTACCCCGCCCTTAAAGCACGTATGCCCTGATTTTGTCAATAATGTATTTTGTAATTTAAACTTTGATATAACTTCAAGAGCAAACCATAACGTGTTCTAAGAGTGAAAACTCATGGACAATAGCGATAGTAATTTCAATTGTGAGCTGAAACAATTTGGAAGCTGATGATACCTCCTATTTCACGGTTTCTGGTTTACTCCTCATTTTGACTGCCTTTTCGTGTATGATGTTTATAAAAATAGAAATAAAAACCATTATAACCACACACCCGTTGCAATCGGATATTTTGCATTACTTGATAAATAACCGATTGTTAAAATTTAGGAAATGAAACGGCCCTTAAATAAAACGCGTGACTATCCAATTTTGCATCGATAAAGTATTCGAAAATTACTGAAATGAAGTATTAAAAATCCTCTGAGAATAGACCGAGTCGTATATCCCTCATCTTGAACGTTGCACGCACGAACGTTGCCTCATGTTCTCAAAGAAATCACCAATAAATAAAACTAATATATGGAAAATATTATACTTTAACATTTTATTTCACCTACGCGATGGTTTCAGTTATTCACAATTTTTCATTTTGCTTTTTTTTTTTAACTAATCGAGGTTTCAATGGAAATGTGTTCAAATGGTTCCAAAACGTCGGAAAATGACATTCAAAAGAAATATCTCTACGTATATGAGGCATTTCACGCCACTTCAGCCAGTAAAAAAAACAAATAATTTTGAAAAATCGAGTTACTTTATTGAAAAATATTCGCCGAGTGTGGAAATTTTTTAAAAATTTCTGACGGTTTTTCTCGTTAATTACCATTTTTTAACATTTTTCCATTCAAATGGTTGTATATTTGGCAGAATTTGACGTATTTACATTCGTAAAAAACGAAAAAGTGCGTCTTTTTCTAGCCTTTCAGAAAAAAATTAATTTAGATTTTATTGAGCAAGTCGAACGTCCGTTTCAAGGCAAAATATGCAAAAATATTTTTTTTCTCCAGGAAAGACACTTGTTATTTTATTTTTTTAAATTTCCCCGAATTGTGAATACGAAAAACGGATTTTTGGTATTTTTTTATATTATGAGATTCCCAAACACCGTGAAGTAACAGCTATTTTTATTTTTTATTAATATTCGATTGAAGAGTGTGGAGCACTCCAAGGCTCCAATACATATGACATATATGTCATATGTATTTCAAAAACCTGGTAAACATACAGCGAGTGCTCCACACTCTTCAATTTTCGTTTTTTACGAATGTAAATACGTCAAATCCTGCCAAAGATACAGCCATTTGAATGGAAAAATATTAAAAAATGGTAATCAATGAGAAAAAACGTCAGAAATTTTCTAATAAATGTCCCCACTTGGTGAATATTTTTCAATAAAGTAACTCGATTTTTCAAAATTATTTGTGGATTTTTTTTACTGGCTGAAGTGACGTGGAATGCCTCATATGTGAACGGATCGTTTTTGTTCACACGGAAATGTTTACGATTTTTTAAATACCTGACTGAATTTTTGCACAGCAATATTGTATTATTTGGAGTACGATTTAAATCGATCTCGTGAAAATCAATGGAACGCTTTATATCCATTCGACATCTCGTTTAATTTTTATGCGGAAATAGAGCATGATATCAGCAATTGTCGGATTAAGTTTGCAAAATCCGGTGAAAGGTTTTATATATATATATATATATATATATATATATATATATATATATATATATATATATATATATATATATATAATTATGTGTGTGTGTGTGTGTGGGTTTCATCTCGTAACTATCTTAATATTTCACATATTGTGATGAATGTTTGTGCAGGAATGGAGTATATTCCGAAACGTCTGTTCGTATTAAATGTTGCGAAAATTGCTGAAATAATTTAAATCATAAAGAAGTTTGAATTGCCAGAACACCAAATTTTTATGCTACAACTTTCCCAAAACGTATGTCGTTTGGAACAATTTCTAAACATATAAACTCATGATCATTAAAAACCAGTTTAAGGGGAAAAAATCGTGGAAATTGAAAACTCACACGCTGTTTCTTGTCATTTTCTTTCGGTCGCGGAGCTTCCTACATGGGGAAGCCAACTTTACAACAGACTTGCTCATAGACGAATTTTTGTTAGCGAAACGGAGTGACGTTCAATCAATGCGCATGTTTCTAATTCCTTTATTGTTCCAATGGGAACATAATGCTGACATAAATGCCCTTATATCTATCAATGTACAAAAATTGATATACCAAAAATAATAGACTTGAGATCAAATTGCAAATATTGTATTGACGGCCACATAAATCGTCGTTTCTCGAATATCAATCGAGACAAGAGTTCTCGGACCCGAAAAAAAAGAAATCTTTGTTCAGAATATGAATAAAAATTGAATTGAATAATTAAATAAAAATTAATTAATTAATTAATTAATTAATTATGAATTATGAATTAATTATTAAATTAATTAATTATTAATAAAATTAATAATAAAATTAATAAAAATTAATAAATTACCAAAATTAATAAAAATGAATAAAATTAATAAAAATAAAATTGAATAACGAGTCAAAGTGTGCCAATTTTAAGGTATAAGATCAACTGACATGTGCCGCGTGCGCGTAATTATTGATGTAGGTCAGTCAATTGTGAGCTCGGTCCCCCGACGACGCGAAATCTCAGTAAAGTAATCAGAGTTCGCGAACCCGGAAGAAAGACAGCGATAGCCACGTAGTCAACAGTTCAAGTGGTATCCGAGGATTTTTATGCTCACGTTAAACCACTTCGCGTGTACCCGCTCCTTCATCGTCTAGTCGGGATGTTTACGTAACACGTGTATATACATACAAGCATACGTGTGCGTATGCGTGTGTATGTGCGCAACGAGCTGCAGGCAGAGCTTTGATACCTTTTGGCTTACCGAAGATAATAGCGAAAGCTTTCGAGTCATCGTATACACGATGTAATGCAAGGACTTTCGTATCGCAGGTGTTGCCAAACGGAAATTTAGTATTTCCTCCATTCCGGGCTGAGGATTACCGTCAAGAAGTACACGCGCAAGTTTACAGCTGCCTCGCTACATCTCCAGCCGGTTCGGTTCACAGCCGCGATGTCAACGTTAGGGCTGGTACGTACACGAGCTTTTCCATCACGCAATCAATATTCTCATGAAAATTTCTTCCAGGCTCAATTTAACAGGAAATAGCCCAAATAAAAGCTGAATTGGATCCGAGTATCAATTCTTGTTTACAGTGCAATTCTGTTATTAGACATCATTGGAAGATAACTGCCGATGATTCGTAATATCACATGTATTTATAAAAGCGCAAATCTCACCTGTGGATCGTATCGTCTCGACCGTAAAACTCGACTGAGTCGTAAATATTTATGCCGATGCTATTAAGGGTGTTTTGTACGTAAATCGTTGCACAAAGTCAGATAGAGCAGGAATTTATATACTTCGGAATACGAACAAAAATATGAACAAAAATGATACAGATGATGCTAAGAAAGTTAATTTTGAAGAAAAATGAAAACATAAAGTTATTGACAAATTATTGGAAGATAGTATTGGCGAATATTTAGAGAATTTTGTTTTTCTTCGTACAAAATTGTTTAGTTTCTTTTTCTGAATACTTATAGACGTTGGTAGAGTCGCCTGAATAATGGGAAGTTCCCATTTTTCTTAAAATTCTATAAAGCTGTTGGAATTGTTAGTGAAGCAGCAGAAAAAACATTGTTTTGCCAAACCGTTCCGAGAGAACGTAAAAAAAATGTATAGATTTTTAATACGTTTTTTTCGAAATGCATTCGGAAAAGTTAATAGACAAAAAAAATGTAAAGAATTTTTTTGCTGATTATTCGTTAAACAGGTCATTGAAGAAACAAATGATTATCAATTTCTCGTCAGTATTTAAGTTGCAAAGCGATGTTCCTGACAACTCCACTGAGTGCAATTTTTTTCAAATTTTTATCGCATCTTGAAGCACAGAATTTGTGACCGCGTCGAATTATCGGCTACGATTGTACTGACGGTACATTTTTAAGAGGGAATGATACCTCATCGCGGTCGGTATGGTAGAACAATTATAGATTCCCAAAAATCTCGAAAACGGCTCTTCAGATCCCGTCGAAACTTTGCCAAATGACGTCAAATGGATATACGAACAGCTGTCTTCCCCTCAAATTTTCTGAATTTGAGAAAAAAAATGTAGATTGGCTTATCATAAGCAAATCTAGTTTTTTTTTTCAAATTCAGAAAATTTGAGGGGAAGACAGCTGTTCGTCTATCTATTTTACGTCGTTTGGTAAAGTTTCGACGAGATCTGAAGAGCCGTTTTCGAGATTTTTGGGAATCTATAATTGTTCTACCATACCGACCGCGATGAAGTATCATTCCCTCTTAAGAGCTACTATCGAATCAATCGGTTCAGAGGCGTTTTACATCGAACACTTTTCTTTTGGCATTTCATCGTCGCCGCTGTGTCTTGAAGGTTAATTTCCATCGTCCGCGTCCGGCTCGAAAGTATTGAGTGCTGTCAAAATCTGAAAATCTTAAACTGCAATGCGTTTGTCTTTGTGAAATATTTTGGTAGGCCAGTTTTAGGGACATTACGCGTTTCGAGAGTGCGCAGAATTTCGTAAAGTGATCACACGAGCGAGAAAAAGCGATCGTGTCTTCGAACATAATACAAATGGTAATAGCGACCGAGAAAATGGGATTTTTCGATTGCAAATAGTAAAACGGACACAATAAATGTATCATCAGTCAGAAACGATGAGTTGTAAAATCATTGGCATATATTGTTTTGATTCGTTTCACATTAATATTGGTCTGTCACAATTTATCTCCGATTGTACAGCCTGAAAATACTCTTTTGAATTTTGCTTGCAAATGTAGTGTTTTTTTTTTCTCTAACTGCGACTTTTTTCGAATGTGCAACGCTTACGAATATAAATCCGTCAGGTTTTCGGGACTGCTCAATGCGAGAGTCTTTTCTGTGAAACGTACGCAATTGAATTGTCTGCTATAGTTACTTCAAGTTTATAAAATAATTTAAGGGAGACTTTGTCCTTGGAGTGCCATATTTCAGGTGTTTACATTTTATTTTTTTTTAAAGGAAACGAGTAAAGCTTTTGCGTGCGATTTTTTTCTTGCTTTTATTCATGATATGCAGAACGTTAAAAAATTTTTTTTTGAAAAAAAAACCAAAATGGCGGCCGTTGCAGCTCCGCGAAAACAGGTCCTCAAATCGCGGGAGGTAAACGGCTGACATCACTGCCCCCTCTTTGTTGATCTGAAACACAAATTCAAAGCATATTATCAATCTGTGACCCTTTGGTCATGGAATGACGGATGGGTTTTTCGTTTGGTACAAATTTCGGAAAATGGCGGCGATTTAAAAAAAATTCGCATTTTCGCGTTTTTTTTCACATAAAAAGATAAATAATAAATGCAAAAATGTATCTATCGAAAAAACGATCCGTCATTCCGTGAAGACATATTTTCTGAGTATGTTCTCCAAATTTCAGGTCGATTTGTTAATTACAGCGGTCAGGAGAATGTCAGCCATTTTTAAAAACGTGTTTTCGAGAAAAACGCGTTTAAAGTTTTGTAATGTGTTTACGCAAATGTGTTTATAATTACCGCTAATCGGCAATGCCTGGTCCATAGAGGCATCCCTCCTTTTCTTCTAGCTGCTCATGTTGAGCCGCTAACATCTCCCGCTGCGCAATCCGGGACAAAGTCTCCCTTAACTACGACCTCAACTTTTGGCGTACGATAATAATTAAAAACACCAAATTGAAAATTGCACCAGGAATAATAAATTCTGATCATTTTCTCTCTGCGAATAGAATGGCATTGTACGTGAAATATAACAGAAATTCGATTGATCTCGATACATTTATGTGGCCGTTTAGGGCTTGCGATTTCTAAGGGATTGTAACTCAAAATGACAGCTTTTTGAAGCCCTAGGACATGCCATTCAGAGCATTGGCACGCGTCGCTTGTAAAACAATTTGGATACGGTCTAAGAGAATTTTAAGTTGTGGCCTTGTCCCGACGATGCGACCGGAATAGTTCCTGCGTAGCACGTCTCGCCGCATACTTCAGCGAGCATACGTAGGCCGGAAACGCTAACGCCTTTCGTTGTCGGAGGGTTCGCACGACGATTACAAAGAAGGGATATTGGAATATGGCTGCCGGAAGTGGAAGCTGCGATTGGAGGCCATTTTTTGCACTTTCGCAACTGTATATTAGAATATCGTCGTGCTATTTTTCCATGTTTTCATTTTGAGACAATTGGTAAGAATTATGGCGTCGAATAGTCGTGATACATTTCCGGTTAAGAAACGTACGGAACCATCATCTGTAATATTATATGTTTATTTTTTTCAGAAGACGTTATTAATATTTTTAGTTACCGCATGTAGGAAAAGCTGCCTTTTCATATTTTGGATGCTTAATTTAATGTTTTTACAGGAAAAGACATGAACATATTGGGTGTTTTATTTTTTATTTTCGCAGGACAAATTATAGAATAGTCTCGTTCAGGAACGGAAAAAAAGCTCTTTTCGCTATCATGTGGATATATTTAACGTTTTTTTTTCTCCGTTTTTTTTCAGCCTCTATTATAAACATTACCGATTGAGAAATTGAGGAAAAATGTCCCTCTGATATTTTCGATGTTTAATTGTTTGTTTTGAATGATCGAATTTTAATGGCAAAATATTTAGTTGCTTCTCACTAATAATTGATATCGGAAAAAAATTACAAGTAGACGCAGAGCGGAATGTCAACTTTTGGACAAACCACTGTCAAACGTGGCCGAATTTTCGGGGAACAGTGGAGCGATAGGTACTGTGTCAGTTAAGTGTGCAACGCCCAATGCTTTCTTTTCACGCTTAGTATTGACCTCCCCTGCGGAACATTTATTTCCCGATGTTCCTTTTTTTCATCGTGACAAATTACGTAAACGCTTTCGTTATTTCTTGAGGGGATCGAGTCGAAAAATGTTACGGCTGCAATTCGTCTTGCTTTTGCCATTGGAAGAAATATAAAAGTTTCGGAATCCTCTAAATTGATTCTTCAATCATCAGGCCTGAACGTGACCGTGCTTCCACTCCGGAACTATAAACACGAATGCATATTTTTTTTCTATTATTTAACTATTTTTTCCAAACCATAATAATAATAATAATAATAATAATAATAATAATAATAATAATAATAATAGTGGTTGCAATAACATTTATTAAATTACTTATTTTTTATAATAATAATTGTTATAATAATAAAAATAATAATAATAGTGGTTGCAATAACATTTATTAAATTACTTATTTTTTATAATATTTTTTATAATTTAAAAAAAAATTACTTATTTTTATAAATTAATTATTTTTTATAATTATATTTTTTATAATTTTTTATAATAACATTTATTAAATTACTTATTTTTTATAATCGGCATAGAGACAATTTTTTCCCCTTATCACATCTCGTGAATAAGATAAATAAATACTAGCGTGAGAATTGAAATAGTGCATTATCGTTTTCCCGAAAAAAACGCATTTCATTTATCTTAACCGTTCATGATTTTTTTAACACGTTCGATTTCTAAGATTCCTTTAGTTCTGCCATATTGTGCGATGTTCGAAGTAGGTATATTTCGTAATTTTTCGGCCTCCGGTGAATGAATATTTTTTGTACGACGGTAAATTGAACATCGGTTGGATCAGTTCAGCCGCATGTGACCTCCATGCAATGATCTAGCAATAGAATGTTTTCAAAAAGTATTTTAAAAACTCGTCGAATTTTAGAGGCTCGATCGTTGCGAAAGGTCAAGATGACAAGTGACATTGAGAAAGTGCCTTGTCTGTAAGTTTTTTTTTTTTGCATTATACGAACGGTTGGAACGTCAAGGGAATGGGCGAATAGCAGAGTCCCGTGTAGGTCGCGTCGCAGCTTACATTTGCGATGCTTTTTAATTGGATTATTTTCAGTGACGGGACGGACTAATTGATCCCACCACCGCCATACTAGAGTTAACAATCCACCCAGAGAGTTTGCTAATATAATTATTACAGTACGCGTTTGTCTTGTAGGCATGGGTTATTCTCCTCATTGAGCTATAGTACAGAACTTTCAGCACAAATGCATTTATTCGCCGTGTTACGTGGTTCGTCATTCAAGCATTCATTGGACTTGTCTCGGTCGAAAAGATCGTGCATGACGCACAGTTGAATTCTACGAAAAATTCAATATACACAAACGGCCGGAGCTTTGGATTTTTCGTTCAATGTTTATCGTCAAATCTAGTTTTTTACGCGTCTTCAAATATGACCTTTGGATGCCTAATCCGAATGAATATGACATTTGCCGCTGTGCACAAATTTCCGCTGATTCAATCTCGCCCGTTTTGAACTTCCAAAAAAGAGTTTAACTGGCACAATGAATAAAACGTCTTCCCACTTTAGACGCTGAAAAGGCTATTTTATGATTTTTTAAATAGGTTTATGTTATAGGTATCGATATAAAAGTGGTTACACTTAATAAATACACTTTCGAATTACATTTAAAAAAAGGTTTGGTATGTATTTGTCGCCCAAACAAACTGCAAACGCGTTTTTCTTGAAACAACGTTTTTCGACGGCTTGTTGATAAAATCTTCGAAACTTTGATATTTACTTTTTCTGCCAAAAACGGTGAAAAACACTTTTTTTTGTTTTTCGAAAAATGTCCGCCATTTTGGTTATTTTCGCATATATCGAAAATCGTATGATATGCGCTATAGCCATCAACATACCGAATCTAGAACCGTTTGATAATTTTTGTTATAAATAAAATAAATTTTGTATTTAATGTATTTCGGAAGTATATTTATTAAGTGTAACAACTTTTATATCAATATCTATAATATAAACCTATAAAAACAATTCGTGAAAATCGCCTTTTTTAGCGTCTACAGCGAGAAGACCCCTTAAGGGCACAAAAGAAAATCCAATGGTAATAAATCTACTTGAAAATCAAGTTTTTTAAAATTATCTGTGAGATGACGTCTCATTTTTTCTTCCCAAACGTTTTCACGATCTGTCAAACATCCAATGCGGACATCAGAATGCCTGTAAGCTTGTATGGAAACTAACTCTTGCCTAATGGAAATCTGCATAAAGTGAGGTTAGCGCAGAGCGAGCTCGAACACGTGACGAGCGTGCATGCGTAACGCAAGCGTTACGGAAGAAGTAACGCAATCGATCCTACCGCGAGAGGTCGGATGTTTTAGTTGGGCCTACTGTGCAATATAATTTTGGATTTTTCGTAAACTTTTCAATTAGTAATTATAATAATAACGATATTGCGTATTTGCATACAGGCCGATTCTTTGTTTTAAGAGTTACATGGACATTTCGTTGTTACCCACAGTTGTCGCTCAATATTATGACACCGACGTTAACAAGGAATATGCCATTCGTGGCAATAGCGCTATATTGAAGTGCGTCGTGCCTTCATTCGTGGCTGACTTCGTCAAGGTTCTATCGTGGCACACCGATCAGGGCGAAGAATTCGTTCCCGGAGACGATTACGGTATTCCATTCGATTCCTCGAACAGGACTTACAAAATCGTACAAAGCATCGTGTCTTTAGTAAAAACACAACACAACACAAAATACCAACTCCCGAGACAGCGTTTCGTTGAATCCTTTAGACGCGAGCAGACGACTTTACTATAGAAACGAACGAGACGGTCGTGTCGAAAAATCGATTTTTTTCCACTTCATGGCGTACAATACGGTTCGGTGAACAAAGTAGACAGTCGGAGAAGATATGGATGATTTTCTACGAAGTTTGAAATTCTCTTTTTCCTAATGTAATGTACTTACAAGGAACATCCCTCAGGTGACACGCTTCGATTTTGGTGAAATTTGGATACGTTATAAAGCACCGAAAATTAAGCGATACGTACTTTTTTTTATCGGCGGAAAAGTGGTTTAAGGGGTGAAACCACCCCTCGAAAAAAGGCATCTCTAGGGGTAATATCACACACAAGGAGCCCACCGATTTTAATGAAACAAAAACGAAGATTCTTCTAAACCAAAGCAATGAAAAATCCACTATAGTGACAAACAAAAAATCAAGGGGTGAACCACCCCTATATTAAGGGGTGGTTTCACCCCTTAAACCCATTTTTCCGCCGATAAACAAAAATATCGATTACTTTTCGGTGCTTTATAACATATCCTAATTTCAACAACATCGAAGGGTGTAACCTGAGGGATGTTCCCTGTTAGATTAACGGACCTCCGCTCGCCCCCTCCGCTATTTTATTGTTTAGTGATCGTGATATTTGCATATATTAGTAAGATAATCAAGGAAATGGAGCTTCTATTATTCACACGAGGTTTATTCATACGAACAGCAAGCTTAGTGCAGTTTTGCGCTGAAAACACTATTTTCTCGAGACAACGGATGTAGATGCGGGAGCATTATGAGGTATTTGAGTTTTGTGATTTGGGTAATCTGCCATCGATATTTTAAGGGCGGGGTAAAGTTAATTCGGCGAAAAAAAGGCATGTTTTTAAGATTTTTTTTGGCGTAACGAATAGTGTTCGTTTATTGAAAAATTTACATATAATGAAGTAACATTTGAACAACATTCTCCTAAATTTGCATTGCAAAATATTCAAAATTGAGCGAGTGAAAATTAAACCCTGGAGGCGCCTCGAATAAAAGTTGGTTTGCGGTGTGCACCATAACTCGCAACAGAATCATCTGAAACAAAAAATCAAAATGCATTTGTTAAAGGAGATGTTTCTCGAGGTAATGATGGGAGGATTTTTTTTTCGATTTTTTTATTTTTCGTAGCACTTGGGAGCCAAAAACCCGATTTTCGCTAAAAAATCGGCTAATTTGTTGTTGAAAAATTAGTAATTATTAAAAAAAAAACAAAAAAGCTCTCGACAATACCTGGTGAATTATGTGAAGAAGTACTGTGCAAAATTTCAAAGCGATTGGTCCAGTAGATTTTGAGTTATCATGCACACGGACTTCAAATATGACAAGTCTCAGAAAAACGGTTTGAAAAACGCCGAAGAGTTTGATCGCTTAGCGCTCATTGCACATAAGTTTGCGAACACTTCTCGATTGCATAAAAATTTTAACACAATATTCTTGATATGTTATGTATTCATTTAAAAAATTTTAAAAAATGAAAAAAAAATTAAATACTTTATCCCGCCCTTAAGATGTGATGGTGCTTCCAACGTGTATTATACACACATTATATTGAAAGAAACTTCAAACTTTACCGACCGAAACTCGCTAATATTTTGTAAAAGAAATAACAATTTAGGGGACTAAAGAGATCTTTGAAGTTTCATTCCGTAAACAGAAATGTAATATAATATGCTTTGGTTATAGGTTTCGCATATTCGGTAACCATCAAAATTTAAGTTGCTTCATTATTAAGGGGTCTTCTCACTTTAGACACTAAGAAGAACCTGTTTTCATTAATTGTTTTATAAGTTTGTATTATAGATATTGATATAAAAGTTGTTACACTTTCGAAATACATTTTTTTTTTAATGTTATGCATTTACGTGCCCCAAACAAACTTTAAACGCGTTTTTCTCGAAACAACGCCTTTCGAAGGCTTGTTGATAAAATCTTCGAAACTACGGAAATTTTAACTACATATTCTTTACAAATATAGTTATAGCTTATATCAAGGATTTTTTATTTTTTTACATTTACTACTTTTTGCCAAAAACGGTGAAAAAACACGTTTTTTGTTTTCTCGAAAAATGTCCGCCATTTTGTTATTTTTGCATATATCAAAACATTTTTTTAACTACCATTTTCGGCTATAAATAAATTAAAAAAAAATGCTTTTCGAAAGAGTATTTATTAAGTGTAACAACTTTTATATCAATATTTATAATATAATTTTTTTTAAATGCATGTAAATAGCCTTTTTAGCGTCTAAAGTGAAAAGACCCCTTAATTGAAATACCTTTTCAATTTATCATCCGAATTTAGAGGCGAAGAATTGAACAAAAAAAGACATTTGAATGGAAAATTTAACCTTGTCCGTCAAACTAGAGAACAAAATTCAAAAACTTGAAAATAGTCAAATATGCTTTTCTTTCTACGTGCATCTCAGTTAGTGCAATATCAGTTGAAAAAGGGCGTCGTGAAACGAGGGCAACGAAAAATCAATAACTACTTCATACAACTTCAGGCATTTTAAATTTCATGCAGAGTACGCGCCGGCTCTTGACGTGGGAAATCTTTTTATAGCCTATGTTGTATGACATCCTTCCGTAGAACGCTTCTACATCTACATAATGACGCTGCGAGTCTGACTCACACGAAACTGGATGGATTATATTTAAAGTGGGAGAAAAAAATAACAAATCCTTTCGTTATCCTCTCACACACACACATATATATATATGTATATATGTATATTTACGAAAGTTTTAAAAAACATTTGAGAAATTTATTATTTTCGAGATTAACCGCGGGAGTAAGTCAGGTGAACGATCTCAATTATGCGTTAAATTGTCATTAACCAATTTTTTATTGGCCCCGGCCGACAAAATAATTATCATACAATGATGACGTTGTACATTTAAATATCTACATTTTTAATGAGGTGTCGACATATTTCGCTGAGAATTAATTTTTGCATGAAGTAGGCCCGACAACGCGGCATCGACCTTAAGAAAAAAAGTGGTTTTGTTTTTAAACTAAGTCTCAAACAGTGTCTCTTCAAAAGTAAGAAAGGAATAAATGTTTTCACTTGTTTGCCAAAAAAGTGATATCCCGAATTCCAGCGACCTCGTCCGAATTTTTTTCTCACATAAATATTTTAATTTTGGCGAAAACATTCTAAGTTGTTTTTTTTTTTGTAAATACATATAGTACAGTCGTGCTGTCGCTGAAAAAACCCGGAATCGGAGAAAATTAGAAGAAGGCTAGTTTTTGGACAGGTGATTTTGTAGGTGCCGCAAGTTTGCCTAAAAATCGGAGTGCAGGGTTCTTTTTTAGGGGATGAGAGGAGATGGGGGTGGATTAATGCCAAACTACAACCCCTACGAGGTCGGCGCCGTGAGACAAAATGATCAGAAAAATCCGGGCTTTAGTTTTGTCCACAGCGCCGAAGTCGTGAAAGTTCATTTTGAGGGTGAAAAAGTGGGGTGAAATTTTGAAAAATCGGTTTTAATTCAATAACTCTTTAGACAAAAATCGTACGTTTTTTGTTCAAATGGGAACGTTGTAGCCCTTGAAAAGACGCGTCGATCGAGTATTCGATCATCATTCTCCGATAATATCTTCACCCCCAAAAAATGGTTAAAAAACAAACAAAAAAATAGTTTATTGAATAACTCGAAAACAATCAGTTTTTCGAGTATGGTTCAAATGTACGAAATGTAGAGAATCATTTTCTCCATATTTTCGTTGCTATGGACCACCCTTGAATTTTTATTTTCCAACCCCTCTCGGGGGTTGAACATTCAAAATGAAATTCCGGGAAATCTATTGACGGCACGAATTCGCCGCCGTGGAAGAATTTGTAGCTTGAACCCTCAGCTACATTTTTGTCCACAGCGCCAAACTCGTATCTCTTTAGTTTCGGTCAATAGTTTTCCCAGAATTTCATTTTGAATTTTCAACCCCTGAGAGGGGTTCGAAAAAGCAAAATTCAAAAGTTGTGCATAGGAACGAAAATATAGAGAACGTTATTCTCTACATTTCGTACATTTGATCCATCCCCGAAAAATCGATTGTTTTCGAGTTATTCAATAAACAATTTTTTTGTTAATTCTTCAACAATTCTTTTGGGGGTGAAGATATTATTGGAGAGGGTTGATCGAATACTCGATCGACGCGTCTTTTCAAGGGCTACAACGTTTCCATTTGAACAAAAATTGTACGAATTTGTCCTAAAGAGTTATCGAATGAAAACTAATTTTTCAAATTTTCACCCCACTTTTTCACCCCCAAAATGAACTTCCACGACTTCGGCGCCACGAACAAAAATAAAACCCGGATTTTTTTAAACATTTTGTCTCCCGGTGCCGACCTCGTGGGGGTTGTAGTTTGGCATTAATTCACCCCCATCGTCTAAAAAAAACCCTACCCTCCGATTTTTCGGCAAACTTGGTTTTAGCACCCGTGGCACCTACGAAATTACCTGTCAAAAAACTAACCTTCTTCTAATTTTTTTTCGATTCCAATATACAGCACGATTGTACTATAATGTATTTCAAAGTTGCGAATCTCCATGTGCATTTTTAACTTCTCTTTTGAATATTCAGCGCTTAGGAACTTTTGGAAAAATCGAGTAATACGAATATTATTCTCGGTGAAAAAATTATGTTGACCGTAGGATCGAAAATTGCTGCATTCCAGAGCCGGAATTCGGATACGCGTAATAGCAATACCTTGATTATAATTGATTAAGCAGAACCCAGATTAATGTGAAAACTATGAAAAATTGGGACGAAATCATCTCCCACCGAGTATTGTACATCGTTAACGTAACTTACAACTGTCGCGCCAATCCATAGCAAAACAATCCGAGTAATCTCCGTAGATGGTGCGCGAAATCGTCGCGAAAAACAGACGTGAAAGTGATCGGGAATTCAAGGCTGTACGTTAGCCACCTCACTCGCAAGCGTTATATTAAAAGTAGGCTTACAACCATTAGCTCGAACCCACCTTCGATATCTCCACTCTTGTCGTATCCTTTACAGGTGCATATTTCTTCTTCATTACGATAAACACACAAACATCCTATGTTCGTAGCATACGAAAAAAAACAACATAGTCTTTTTCATTTCGAAAATTTTTATACGCCTTTTCGTTAATATAAAAAAGTGACAGTAGCTCGCTTATTATCATAGCATTAAAGAGCACGCGAAATCAGTTAATACAAAACTAAACGCATCCTTGAGGAAAAATATATATTAATTAATTATTGATTAAGCTTATTTTTTTTAGCCAAGGAATCATTTGTGTTCATGATTTGGAAGAGCGAAAATAAGTGAAAGAAACGACACGTAGAGAATTCTGAATTTTCCGAATCCAGCGCAAGTTTTTCATTTTATACGAAACGTAAAAATCTCGCGTTTCAAACACTTGAGTTACGTTAAAAAGTGACTATTCGGTCGTCTCGATTATAAATCAGGCCTGCACACAGTCGATCGTTCATCTCGCCTACTGTCTGGTGTGCTGAGCTGGATGACGCACGAAAGAAAATGGATCTCTAGTCACCTAATGCATTATAGGGTGGCTCAAAATAAATAAGCCGCTTTCTGTGGAAGATAAGTGGCCTTGGCATTCTGAGGGATTACAAAATTCCAATGAAGTTTAAACTACTTTCGACCAACGTACTGATTTTTTCATTGACCTGACTTGCCAGACTTATGGCATTCTTTTTCATTTCGTAAATCTTTATTAAATTTTACGCCTGGAGCGTAAAATTTCCTACAAAGCGCGAACATTTATTTTAAATCATCCTATATGCACTGGCGAAAGATTAAACGCAACGTAGTACGCGGGTGACGTTTCCTTCTTTATTCGGTAGTCTGAGTACCCAAAACTTCCTATGTCCAAATTGCTCATGCGTTATTTGGCGACGTAAATAATGGTATTATTACTAGCAGAGAGAAACGGATAATTCTGGAACTAATAACAATATGTATATTTTAACTTGGCCAGGCATAACTGTGATGTAAATGATATTCTCTAAATAAATAAACAAAACACAAAAAATCGATGCTGTATTCTTCGATCGATTGGGCAATACCTGCTAGGATCGAAACCGAAAAACGACACCGCATGGAAATCAGTCGATCGTTTCTCTTGTATCATCTAGAGCACGCCGCCAACTTTCATCGAGCCCCAAAATCCTTATTTTTATGTTTCTCTTAAAATAACCCTTACACTTTGGCGATAAATATTGCAAATCCTTACGGTAAATAAGTATTCATTATATCGTGGTTTTTAGGCGATCAAATTATTGAGTACACTGTCATAAAAATTCTATTGATATTAACTAACCGCGTCTATTTGCTTTTTTTTAAATTTGAATTACCTAGATTTTTCGTGGAATCAAATTGTTCCTATTGCATTCCATTATTGGAAGGATATATCTTAAATATATTTATCTATTCGAATCAACATCTATTTAATATCGTCCAATAACGAAATATTTTATTTAATCCTAATAAATCTGTGATTCGGTTTCATCTGTTCAAAAAACAATTTAATTGAATCCACTCAATAGATCTAGTTGATTTTTTTTAACTTTAAATTAAATAGAATTTTCGTAGAGACAGCAATTTTTTTTTATTGTACTCCTATCCTGTCCTGTCTTTATTGCAACACACATATCAAAGGGGTGTGGGGGTATATGTTTATATATATAGGTTATGTTTGAAAAATCTATAGCGTGTTATTCGATAAAACTCTAATTATCACAATGATATTGACTAATCGATATAGTTTATGTGATACAACAAATAATTATGGGAATTAATTTGTTATCTTATACCATTTCTGCGACCAAGATGCCAGGGACTGACGAATTACGAAATAAAATTGTTGTGGTAAAACTCTCATTCAAGTGTTTCATTTCATTTTGGATTTATGAAATATTTGATGCATATAGTACACTTAGACTTACAGTGCACATTGTAAGCAAATAAAGATTTATTTGGATCGAATCATTGTTCATTTAATTTCGAATATTTAATATTCAAAAAGAATAGCTGAAACAAATAAAAGAAATATCTTTGAAACAAATGAGATCGTAGTAGACAAGGAGAAAAACCTATTTGATTAAAATAGATCCTACGTAAATTAAATATTTTTTTTACAGTGTAGTGTACTCTGGTTCGCGCATAGCCTCTGCAGAATTGCATAAGAACTTGAAATAGTCCTGATAGGCGAGCAGTGAATCAATAGTTGTTTTAAAGTATTTCCGCCGTCATCCCGGTGTTTCGCGCTGCGTGTCCATAAATCTATGTACAAAAACCTCACTACGATAGGTGAGCAGTCTAAAGTGGGCTTCGAGATCTCACCCACGCCATTCTCGTCGTGCAAGTGGTGACCGCGTACCCGGGCACTTGCTGGTTCATTTAATCACAGCCGCGAAGGTGCCGGACCTAAACGGGTCCGGTGTTTGTGCCAGAAATCGCTTATTTTTTAAACGCGTAGCGTGCAATTTTTTTTTGAAGAGCGAAAAATTGGTGAGCCAACGAAAAAAATCGTTCTTTTCATGCAAATTTGACGGCAAAAAATATTAATAAAAGAATCGACAAATCGAAAAAATCTTACGGAAGGTGTAAGATAATGTACCTTGGGGTATTGGGTCCAAATTTCAAGTCAGTTGGAACGGTCATTTCGGAAATTTAAAAATTTATCTTGTTTTTCAAAAAAATTTAATATCTTTTTAAAAAACAAAATCTTGTTTTTTAAAAAGATCTACGAGCTGAGAGAGCCACTTTCTTGCTTTTCTGAGCTTGCACTGGTCGAACCACCACCACCGCTCCACCTTTCCATTTAAGGAAAACCTATAACTTTCGCAAATTTGCGAATTTGAATACTGACGATGGCTCATTTCGTTGGTGAAGCTCCGAAGTTAATAAAAAGTACAAAAACAAGGCCAGATCCCTTAAGTTACCACTTGCCAGCCAATGGAGGAGCGTGGGAGGGGAAGCGCCGCATACGAATAGTAGTAAACAATACAATTAAAAATAAAATAAAGTAGCAAACTGGTCCCAAAAGAAAAGGATTTAGATTAGGAGCTGCAGGATGGTGATGAGTAATAAGTCATTTTCCTTTTTAGTTCATTTAACATAGTTTGTAGACATACTTATAAACCGAATTGTAAGGTTATTATATTACTTGTAATTTTCTCCATTGAGTCAACTCAACTCACTCAACTGAAGTATTTTGATGTCATCAAGCTTTCGCTATCAACGTTTTTTCATTGTTATTTACTGAGGCCCAGGATTTTTTTTTGGAAATACATGTCACACATTGCACATTGCATCTATCAAACTTTTCTTTTACTTGCTGCAGGATGTGCACATCCTCGTGCAGTTAAAGCCTTACCCCCACTTGTAGCGCAAAAAAAGCCTTTTTCATGAATTTTTTAAAAGAAAACTACAAAACTTTTTTAATCGATCAATATACCATCTCAAAAAACACATCTTGAAGAACTTTCAGTAATTTTTTTTATTGAAAAATATTACATTGTTTAGTGGCAAATGGCCGTCAATGAAATAATGTTTTTATATACACGGTTTGCGGTGACCAACATTGCGGCGAAGTGGATCATCTGAAAAAAAAATGCGGATGGATTTAGTCAAATATAAGTATAAACTAGTCTTTAATCGAAGGATTTAAAAAAATATTCATTTTTCACAAAATGGCGAACAGTCAAAGTTAATGGTTCGATTTTCACGAAAAAAATCGAACGATTAAACACTATATTTTTATGTATTAAATAAGCCTGCAAAATTTCAAGAAGATCGATTCATTAGTGTTCGAGTAATCTTGGTCACCGACTTCAGAAATGCCATTTTGAGAAAAATGCGTTTAAAGTTTCAATTTCAGTTTACACGAAGAACGGATTCTTCTCTTCCAACGCTCATATCTCAGTCAATTTTGTTCGGATCGACTTGAAATTTTCAGGACATATTCTCAGATACTTATACTTCAAAAAAAATGCAATAAAGTAAATCGATTTTTTTTTCAAAATCGCAAGTGGGGGTAACCCCTTAATGGCAGCTTCGGTTTTCTACTCTAAATAAACAAAATTTTCATAAAAAATTAGTCGGTCAGTATCAATTGGAAAAGTCTTTATGTTCTAGAACGCTATTTAAAGCTAAGAGAAAATCCCGAGAATGGCGAACACTCCGGGTTGAAAAGGTCCCAAACATAGTTTCGGCATTCGACCGCAGATCGAAGGTCGTGGCAGGAAAAGTCAAGGCTTTGAAAATAAGAGGCAAGATACGTAAAGACATAGTACGTTCATGAACGTGGAAGGATAGATCTTGGAAGGATTTGAAGGTAGAGATTGTCGAAGAATAGGGGAGAGGTGAACGCAGGCAGCAAAGGTGAACGCTCTGAAGGCTGAAAGGTCAAAAGACCAAGAGCGATCACCCGGATACCCAGAAATCTTTGTGGTAGACGTAAGGGGCTGAGATTTATACATCTCCAATCAAGACGTTGACTCGTTACCCTCGGTCTCCTCGTGTAGCCGCAACATGTTTTTATGGGATCATATGTGGAATCACTGGTCGGATGCAAACGACTGTACGCCTTACTTCAATCTTTGTTCTTTGCTCTCGCTTCTCTATAATCCTAACACATGTGATGATGAACCTCGTCGCGTATACACGCGTATTTCGCTCTCCCTGTCTCGTTGTGTGTCCCACGTTCACTCACTGCTCTCCCAAACGTTAATACGCGCGTCAGTTGACTCGTTTATTTCGCTCCCAGCTCGTTATCTCTTCAGCACGCTCGTATATAGTGCGATGTATTGCATCACACTATATATACAAAAGGGACCACTTTCAGTGAGCGTGTCACGACACCAAACACTATACGACTCTAATCATTAGCTCGTATATACATGTGTAGGGCACTCTAGAGCACATAAAAAAAAACTACTGTGCGGAGGTACGAGAGTCTTCCAGAGACCTCTAAAATGATTTTTTTCCATTCCTTTTTTTCGGAATAAAGTTTCATGTAAACTTCTTTCACCCGTAGTAAGCGTTAATCAAGTTTGTGCATTAAATTAAAAAAAAAACATTTTTATGCAATTGTAAAGTTTTTGGCAGGCTTGAGCTCAAATAAACTGTCAAGCCAGTCATGAAAATTTGATCTGCTTGTAGGACATAATTGGTCGTTTTTTGATGATTGGTCGATAGCCTAGATTTTATCGTAAATCAAAAATAGAAGAATTGTTAAACATGAAAGGTATAGCAATTGAGACAATCCCTGTTTAATATTGATATAAACTTGTTTCGTTGAACGAGTCTACTGTCGAAGTTAGGACACATTATAGGAGATCGGACGCTTTGCACGCACGCACGCATGCACACACACACACACACACACACACACACACACACACACACACACACACACACACACACACACACACACACACACACACACACACAAACACACACACAGGCGCGCGCGCGCGCGCGCACACACACACACACACACACACACACACAGACACACAGGCGCACACACACACACACACAGACAGACACACACACAGACACACACAGACACACACACACACAGACATACACAGACACCCACACACACACACACACAGACACACCCAGACACACACATACACAGACACACACACAGACATACACAGCCACACACATACACACACACACACAGACACACACACACACACACACACACACACACACACAGAGACACACACGCACGCACACGCACACGCGCGCACGCACGCGCGAACATACACACAGACACACACACACACAGCCACAGACATAGACACACACACACACACACACACACGCGCGCGCGCGCGCGCACACACACACACACACACACACACACACGAACACATATAAGTATACATACGAATTAGGGTTGTCTCGTCGAGCAGCATCAATTTGCACAATTCTGCTTGTCGGATAGGTTCAGTGGTCCCTGGACCGGATGCGTACACATGTCGGGCATGTTTCAACGGACTCTTTCAACGGATGTAACGGCTCAACGGGGTGCGTGCGCGTGTCCAAGCGGGCGATGAAACATTTCTTCAAGCGGGTATTCGATCCACCCACGAGCTGCCCCCGCGTAAAGCATGATTACGCCGCAGATGTAATGAGAGAATCATAAAGGGAAAATCGCGGTTAAGGCTTTACTGAATAGGAGCATCTTGTTGCCACATCAAAACTTCTCATAGTGAGATACGCATAAACTGGGGTTTGAGTATTTCGCCAATTATAGCGTATACATATTGCCGTCTAGTATTGCGTACATATATAAGATTTTGAACAACTTCTAACGCTTATATTGCGAGAGTCTTCAGCTTTTTTATCCGCACAGTGTCTTGCCATTTGCGATGCATGCTCGAAGCGATCATCCACATATCCGGCAAAGACAATCGTTGAGGTTCATGAGCAGTAGACGTACAAAGTGATCTGCAGGTATCATTATCTTCGCGTTCTGCGAGAAACGCTAATTTCCCGGTATTGTAGAATTTGTACGGTTTTTGGAAAAAGAGTATACGTGGTGTACAACTAAGAGATGTAGAAGATAAATCTCCGCTTACCGTGCAACCGGAAGCCGGAGGCTTTTTTGATGCAGTCGCGAAGTCGGTTAAAATGATGGTTCTCGTAAGATGTCGTTGAACGGGAACATGTGTTCATCGTGATACGAGCATCAGTATGACAATGTGCACAATGTTGACTCTGCAATCACTGTGGTTAGGGATATTGAACTTTAAATTTCCTACGAAATGGTTAGCGATTCGCGGTTGTGTTGTAATGGAGGAGACAAAGAAGCTGCGCTGCTTCAATGGTTTAGGAAGGTGTATTCCTCAAGAGATTTGAGTCCTTGCTAATTCCAGTTCGACGGAATTGAGATTATCAGAAGTTCACTTGGTTTTTATCTTTCGTATAGAATATTCCCTTTCTAGATCGAGTGAAAGTTTTCGGATTTATTTTTGATCATCATGTTACAATTGATAGGTGTGATTCTTGATTCAGTTTCGTTTTTGCAACATCGCTTTGACTTGCCGCATGTGATGTTGAAACTTCGATGCGTCGAGCTGCTGTATATTTCAGAGCGATAATTTCGAAGACTAATCATCACTAGTGAAGGATGCTACAAGCAATAAGTGATTGTTCACACATGTACAGTCACAACAAGTCAGTCTTAATGCTGCAGCAGGCTGTTTTGACGCAGTCGCGAAGGCGGTTAAAATGATGGTTCTCGTAAGATGTCGTTGAACAGGAACATGTGTTCATCGTGATACGGGGATCAGTATGACAATGTGCACAATGTTGAGTCTGCAATCACTGTGGTTAGGGATATTGAACTTTAAGTTTCCTACGAAATGGGTAGCAATTCACGGTTGTGTTGTAATGGAGGAGACAAATAAGCTACGCTGCTTCAATGGTTTAGGAAGGTGTATTCCTCAAGAGATTTGAGTTCTTGCTAATTCCAGTTCGACGGAATTGAGATTATCAGAAGTTCACTTGGTTTTTATCTTTCGTATAGAATGTTCCCTTTCTAGATCGAGTGAAAGTTTTCGGATTTATTTTTGATTATCATGTTACAATTGATAGGTGTGATTCTTGATTCAGTTTTGTTTTTAAAACATCGCTTTGACTTGCCGCATGTGATGTTGAAACTTCGATGCGTCGAGCTGCTGTATATTTCAGAGTGATAACTTCGAAGACTAATCATTACTAGTGAAGGATGCTACAAGCAATAAGTGATTGATCACTCATGTACACACACGCACGCAGGTATAGACATACTAGATATGAAAAAAACCTACTCTCAACTTCCCACCAAGAATATCGGTGTACATCGAGTGAGCTGTTGGGCAATAGCCAACTTTGAATGGCTTCCCTGGGAATTCTATAGTCAGCGCATAATCGAAAAGATGGGTGTGTCGAAAAAAATGCGAGGTAAACGAATCGAACAAGGCGAATTTCTGTACAGCACGCATCGTCACATAGATCCTCTCTTTGTTTGACGGGATTATATCAGAATGCTTTTGGCGTTATTCCAGTTATTCAACTCCCGTACCTAAGCGAATAAATGCAAAATAATGATCAGACGGTGAAGGATACCCTGTATTTATATAGTATCATTGAGGATTCAATTGTCGAGCACTGAGATTTCAACTCAGTCAAGATCGGCAAGTTTATTTAAAGATTAGAATACGAGGATGCTTGAAGACCAGTGCAAAAATTATAGTGGGGCCCTTTGGATACCCTTGCCCTATGTATTCCTCGGATTGTCCTTGAGAAATGCGTGTAACGCTTCGCGATCTCAAACATGTTGTGTTCCGACTGAATGATCGCAAGCCGAAAACACCAACGCTCTTGTATAATGACAATACAGGCTAATGTTCGATGCTTGAAGGTCGGTTGAGAGTGCCCGCTTTTCGTATCACACCACGGGGCATTAAACTAGAAGAGAGAATATCATGCACTAATAATTTCAGTGGTTCATCAGTACTACCAATCGGAAGTGAACAACGAGTACGTGATACGTGGTAACTCGGCAATTCTAAAATGCAGCATACCGAGTTTCGTTGCTGAATTCGTTCAGGTGGTAGGCTGGCAGGATGACCAGGGTGGTATTTTCAACCCTGATGAAAGTAATGGTACAATTTCAATGATAACATCTGCGCTGAACAACTCTGCATGTTGCTAAAAATACAAAAAGTGATTCGTGTTCCGCTCCGCGATAAACCTTCACCCGTTCGATGTGTATAGAACTAAAATAGACGAGCATAAAAGCAAAGAGGAAGAGTCGGAGAAAAAAAAAGAGAACCGATACTTGCAGCAAGCAGGGCAGTCAACGTCCTCGAGTCCCATGATAAGCAAAAAGTTGAAGTGTATTTCGATATTTCAGCAACACGGCGGGACATCTCCAAGTCCTCCCACGTATATATATCCTCGTGTATAGTATACAGTTTGATAGTATATATAGTATATAGATAAGATTGCATTGTGTGATGTGACGGGGTTATGCCACCTGCAACGCCCGTGGCCAACGTCTGCCGCTCCGTTGAGCGACGCTTCTTCTCTTGTGTCACTCGAGCACTATTGCCACAGATATAGCTATATATCTATCTATAATGAGCTGCGTAACAATGCTTCGAATATAAACTTATTGACAGCCTCTTAAGGATGTATTGTAAGTATTATGGTAGTGAAAACTTTGATTCAATCATAATTTAGTCGCTTCATAGTACGACCAAACCTAAAAAAAATTCGTAGTAAAGATTTCAAGAACATTCATTTTCGATGTAATTAATGTTAAAAGTGATTGATACATTTGTGAAGAAATATTTTGTTTGTCGAATGGTCAAATTCATTTTTAGGCCGTCAAACCGAAATTGTTCATTTTGTCAAATGTGCACGGATTTCATACCAAATTTTCGAATTTTTCTTGCAACACTTTTAAAGTGCTGCAAAATTATGACTGTAATGTGGTTTTGTATAACGATTTTTACATTAAACGTGACAAGCTTTCGAGCCATTCAAAAAACAGTTTCATGGATGTCATCGCAAAGAAATTCCACAAGCTGTTGTTGAAAAATATGCCGATAATTATGAGAAAGGTATTTATTTACAAATTCATTCTCTATGAAAAGAGGGGAAGGTTTTTGAGAGATTTTCTAAATTATCCTTTTATACAATTTGTTGGTACATTTATTCATACCACACTAGTTTGAAATAAATGTCCCTATAATCTTTCGCAAGATGACTTATTTTACCAGCGTATATTGCTTTGCAAAATACTCCGCAATACAATGAACACTATCTGCAATAACCTCCACCTTCAATTTTGTTATGATTTATGTTCAAAACAACTTTAAGGGGTTACCCCCACTTGCGATTTTGAAAAAATCGATTTTTTTTATTGCTCTTTTTTGAAGTATAAGTATCTGAGAATATGTCCTGAAAATTTCAAGTCGATCCGAACAAAATTGACTGAGATATGAGCGTTGAAAGAGAAGAATTCGTTGTGTAAACGACCGGAAATAGAAACTTTAAACGCGTTTTTCTCAAAATGGCATTTCTGAAGTCGGTGACCAAGATTACTCGAACACTAATGAACCGATCTTCTTGAAATTTTGCAGGCTTATTTAATACATTAAAATATAGTCTTTAATCGTTCGATTTTTTTTTTCGAAAAAAATGGCCGTTTTATAGCCAAAAAACGGTCTATTTTTTTTCGTTAAAATCGAACCATTAACTTTGACTGTCCGCCGTTTTGTGAAAAATGAATATTTTTTAAAATCCTTCGATTAAAGACTAGTTTATACTTATATTTGACTAAATCCATCCGCATTTTTTTTTCACATGATCCACTTCGCCGCAATGTTGGTCACCGCAAACCGTGTATATAAAAACATTATTTCATTGACGGCCATTTGCCACTAAACAATGTAATATTTTTCAATAAAAAAATTACTGAAAGTTCTTCAAGGTATGTTCTTTAAGGGCGGGGTAAAGTTAATTCGGCGAAAAAAGGCATGTTTTTAAGAATTTTTTTTGGCGTAACGAATAGTGTTCGTTTATTGAAAAATTTACATATAATAAAGTAACATTTGAACAACATTCTCCTAAATTCGCATTGCAAAATATTCAAAATTGAGCGAGTGAAAATTAAACCCCGGAGGCGCCTCGAAAAAAGTTGGTTTGCGGTGTGCACCATAACTCGCAACAGAATCATCTGAAACAAAAAAATCAAAATGCATTTGTTAAAGGAGATGTTTCTCGAGGTAATGACGGGAGGATTTTTTTTTTCGATTTTTCGATTTTTCGCAGCACTTGGGAGCCAAAAACCCGATTTTCGCTAAAAAAATCGGCTAATTTGTTGTTGAAAAATTAGTAATTATTAAAAAAAAACAAAAAAGCTCTCGACAATACCTGGTGAATTATGTGAAGAAGTACTGTGCAAAATTTCAACGCGATTGGTCCAGTAGATTTTGAGTTATCGTGCACACGGACTTCAAATATGACAAGTCTCAGAAAAACAGTTTGAAAAACGCAGAAGAGTTTGGTCGCTTAGCGCTCATTGCGCATAAGTTTGAGAACACTTCTCGATTGCATAAAAATTTTAACACAATATTCTTGATATATTATGCATTCATTTAAAAAAATTTTAAAAAAATTTAAAAAATTTAAATACTTTACCCCGCCCTTAAGATGGTATATTGATCGATTAAAAAAGTTTTGTAGTTTTCTTTTAAAAAATTCATAAAAAGGCCTTTTTTTGCGCTACAAGTGGGGGTAACGCCTTAATGTCACGTTTGAATTATTTGCACCATGTCGAAATTAGCGTACTTTTTTCATGCCAAATTGGAACAGCAATAATTGCGTCAATAGATTTTGAAGAAAGGCACATGCAGTCCCTATAACACTTTTTGCGAAAGTTATACCAGGTTACCTCGGATTAGATCTGAAATATTTTAAGATGCCAAAGTTCGCTGTACGATATTTCTCGTACAGCTCATTGAACAATAATATTCTAAATATAATCAATATAGTCTCATTATAACCAAGAAAAATATTTTAATGTCCTGTTGATTATGTACTTACACCCACTCTCTCTCTCTACATACTTTAAGCTCAGAACGAGATTATTTTCGTTTGCACGAAATTTTATAGGCTTATATCAGTTTGATTTTTGTATTTTGGTAAGCCGCTACGAAACTTAGGCTCGATAATGAACCTGGAAAACTATAAGTTATATTATCTTAGGTCTAATGCGAATAACACTCAAAGTAAGGAAGCTCCGGAGCGAACATGGGGAACTTGCGATCATTTGTAAATGCACGAACGTAAGCCTATCTTTAGACAAGATTACCTAAATGGGAGGTCTCTATATTATACATCTGATAGTGAATTATATTGGAATTTCGATAAATAACGTAAATATATTTATCTTCTCGTTCATTGCGTTTGCGTTGCACAGATAAAACACTAAACTCAAGGAGATATTTTTTTTTTTTCGTGTCTACGCAACTGAGTCAGATGATTTTTAAAAAAGCATGCTTTGAGAACAGAAATTTAAAAAAAACTAGAACTGTTGACGAAGGGCCAATAATCACGGACAGAAATTGTGTAGATCTACTTTCAGAAAATAGAAAGTAGTATGAAAATAATATTTGCCACAATTTTGGACGAATATTTACATGGTATACATTTGTTGTCTATTTACTGACTTTTACATTTACATACATCCAAGTTTACGAGAATCTCACGATCATGTAAAATCGAAATGTACAATCGAAAACGTTCGTCTAGTTAGAAAGAAATTCACTCATACGTGCTATGTACATACTTTGTTACAAAATATTGCGTGAATATTATTTGGTCATATTTCAACGATAATTTACAATAGTTTCGTGGATTATTTCGGTAATATACAATGGATGACTTCCGTTATATATTCTGCATGGTCGTGATGATATTTGATCACGGATTGTGCGATTATTAATAAAATTTTCTGTTAATATTAATATCGTATGGCCGGTAATATGGATGAATAATTACTGAAAGTTACTGAACTGATCGAAAATTACTGAACCAAATATTTTTAGTAATATTCAACGCGTTCTCGATGATGCGGCGCGGTCATACTTATCGAATGATTCTGGTAACATTAATCGAACGCTTCCTGTATTATTTACTTTATTTTCCGACAACATATAGCAGACGATTCGGGCAATTAAACACCGAACGATTGCGATAGCATGAAGAGGACGTTTCGTGTAATACGACCCGGCACCCATTTAACTGCGTTGGAGACTGTGCTGGATACTTTACGAAACTTTGCTCAGAGCAACCGGATACTTTAGGAATATTTGCTGAAACAACAGCATAAGAGCCCGAATGTCAAACTTGTTCCTTACTTTGAGAACGTGAATATGACGAGAATACATAGTTAATTATCACGGGCATAAACACTTTCACACCCTTCTCATTTTTCGTTCATACTTCATCATAATAGATTTGTACAAGCATTTATATGCTCGGTATCTTCTAAAAGATTTTTCGCAATTTTTTCTAATCCCACTAGTAACGAGTCCTTGGCGAGTAAAGATCAAAAACATATATGAGGCATTCCACGACACCTCAGCTAGTAAAAAAAAAATTCACAAATAATTTTGAAAAATGGAGTTACTTTATTGAAAAATATTCACCGAGTGTCGACATTTTTTAAAAATTTCTGACGTTTTTTCTCGTTGATTACCATTTTTTAACAGTTTTCCATTCAAATGGCTGTATCTTTGGCAGGACTTGACGTATTTACATTCGTAAAAAACGAAAATGAGCGTCTTTTTCTAGCCTTCCAGAGAAAAATGAATTTAGATTTTATTGAGCAAGTCAAACGTCCGTTTCGGGGCAAAAAATGCAAAAATATTTTTTTTCTCAAGGAAAGACACTCGTTATTTTATTTTTTTAATTTCCCCGAATTGTGACTACGAAAAACGGATTTTTGGTATTTTTTATATTATGGGATTCCTAAATACCGTGAAGAGAGATTTTATTTAAAAAAAAAAAATAATTAATGGTCGATTAAAGATTGTGGAGCACTCCAAGGCTCCAATACATATGACATATATGTCATGTGTATTTCAACAACCTGGTAAACATACAGCGAGTGCGCCACACTCTTCAATTGAATATTGATAAAAAAAAATATTAAAAGAAATAGCTGTTACTTAACGGTGTTTAGGAATCCCATAATATAAAAAATACCAAAAATCTGTTTTTCGTAGTCACAATTCGGAAAAATTCTTAAAAATGAAATAACGGGTGTCTTTCCTTGAGAAAAAAAAAATATTTTTGCATATCTTGCCCTGAAACGGACGTTCGACTTGCTCAATAAAATCTAAATTCATTTTTTTCTGGAAGGCTATAAAAAGACGCACATTTTCGTTTTTTACGAATGTAAATACGTCAAGTCCTGCCAAAGATACAGCCATTTGAATGGAAAAATATTAAAAAATGGTAATCAACGAGAAAAAACGTCAGAAATTTTTAAAAAATGTCGACACTTGGTGAATATTTCTCAATAAAGTAACTCGATTTTTTAAAATTATAGGTGAATTTTTTTTTACTGCCTGAAGTGACCTGGAATGTCTCATATAAGTTGCAGCCATGAATGTGAATATGAAATTTATCAACCGCTTTTTCTCTCTCAACCAATGAAGTCTCCGTCGGAAAATGAAGACAAAAAACGGAAATACCTAAGGTAAATGTCCCAATTATTGAACACCAT
This sequence comes from Ophion obscuratus, assembly GCA_964007375.1. NCBI lineage: Eukaryota > Metazoa > Arthropoda > Insecta > Hymenoptera > Ichneumonidae > Ophion > Ophion obscuratus. Next base: position 995,767 of record OZ023317.1, on the reverse strand, counting down.
CTTGTATTTTTATTATTTCTCATTCACCTTCATGCATTTACTTATTTATAAAATTTCATTACATATATGGAACTTTTAGCTATCGAAATGTTACCTTACTTGTGCAAAAAAAGCTTTAATTAATACAGAAAAAAATTATTTAATCAGCAACGGTGACCCGATTTGACCTCTCGTGGTAACTGCTGATCGTTTTTGCTAAGACGCGCCGCTTCATGCGTAAGGGCATAAAAAATTCAAGAACTGTCGCATCTCAAAAAGTAAAGGCGTTTCAGGTGCCTCAGAAAATTTCTTGCAAATAACAATTTTTATGAAAAAACTTTATTTAATTATTTGTTAAAAAAATACGGTGTTCGATCATTGGGACATAGAAAATGCAGTGTGTCCCAATTATTAAACACTCGAATTCTCCAAGTTGGCGTCATTAAACCCATCAAAACATCGAGACAGTTAACGTGTGACAGATCGTGTGAATCGGATTTATTCAAACAAAAACTGTAAGTTCCTGAACAACCTTACCTTTGTTCTTTTAATAATAACTCTAAGATCGTCAAATATATTTTTTATTTCTATTTTCGTGCAATAAACATAAAAAGGAAAGTAAAAAGAGAATATAACCTAAACGTAACCTAAAAATACGAATGTACTGTTCAATATTTTTACCTCTCCGATATTTCAGGGAGCCAAGCTGCGACAAAATCAAACAAAAACAGAACATGAAAACGAGGAAGCTGAAAAGAAAAATAAAATAAAGTTCAAGTTGAAAAGCAAAAATAAACCAAATGCGAATGAACCAAAAACCTGTCAAAAAAGACTAAATATATATTTTTGTATTTTTACATGATTAACAAAAGATTATTTAAGCGTTTGATTTTGCTCTTATATCTTAATATTGTACCCAAAATAATATTTTTAGAACGAAAAAAGAATTCTCGAGAGTGTTCAATAACTGGGACATGCCTGTTCAATATCAGGGACATAGGCACTTCCAGTGTTCAATAATTCGGACATTTGCATTCTGCACATTGTTATTCTTTTTTTTCATTTGAAACCATTTAAAAATAATTTAATCATTGATTTTTCGCAAGTCAAAATATCAAAGTATCATTTGAACCTGAAAGCTATGGTTTTTTCTTGATTTTATATTTTTTTCTCACCGAATTCAATCCCCCAGATCCTTAGCTGTTCAATAATTGGGACATTTACCTTACTTTGTATCTCCTTTTTTCCATTTATCCATGCACCACCGCGAGATCGATTTCGAAAAAGTTCACACTGAATAAAAATGCAGTTTCTAAGAAACCACTCAACTATTTATCTTCGCCTGACCGGAATTTAGGATTTAGGCATTTTTCTCGATCGTACGCGGAGTATCACATTGCTTTTATCTTATCGCATCTGTCCGGATTATTTATATCCGCCATATGCTTGCTTTGCAGTCGTCGTACAGTATTACGAAGCTGAGGTCGTATCCGAATACGTCATACGCGGAAATGCGGCTATACTTAAATGCACCATACCGAGTTTCGTTGCGGAATTCGTGTCGGTAGATTCTTGGGAGGGAAGTGATGGGGCAAGCTACAAACCGTCTACCGACTATGGTATTACGTATACCTATAACACTACCACTATAGCCATATGTGTGTGTGTGTGTGTGTGTGTGTGTGTGTGTGTGTGTGTGTGTGTGTGTGTGTGTGTGTGTGTGTGTGTGTGTGTGTGTGTGTAGGTGTGTGTGTAGTGTGTGTGTGTGTGTGTGTGTGTGTGTGTGTGTGTGTGTGTGTGTGTGTGTGTGTGTGTGTGTGTGTGTGTGTGTGTGTGTGTGTGTGTGTGTGTGTGTAGGTGTGTGTGTGTGTAGGTGTGTGTGTGTGTAGGTGTGTGTGTGTGTAGGTGTGTGTGTACGTGTAGGTGTGTGTGTACGTGTGTGTGTGTGTGTGTGTGTGTGTGTGTGTGTGTGTGTGTGTGTGTGTGTGTGTGTGTGTGTGTGTGTGTGTGTGTGTGTGTGTGTGTGTGTGTGTAGCAATAATCGCAATGGATGCTTTCGCAATGTTTGGCAGTATTGATATTCTCGAAATATAATAGGGTCGTATACAGTGCGAAGCAACGAGAGAATCTGCCCGAAGATTGTATCAACCCTCGTTGTTCCGGGCTCAGTTTCTTAGTTTTACGTATATGCAACAAACGATTTGGTACCGCGACAGTGGCAGTTGAACGATATGGCGGTGGCGGCGGATGTGATTACCCAATTGCTCAATGTGCTCGATGACACATGACGATCGACCCCAGTCTACTAATCTAGACCATTCGTACATTGCACATGGCAGTTGACAGCTAGACAACATTTTATTTTTGACGATCATTCTCCCAGGGATTTGTATTTATTGCGATTGTCGATCTATTGATTTTTTTGCTAATTTTTGACGGAATTAATCAAATTACTTCATGAAATTTGAACAGGCACGTAAGTAGGGTCGTTCACACTTTTCTGACATTAAACTTGGAATGGACATTCTGAGATTTGAAATGAGTTTAAATCGGGAGTTAGGGCTTGCAAAGTACTGACTTTGGATTTGATATAACGGTTTTTTAATTCTAAGATTGAAAATCTGTGGAACTACGAGTAAACATTTACATATCTCGTTTGTGGGAACTATAGGGTTGTTACTGCTTGCAAGACAAACTTACAAGCTTAACATTTTTATTTTACGTATCCTTTATATCATTTTTTTCAGGTTTTATATATTTTAATTATTTATTTTGTACTATTATGTGTCCATTCTTTTTATATATTCGATATTATACATATGTCTGAATAGCACATAAATTTGTGCCGAAGTGAAATAATTTTTCAATCATTAATGATAAACATGCGCGACATTATTTCAAATTTTGGGTTAACGCTGTTGAGTTTATTTTACCACCCCTTAATCACGTAGAATTGTTCGGCCCCACTCGATTATCCGGAAGTCACGAAATTATACAGTTATAGAACAATTAACTGTCAAATTCAAAAACATTGACAATACAACGAAATTCATAACCTGAAAAATACTAAGCTGGGCCAGTATTACAATTTTTTAATAATCACAAGATAGACATACATCCTGTTAATACTTGGGTTTCTCATTTAACCTCTAATACTATAGTCCAAAACTATAATGCGAATGAGCATTGTAAATTTATCGCTAAATCATCGTGATTGAAAATGGGGCAATTTCTCACACGTTTTACAATAATTTTTTTCCCAACAGCTGGACGAAGATTTTTATTTATTTCGTGAAGGTGTATTCGACTGCATTTTAAAAACTTCGTTTAAAGGGGAAAGAAAGATTGATAGACAAAATTTGACGTGCAGTTGTCGCGCAGACTTATCAGCCCGAGATAATGACCGAGTACGTCATACGAGGTAACAGCGCTATTTTGAAGTGCAGCATACCGAGTTACATAGCCGAGTTCGTTACGGTAGAGGCTTGGACGAGGGAGGATGGTGAAGTCTATCTACCCGAGCACCAACATTCTGAAACCGGTGTAGGCCAGGGTACAATAAAAAAAAAAACAATTCGGTCTACGCTTATGTATGAATAATATTGCGGTTATGAAAAAATCATTCATTTCCCATGGTCCCCAGTATTTTACGTACTTTTTTTGTTTTCCATAAAAATGTGTGCTCACGAGATACCATTTTTTTTTCACCGATGGGGGATTGTGGGTGTCACAGCTACTGACAATTTTGACAATAAGCTATTAATTACGGACGATTAGCCCTTTGAAGTATGCGTCTTTAATTGGAATACAAAAATATCGTCGTTATCTATGAAACATCATACAAAATATTTGTTTGAATATTCTTGCAACAAAAAATCAATTTTCACAAAAAATATATCATGCTCATCGTTTTGTCTGGAGCTTTATTGCTTAAATTCTTTACATTAAATTAAAAAAATGGCGATTTTATTTTTCGAAAAAAAAAACACTTTTCGAACTCGATATCATACAAGATATAAAGTAATGAGCTAATTAAAATCATTCTTCGTTGTTTTTCTGCTACTTCCGAAATTAGTAATACTCAAGTTGGATTTTGATCTAAAAAAATAATGATTCTGTACGCTTCACGAAACTATTTAATAAGGAAGGTTTTATTTCAGCAGATATTTAATCATTCGTTAAATAATATTTTTCGAAAACAATGCATGGTCAGTTTGTATTTCCGAACCATTGGCATTTTTCATTAAAATTGCGTAAATTTTCTTAATATCTCTTTGTCCGTGGAAGTATCCCGAAAGGGAATTCAGTACGATGGACAATACAATTACTTTTTTGCTTGCCAAAAAAAATTGGCACACGTGTTGAAACAATAAGACGGTACTTCAAAGGGCAAGTTCCTTATGACTAATATTACCTCTTTCGCAAACCAAAGAAAACGTTCTTTCTTCGTGTCTCGTCCGTGTGACTAACCGGAAATAAAAAAAACTTTATTGCATGTCTGCTGATGCGCGAGCAGTCGTCTCGCAGTTTTATGTCACGGAGGCGGAAAATGAGTACGTTATACGTGCCAACAGTGCGATCATGAAATGCAAAATACCGAGTTTCGTGTCAGAGTTCATCTACGTGGACCGATGGGAGGCTGATGATGGAACAATTTATACCCCGGAAAACAGGGACTACGGTAAAATTCACGCCGTAGGATAACGTCCTCGTGAAGCATGGCCCGAAGTGCACCGTTATGTTTGATCATGGTGAACTCAAAATAAATGGCGAAGAAATTTATATCTTGGGCAAATTGCGGTGACAAAACCGACACGGAGAAGTAGGATTTTCGATTGAATACATTTCATTGGACATTTAAGGGAGACTTTGTCCTTGGAGTGCCATATTTCAGGTATTTACATTTTATTTTTTTTTAAAGGAAACGAGTAAAGCTTTTTGAGTGCGGTTTTTTTCTTGCTTTTATTCATGATATACAGAACGTTAAAAAAAATTATTTTGAAAAAAAAAACCAAAATGGCGGCCGTTGCAGCTCCGCGTAAAACAGGTCCTCAAATCGCGGGAGGTAAACGGCTGACATCACTGCCCCCTCTTTGTTGATCTGAAACACAAATTCAAAGCGTATTATCAATCTGTGACCCTTTGGTCATGGAATGACGGATGGGTTTTTCGTTTAGTACAAATTTCGGAAAATGGCGGCAATTTAAAAAAAAATCGAATTTTCGCGTTTTTTTCGCACAAAAAGATAAATAATAAATGCAAAAATGTATCTATCGAAAAAACGATCCGTCATTCTGTGAAGACGTATTTTCTGAGTATGCTCTGTAAATTTCAGGTCGATATGTTAATTACAGCGGTCAGGAGAATGTCAGCCATTTTTAAAAACGTGTTTTCGAGAACAACGCGTTTAAAGTTTTGTAATGTGTTTACACAAATGAGTTTATAATTACCGCTAATCGGCAATGCCTGATCAAGTCTGATGCTAAGTCTCCCTTAATAGAAAGAGACCGTACTGATGATTTATATAGGCACGTACATGTTTTCAATGGTTTTTCGAACATAATTATTTTTTGTTGCACATAAAATGTTGTGAGCATTCCGAATACACGAGCTCTGTAAGAATAAGAACAATGAATAAGAAAGAATAAGAACAGGTCACCATCGATCAAATAAAGCGGTCGCATTGACAGGTGAATTGCGCGGTCTGCCGTACGATTTATTAGTTTCGTTGTGATACGTGCACGGTAATTTAACCGTTTCGCTCTCCGCACACGACGTCCTGTCTAGAGCTCCCCGGCAGTTATGGGGGCACCCTGTGAACGCGAAACCCTTCCACTATTGAGAGGGGGCGTCGATAAAATGATTTGACAAAGCAGAGGACAAAGATAGTTATTCCCGTCGTTGAAAGCAGGGGGGGGACAGTGAATGTGGTCAACGTCTTACGTAGCAGCATTTTTCTTACAACTTTTGCCGTAGATTTTTTTTGTCAATCTTATTTTCCTCTCCTTGCATCGTGAAAAATGGTGGTAACGTGATTTTTCCAGTTGTCCAACAATTTTACGAGTCGAGAGTTATCGACGAATTCGTGTTGAGGGGTAACGCAGTCACCCTCAAGTGCCTACTGCCAAGTTTCGTCGCAGATTTTGTCGAAGTTATCGAGTGGGTGTCCCCCGAAGATGGTACCAGTTTTAATACGAATGGCTACCAGGAAAAGGGTACTCGAAAAAAAAAACAATGTTGGCCTCATTGGAAGCTTACGTGGAATGGATTAGTAAAGGATATGTGTCGTTGAAAAAAATGAGGGTACCAAGCGCGACTAGCAGTGGTCAACGATCATTCAAAATTGAACGAAGAACGAAGTCACAACGAGATCCAAGTCTAAGAATTGCTTGCAGAGAGCCTTGTGCGTTACGCATCATTAAATGGAAAATCACATGCGTGCGAATAGGCGGACCTGTACAATTTTCTGCCTACTCATAATCGGTGTCCTTCACCACAGAGACAGCCACCAGTTTTACGATTTTTTAAGTTAAAGGATCTCGCTCGGTTTGATAATATTAGAAAATCTCGTTCGATGTTTATTTTTTAACGAAAAGGAAGCGGAATATTTATTGGTTTTTCTTACGCAGTTATTCGGTTTTCGAATGTCCACAAACTACGAGTGAGCAAATGTTTTATAGGTTTTGACAGAGAACACAATTGGAGTTTGGAGATATATTTACATTTTCAAAAGATGGATTTATCGTTAAAAGTCGACATAATGTTTGTATGGAAATTGTGGAAAGAAAATGTAATTTTGTGGATTCAAACAGAAATGAAGCGTAGACGAACTGTTGCATTTTTTTGTCATATTTGTCCATTTTTGGAAAGCTTTATAAATAATTATGGATGAAGAAGTATGGTGATATTTATGCAACGGGTCATGAGATTTATCAGTTGATAAATTATTGAACAAATGTACATTCCTCATATTTCTTATTATTCGTCAATGCTATTTGTAGAAAAGAACACAATTAGTATACGAACTATGGTAACTTTCTATTTTCACAAAGTTGTTTAACTTGGCCGTAGGTAACAACACAGTTCAACTCAGCTCAAGATATTGAATTGCACCGAGATTATAAAAAAATTAAAGACAGGGGTGTAAAAAGGACAGATGGTAGAATATTTTCCTATATTTCAGAAGCCTAAGTTGTGGAGGGAGATTCGAAATATTCTTATAGCTATTTCATGGTAATCTCTAGCAATCAACTTTAACTGACCAATTAAGATGCACGAAAGACCCTATTCCTTAAGGGAAACTTTGTCCTTGGAGTGCCATATTTCAGGTTACATTTTATTTTTTTTAAAGGAAACGAGTAAAGCTTTTTGAGTGCGGTTTTTTTCTTGCTTTGATTCATGATATACAGAACGTTAAAAAAATTTTTTTTTTTTTTAAACCAAAATGGCGGTCGTTGCAGCTCCGCGAAAACAGGTCCTCAAATCGCGGGAGGCAAACGGCTGACATCACTGCCCCCTCTTTGTTGATCTGAAACACAAATTCAAAGCATATTATCAAACTGTGACCCTTTGGTCATGGAATGACGGATGGGTTTTTCGTTTAGTACAAATTTCGGAAAATGGCGGCAATTAAAAGAAAAATCGAATTTTCGTGTTTTTTCGCATAAAAAGATAAATAATAAATGCAAAAATGTATCCATCGAAAAAACGATCCGTCATTCCGTGAAGACATATTTTCTGAGTATGCTCTCCAAATTTCAGGACGATATGTTAATTACAGCGGTCAGGAGGATGTCAGCCATTTTTTAAAACGTGTTTTCCAGAAAAACGCGTTTAAAGTTTTGTAACGTGTTTACACAAATGTGTTTATGATTACCGCTAATCGGCAATGCCTGGTCCATAGACGCATCCCTCTTCTTCTTCTAGCTGCTCATGTTGAGCCGCTAACATATCCCGCTGGGCACAAAGGACAAAGTCTCCCTTAATTTATTTAGTACGCAAGCAGTTTGGCGTTCGAAGCGTCCATGCATTGCAAATCTCAAGGGATTTAAGAAAAATCCATTGATTCATTGTTACATTCATTATTAGTGTCAGTTACATAGTGGGACTATGAAATAATATAGTGCCATTATTTAATATAGTAACGCGATATTGATCCAAGGTATGTAGGTAAGCAAATGGAAAAGACCGAAAACAAAACAATTGATAGAGTTTCGGTATCGTTGATTCTTTTGCAGTCGTGTCTCAGTACTTCGAGGTGCAGGTTTACGACGTCTTCGCGATTCGTGGTAACGCCGCGATATTCAAGTGTCAGGTACCCTCTTTCGTAGCTGACCACGTTGAGGTGGCAGGTTGGATCGATTCTGAGGGCGGAAATTATCGCGCTGAAGACGAGCACGCATCTTATGGTACACGAGTAACGTAAATACTCGCATCCGGTTTACCATTCGATGACGTTTGAATAATTGCACGTTGTTATTATTTCCTACAAATGAAAGAATCGCTTACGCAATCCTTTTTTTTTTCCTCTCTATGACACATTGCGGAAGTTGCTTAGCAAAATCCTCCACCTCCCAACGAAACTAGACATTTTTATTTGCAATCACATCACAGGCCCATAATAAGGACGTAGAATTTTCGACCATGAGTTATTGCGTTTGTCGCGTGTCAAAGGAATTAGAGAAATTTTCCCAGTGATTTTTGCGTGCCTGGGTTGAACTTATAGTTTTATTGTATAGTGAACTCGGACTGAATTTAAAGAAAATTTTGTTTGGGTACTTCAGGTACTTGTTTCATTTAAGCGTCTTGAGGTGAAGGTGAATCTTGAATTAGCGCCGAATTGAGATACAAATTTATTCGATCGATTAAATCGAAATCGAAAAATAAAGCTTTTAGGACATTAGCGAGGCTTTCCGTTTGAAATCTGAGGAACGACTTACACGAGAATTCAAGTTTGCACTTGGGCTCACACTTTATTTCCTATTGAGGTCTGCACAGGCGTTCAAACTTGCATTGACGGCGAGGTAAAGTTAATTCGGCGAAAAAAAGCATGTTTTTAAGATTTTTTTTTGGCGTAACGAATAGTGTTCGTTTATTGAAAAATTTACATATACTAAAGTAACATTTGAACAACATTCTCCTAAATTTGCATTGCAAAATATTCCAAATTGAGCGAGTGAAAATTAAACCCCGGAGGCGCCTCGAAAAAAAGTTGGTTTGCGGTGTGCACCATAACTCGCAACAGAATCATTTGAAACAAAAAAATCAAAATGCATTTGTCAAAGGAGATGTTTCTCGAGGTAATGACGGGAGGATTTTTTTTTTTCGATTTTTCGATTTTTCGTAGCACTTGGGAGCCAAAAACCCGATTTTCGCTAAAAAAATCGGCTAATTTGTTGTTGAAAAATTAGTAATTATTAAAAAAACAAAAAAGCTTTCGACAATACCTGGCGAATTATGTGAAGAAGTACTGTGCAACATTTCAAAGCGATTGATCTAGTAGATTTTGAGTTATCGTGCACACGGACTTCAAATATGACAAGTCTCAGAAAAACGGTTTGAAAAACGCAGAAGAGTTTGGTCGGCATGGAGCAATAGACGCTCAAATACTCATAACTTCGTCAATTTTACTCCGATCGACTTGAAATTTTAACACAATATTCTTGATATATTATGCATTCATTTTAAAAAAATTTTTTAAATGAAAAAAAAATTTAAATACTTTACCCCGCCCTTGAAATACTTGGGCCCTTATTTAACGATCAGGAATACAAAAATCTTCTCGACGTGTTCGGATTTGTTATTGGAAGACCTTCCGCAAGGTGTTCGTACTACCCGAAGAGTTTGATACAGTTTATTTCTCGTTCAAGGTTGAAGGACGGTTTAGTGTCATATTCGCGTTCCAAAGTTTAGATTAGGTGCGAAACTGCGCGGGAAATATACATCACTCTCGTTTCAGGGTTAGCACGTGCATTTAGGTTCGACTTGAATGTCATATTCGAGTTCTAAGTTCGGAATCATGGCAAATTAAGACTCGAGCCCAAATCGAAGTTTGTTTCGTCCGATTGTCCCATATCATGCTAATTTGGGTATGAGTAGTCTCGACCGCGTGTTCAGAAGAAGTAAGAAAACGAAAATGCCCGTCGTCTGGTTGCAGTGGTCGGGCAGCGGTACGCGGTGAACGTGATGGACGAGCATATCTTGCGAGGGAACGCTGCTATAATCAAGTGTCACATTCCAAGCTTCGTCGCCGATTTCGTCGAGGTTGACTCTTGGGTCGAGGACGAGACAACCGTCATATATCCTAAATCCGATTACGGTATCGTTTTCTCATCCTCAACTAAAATGTTACTTCGTTCATTCGATTCCCTTTGTTCCTCCGTGGATCCGTCATGTTCACTCGCGCAGTACTCGCTTCAACTTATGATTTCCCTTCGTAGTGAGTTTAGGTTTATTCGGATATACTTCACGATTTCGGTAAATCCTTTGTTTGACCTTGATCCTCGATAAAAGTCATAGCTGGGTTAAACGCGTTCGCTGGGACTCTACCAAAACTCGAGATCAATCTTGAGTCACAGCGCAATCTCGAGGTCGATCGTAACCCGACAAGTGCATTTTTTTTTTCGTTCGGATTGAGGTCTGACCTCTAGAATGGATTGTTATTCACACTGAAAATATCATCTTCGACACATTGAAATAGACACAATATTCATAGGTACGAAGTGTAGATTTAGATATGTAGTCAAATATATCGAACAGTAATTATTGATAGTGTTCGCAATTCACGTCACTCAGTTTAAAAAGCGGAATTCAGACTCAAAATTGATAACGGATTTATCACGAAGGGTTATCGACACATTGAACTTCGATCGCTGGTTCGTATTTCAGCCGAGAGATTCGTTGCAACGTGAGTCTGGACTTGAGTGAAAACTTCCTTCGAAGCTCACGACCAAACCTGTCCATCGAGTTAAACTTACTTTAGACGCAGGACCTGATTTTTTTAGTGAAAACGCAAAAGAAAGGGAAAGTTACGTTCAAGTGTCGATTCGCAGTCAGATATCTACAAAATTCGAAGTTTTTAGTGTTAAGGGATAACACATCACTCTAGCGGCAGAAAATAAGGCCTAACTTTGACGATTTATTTTGCGAGTATGAAAAAAGGAATAGGATTTCTTTTGAGAGGGTTTATTTAACATATATTAAAATATATAAAAAAAAATGTATTATAATTTTTTTACAAACTGGCGGCCACGGATTCCACCTTGAAAAATGTGGTTTTACAAATATTTTCACGGGAGGACGGTTTTCTCGTAAAGTATAAGACCTGGAACAAAAATCAAAAGAATATTATAATTATTATTAGCCATGGAACTACGTAGGGATTTTTTAAATCAAATTTTGATAAAATGGCACTCTTTGAAAGAAATAAATCTATTTTTTGCACATAAAATAAACAGTAAATTATTTATGAGAAAAGTTTACACGTAATCAAAAAACGGCTACGTACTCCCATAGAGAATGTAATTGTGAAACTACTATAAACATTTCAAATCGATCCATGCAAAAAACTCGATCCATGATCGAGTAATCCGTCCTCCAAGTTTGAAAAAAGTGGTTTCGAGGAAAACGCGTTTAAAGTTGTGCGAGGCGCCTGAAAGAAGTCCGAGACGCTGCGGCAAAATCGATAATTGAACCTTAAAAAAAAATTCGCTACAGGGCCAATTGCATATTGTTTTTATGAGCAAAAGTATTTTTAAGCAAAAAACGATTTTTTCAACATCCTAGATGATGTTATCAAGGTCGCTTCGAACCTCACACTAGTTCATTTGAATTTGTGTTTCAATCTCGCCTATGCAAGGAAATTAGTGAGTCAGTCGGTCAGCATGGATCTTTGCTCATTAACATATCAAAACTGGTTTTCAAAACGAAACCTGGAAAACCTTTTTTTGTCCTCTCGGTGGTTTCGTTATTCCGATTTTAAAGTGTTGACTATGCGCAAGGGAGATCACAAGATTTTAATCTTCCAGTTAATTTGAGGTTTGCGTCAAGTTAACCGAAAAGATACCCCGAGGAACAATAGACGTTAATGCCTCTGCAATACGTTCCATAGGGGTTATCGTTAACGAGGCCTTTAGATTAGAAGATTAGCCCAGAATTGTTTAAACTTTCCATTCATTGTTAAGGAGTGAGGTCTAGTTGGAACGTTAAAAAAAGACCTTTTCTCCGATTTTTTTTTCGGCCAAACGATAAAATAATTTACAACAAAAGTTCACAACATTTGCTAAAAGTACAAAAGATATTGTACTTTTAGCAAATGAAAAAAAAAAATCGATTTTTTGAAAATTCGAATTAGACCTCCCTCCTTAAATTGTGAAGAGGTCAACCTAGTTGCAAAGTCATTGAACCGCATAATGTCATTTCGTAAATAACTTCAATATCGTTCGAAAAAAGTTCGTCTAATAATGGGACCTTACAAACGACCGAAAACCCTTATTTCCCTCGAGAATATTACGCAAAAAATTGATGTTTTCCAGACAAGCCCAATTTTCGCTGCCTAGAACAGCTCGATTTGAGGATTTTTCTTTTCTCTCGATAAATCGCTCGAATAGATGAGGCTCGCCTTTTGGGATGACACTCTTTCGTGTTGCATTTGCACGTCACTCTTGGCATCGTCGTAGGCACGTGACCTTGACGGCCTATGACATCAGAAGTCAAGATGTGCGATAGTAGTAGCAATCGCGTCCGAAATTTCAGGCGAAAGCCAAGCCTATGATCCAAATGATATTCGAGAAATACGAGTTCCTCATTCATGTACTTCGGGTACGATAACCTTTTTGTTAATCTTGTAGAGTCGGGGTTTTGTCAGAGTCACGGTAAATTCGTGCGGTTAATATCGAGCGAAAGTACGTTAGCCGGAGAGTGGCGGGTCTGTGGTGAGTTACGAGTACAGCAGTGGCGTATAGTTTGATAGTGGGTGAATATCGATTAATCGGGAGCAGGCTGTATATAGCGTGAATACATAAACGAGAAGGAAAGTGAGAGGAAAGTAAACAACGACGGCACTGGTTGAGCGGTGCAGAAAGGTAGCGCAGGGGGGGGGGGGTAGTCATGATGATAGTTTTTTTCATTAAGGCTTCTACTTAAGGCAGTAGTCTGCTTTAGAAGCCGAAAAAAAGCGTTTTTTTTCAGCAATTTTTTTGCAAGGGAAGGAAATGATTGCGGTAAACGAAATTTTGTGACGATAGTTTATTATATTCAAGCTTTAAAAAACAATTTTTATTATTAAAAAATATTGAAATTTTTCAAAGTTGTAACGATTTTTCTGGGGCGCCTGGAGTCTGCACTTGTAAATCGGTGCCGGTGATGGAGGTCGTGCGATGCATCTGAAACAGTCGAACCAAATTTTTTTTTAGTTTCTATAAGTTCCTTTTCTATACGAACTAAAAAAATACCGAAGAAATGATGAAATTCCAAATTTTTTCAGAGTTTGAAAAAAAAATCACTTTTTTGAAAAAAAATTCACCTTAAGTTGCAAAACACGTAATTTAAAGAGAACTTTTGTCCAACTTTTTTAGTTCGAATAGAAGATAATTTAATACTGAAGCTAGATCACTTTGATTTTTTCGATCGGACGTATATTGTTTTTGCTATCGCCGGCACCGTTTTCTAAAACTTGTGAAAATGAAAACTCGAGAAAACGGGCTTTAAAGTTTTCGGTCCAAAAAAATATAAGTTTTTGGATACTTACACTAATTAGATGTTAATCAGCTATCCCCGGGCCATACAATAATCCTTCCTCTTCTTCAAAAAAACTCGTTTTGGCGGAATCCATTTTTTGAAGCCTGTAAAGCAGACTACTGCCTTAAGGGGTTTTCACTTAAGACGCTAAAAAAGGCTATTTTCATGCATTTTTTTGATAGGTTTATATTATAGATATTGATATAAAAGTTGTTACACTTAATAAATACACTTCCGAAATACATTAAATTTTTTTTATTCATTCAAGTCACTATTTATAGACGAAAATGGGAGTTAAAAAAATGTTATAAAAATTGTAGGTCTGCGCTGTTGATGAAATCTCGGAGATGGATCATCCGAAACAAAAAAAAATTAAACGGTTTTGGATTCAGTATGTTAATGGCTACAGCGCATATCATACGATTTTTTATACGCGAAAATGACAAAGTGGCGGACATTTTTCGAAAAAAACAAAAACAACGTGTTTTTTCACCGTTTTTGGCAAAAAAGTAAATATCAAAATTTAAAAAATGCCTGATATGCACTATCGCTATGATTGTAAAAAAATATGTTGTTAAAATTTCACAAGGATCGGTTCCGTAATTTTGAAAGTTTTATCAACAGGCAATCGAAAAACATTGTTTCGAGAAAAAACGCGTTTAAAGTTTGTTTGGATTACATAAATACATTTTTTTAAATGTATTTTATTTCTAAAGTGTATTTATTAAGTGTAACAAATTTATATCCATACCTAAAGTATAAACCTATCAAAAAAAAATCACAAAAAGCCATTTTCGCGTCTAAAATGAGAAAACCCTCTAATCAAAACACAAACAGGTGAATTCGATTAACTTTCTCGAGAATATCAACGTACAGCTCGTTGCGGAAAATGAAAACATATCATTAGCATAGGCAATTCCGGTTTGACTTTACTCTCGTCGGGAGTCTGATTAGGAGTAATGGACAGAATGCTCAGGCTTACACTTGCCCGAGCGAGTCGTCCATCCATCCGCCCGTCTGTCCGCCGTTAGATCAACTTTCGCGTTATTGATACTATTCGAATTATCTCCACCGTTGCGATTCGTAAGACGTTGACTGCCGCTGCTCGCGCTACCCGGACTCCTACTTCCCCGTCCATCTTTCTCACTTCCGTTAATCCACAAAATCCCAATTGTACGTATGTTGTTGGTTGGTGTAACGAGTGTACATGCATGAAAAGAAAATGTCACGAAAATATAAAATAAACATCGATTGAAAACTCATGCTAAAAATAGCGCTCATTATTTACCGTTTTGAAATAAAAGGAATAAAATACAAACTGTTTTTCACAACAAGACGTATGATTCATTCGAATGTACAGCAAATTAATTCAACGAGTAGTAAAAAATTCCTGATTAATTATTCATTTGAATAAAAAATGACGGTGATTGAAAAATGTAATGAATAATTTTTTTATGACAATAATCATAAGTTTATCGAATTCAATAAAGTTTATTTTGAAAATTCTTAGATTGTTGAATGAACAAATAATGGAGGAAAATATTTCGTGGCATTTTAACATTGCTCGGCAATTTGGTATCTGTAATAAAATATTTTACGCTATATTTCATGCGTTTGGAAAAATAGAGATCGTTGAGCAAACACGTACCCGAGTTATTCACTTGAATAGTAGCGAATTTCTGCAACCGCTAGTTAACGTTGCATTGTGGTACTTTTTTTTAACAAGTGTTGCAGGGGTACATGTTTGACATGTGGCATGCCAAACAGGCAAAGGAAATATCAACTCTATTTTATTGTTATCTTGAGTGTAACTACTCTCTCAAGACTTTGACAATCTCAAATGCAAAATTGATTGCAGATATAAAAAAATCTTGTTTTCTTTGGTCATTTGTTCGTCGTCACAATGAATTGCACTTCTTTTACGTAAAAATGTGGAGGTGGTATAAGTATCACTTTGGTGTTCAAGTGACTGTCGAATGAATAATAAAGAAATTATAAACATTAATAATCATAATAAATGCTCACAGACTTTCGACGTTCTTGGGTATTGTACAGGTGTTTTGTAACCGTTTAAGTTGCTGATTAAAAATAAAACAGTCACCTCAAAATTCTGAATATAAAGGCGTCGAATTACACGTTCAATAAAAAATCGACGTAAAATAATTTTATTAATTAAACGAAACAAAAAATGTTCGCGGTAGCATTGATATCTTTTTTGAATTCGCCGTTGTCAACTTGTGTCAAAGAAACAATGTACTTTGCAATAATTTCCACGGAACGATTCGCGACTTAAGTTTTGGGTAAAAATGTTGTCTGATTCAGTTCATAGACTCACCTTCAATAAATTTCATGGCAAGCACTTTAAAGGATGACTCAAATATTCACCGAATTTGAACTAAACGAAATAAAATATGCATCATCCTTCTTGTACCTTATTTCGTATAATAATGTACGTCAATCATCTTTTTTTTTAACGCAGTTGCGTTAATCTAGTTTAAAAAGTATCGAAAAACATTATTTCTTTTTCAATCTGTAGTAGGCCAAACGTTCCATCTTTTGAGCAACGATCGTTGGATTATAAACTACATGGAAAAACCATCATTGTCATTTTCGATGTTCTCCACACAAAGTGTCTTAAATACAGTTCAGGGATTTGAGTATTTATTTAAATAAAAAGATAAATAGAAAATAAAAGTGAATTAAACGCTATATTTTGTGGTTGGATCAATAGTGCAAGCACATTAGGCTCCATTTCATTGGACCGGTCTTCTCGTCAACGATCACTCAGGAAAATTGCTGACGATCGTCGCTCGCTCCGGAAACCCATTTATGAATAATTCGCATACCACGCCGTGAAGTCTTTGCGAGCTTTACGCCACATTTCTCATTCTCCAATTTCGATATTACGAGATGATATTTCCTTTGGCTCTCAACGGCACGCCTACGACGATTGCTTTGCTGCATGATGACAATAATCAATTGCGCCTCGCGAGTCATTGAGAATCGTCGTATAGTCGAGAAGTACACGAAAAAGATTCTGGGTCCGACTATATCGACGTGTTTGATGAAGTTGCTTAAGCGTATCGCACTGCACGTTTTGGGTATGAGAAAAATAATAACAAAATTGAAGTTTTTCCTACAAATCTCACAAACGCACTCTCGTGTGTTGGAATAATATGAATAATCAATAAATAATCAAATTTCGCATTTGTATTTTTGATGAATATTTCGTAAATTGTTCATCACCTTTTTTTAAATCAATATTGTGTGAAGTCATCTTGGCTTAGGTATTGGCTACTTGATGACAAAAAAAATTGAATCGAGATTTGTATGATAATCTTTGACGCGCGCAAAGTGTGGTGCATGGAAAACATCGAGAAGGAAAATGTGTATCCGCTAACGCAAAGTTTCGTGGTGTGGAATACAGATGGCAAATATCTGGTGCTACCTTCCGGTGAATTGCACATCAGAGACGTCGGACCCGAAGACGGATACAAGACTTATCAATGTCGCACCAAACATAGACTCACCGGAGAAACGCGATTGTCAGCCACGAAGGGACGACTTGTCATCACCGGTAAGTCAGAGTCTCGTCGATCTCTGTCACTCGACAATTTTATTCATACGTTATAATGATCGCGAATCACGATTCTGGTTACGAAAAATCATGTCATTCCTGACGTGAACTCAAACTTCTCATGAAATGTCATTCGACGAATCATCTCACATTTTTCTAATATTTCTTGAAAAAAAAGGAAAATTATTTTACACTAATAATGCACAATGGGGAATGCAAACTAGTCTTGTTGATACGACGACACGGATGGTTGCGTTAAATTATTTTCAACACCACTGATTTAGTATTCTTTTTATATTTGTTTTATTATCACGAATTTTTGTATACACAATTTTGTCGTATGGTCAGCTGTTTGAAATTTTCGTATGGAATTAAAAAATCAATTGTTTTTACGTGATAATATTCATCATTATTTTTGCAACGAATCTAAGAAACGTGGGTTGGCTGACGACAACGAACAACCGGAAATTGGGAGTTGAGGGACAACGACGTGATGACGTTTAAAAATAATTTAACGTATTCATCCGGCGACACAAATTGGAAAATGATTTCAGCAACTTGGCAGAATAGCCGTTTGATGTCGAAACTCATAAAAAATATATTACAGAAACGTTGCATTTAAGCTCGTCGTAAAATAGATTTTACATAAAACAGTTATTTTTTACATGACGGAAATAACATTGGACTTTGACGAATATTGATTAAAAATGAAGTTACAAAATAATTGTTTACCTAGTTGTCTTGATAAACATTGCTGCAAAGACTTGTAATTTAAATAGCGAATAAATTCATTAAAGTTTATAAATCAAAACGAAGCTCGTATTTTATTAAGGGCGGGGTAAAGTTAATTCGGCGAAAAAAAGGCATGTTTTTAAGATTTTTTTTTAGCGTAACGAATAGTGTTCGTTTATTGAAAAATTTACATATAATAAAGTAACATTTGAACAACATTCTCCTAAATTTGCATTGCAAAATATTCAAAATTGAGCGAGTGAAAATTAAACCCCGGAGGCGCCTCGAAAAAAAGTTGGTTTGCGGTGTGCACCGTAACTCGCAACAGAATCATCTAAAACAAAAAAATCAAAATGCATTTGTTAAAGGAGATGTTTCTCGAGGTAATGACGGGAGGATTTTTTTTTTTTCGATTTTTCGATTTTTCGTAGCACTTGGGAGCCAAAAACCCGATTTTCGCTAAAAAAATCGGCTAATTTGTTGTTGAAAAATTAGTAATTATTAAAAAAAAAAACAAAAAAGCTCTCGACAATACCTGGTGAATTATGTGAAGAAGTACTGTGCAAAATTTCAAAGCGATTGGTCCAGTAGATTTTGAGTTATCGTGCACACGGACTTCAAATATGACAAGTCTCAGAAAAAGGGTTTGAAAAACGCAGAAGAGAAGAGAACGGCATGGAGCAATAGACGCTCAAATACTCATAAATTCGTCAATTTTACTCCGATCGACTTGAAATTTTAACACAATATTCTTGATATATTATGCATTCATTTAAAAATTAAAAAAAAATGAAAAAAAAATTTAAATACTTTACCCCGCCCTTAAAAATGAAGTTACAAAATAATTGTTTACCTAGTTATCTTGATAAACATTGCTGCAAAGGATTGTAATTTAAATAGCGAATAAATTCATTAAAGTTTATAAATCAAAACAAAGCTCGTATTTTATCAATAAAGAGAATTAACGATACAATTCCCATTGCAGTCAGATACAATTTTCTTGAGGCGTCGAAAATCCGTTGGAAAATGAGACGATTATTGGTCAGAATGTCGGCGATCATAATTCACGTGATTGTCTCCAATCATAGGTAGTAGAATATCAGTGGGCGTCTATCAACTTGTTTGCTCCGCCGTAACCAGAATCGTCGTTTCCAATTCGAGCCTAGGTACCGCACCCTGGAGCATACACCATCGACTACCGAGTGCCCGTATCGCGCATTAATCGATTTCGCTCGAACCTTCCCAATGAGAGAATTTCTCATTAAGACCCGAGTTGGGAAATCAAGAAGTCAATTAATTTTCGAATTTCGCGAAATCGATCGCAAGGGCCATGGCATTTTTCCAACTTTTGAAGCCTTTTATAAGTGCCCTCTGCAAAATTCATTTTTCGCAATTGAAATCGAACGCCATAGCTGAGAAACAATTTCACGGTCATTTATGTAAATTCATATTAAATCGGATTATTCAACATATGGGCTTGGTTGATTTATGAAACGTTTCAGATTGCAAACGAGTTTTGAGAAAAAAATAGTTCAATGCAGAGGAAATATTCTGATATTTTGTCGAGCCCAATATATTGATTTACAAGCGGAAAATATTCCGATTGTTTTTCTGCGTGTTCGATTCTGTCAGATTTATTCAGAAAGTGAAAAAGTCACTGTCACTTTCACTCTCAATCGTAGAACTACCGCGATTTACAAATAAAGACAATTGCTGAAGTACCTGTTCCGGTTCAATGAAACTTTCGTCAAATTGTAAACGGAAACCGGACAATGAATTTTCAAAATGATGGTGTAGGGTTTGCGGTTCCTACGTTCGCCAGGCAACGATAAAACGACGATGATTCACCTTTGATACACCACATAAGTGAGTGTTGGATTTCTCTCGAAAATTATGTCCTTCGGTAATTTACGATTCAAGCCAGACATGGAGGAATCTTCTTTCGCGATGGAACACTTTATTAATAAAATTAAAATTGAGAGAAAAAAAATTGGAGAATCGACGTCGATTTATCGTTGACGGGGTAATTTTATTGTGAATGTTCAATTCGTGTCTGTAAATTAGTCAACGAGCTTGGTACGCGATTCTCCCTTTCCGTATCGCGCGTGCATTGATTGCAAAATTCGCAAAACCGACGAACTTCTGCCGGTAGAAACGCCGTCTCGTCAAAAGCTGTAAAATCGATATATCGAGGTTACCGAAACAGCCTGCATTCCCGCGTGCAATCAATTCTAAAATTGACTCCGTCGCTCCCGAATCAAGCCAATAATCGTCGAGAACAATATATGATCGAAATATCAGTGTCTATAGATCGAACAGGGGAAACGAAAATTAATTAGCAGGAGCGACAATCTTTTCGATGGATTTTTTTTATAACTCCGTTAATGTTATAATAGACCGTTTTTAGAGCAGCGTAAACATCAAATAGGAATGAAAAACGACATCTTCTTTTTACTAGACCCAAAGAGCTTCAAAAAAAGAACTACAGGATTATACAATTTTAGTTAGATTATGAAATAACCGTTCAGGGCTGTTTTTTTACTTCGTACAGTTTGAAAATTTTTCCATAGATTGACGACCCTTGCAAATTATATATGCCCAACTCTTAAGGGTAAAGTAGAATATGCTTTCATAGTTTTCGAAACCTGATAAGTGAAAATATTTACGTCGTTCGAAAACATCAATGAACACTAATACAATACCTTGGAGTATGTTCGGTTGTTTTTTTTAAAATTCAACGATACAGATTGGTAAAATGGAGAAACGAATAGAATCGTGCTTTCCCTCGTTTGCGTATGATTTTGATCAAACCTCGTACGCGATACCACAGTTATCTTATTTCGTTTAAAAATTTACTGCACGAATAAAAAAATAGATACTTATAGAATTAAAATCTAAATACTATCTTATGTGATATTTCAAAATCATAGGGATATTGTCAAATTATTGCGATTGGATTACAGAATAAAAGAGTACTTGGGTTCTCATTGAATTCACGTTCTATTTCACGTTCTCTATGAATTTCAAAGTGTAAAATCATAATCGCGTAAATTCTTTAAATTATGCTCATTTTGTCGAAATCGACAGAAAAATTCTATTGGTATTAACTAACCGCGTCTGTTAGATTTTTTAAATTTGACTTAACTAGATTTTCCGTGAAATCAAATTTTTCCTATTGTCTTCCATTATTGGAATGATTAATTTTGAATGTATATATTTATTCAAATCAAAATCTATTTAAAATCGTCTAATGACTAAATATTTTATTTAATCCTAATAAAACTGCGTTTCATCTGTTCAAAAAACAATTTAGTTGAATCCACTAATAGGGGAGCTATTTAATTTTTTCAAATTTAATTTAAATAGAATTTTTGTAGAGTCAACCATTTTTCTATTTGATTGAACTAATGGTCTGGCTTCATTGCAACACACACACATGTCAGGGGTAGGGGTAGAAAGGGCGGAGAGAGAGGAATTATATATATATATATATAGGTTTTGTTTGAAAAATCTATAGCATGTTATTCGATACAACAAATAATTATAAGAATTCATTTGGTCTCTTATGTCATATATGCCAGTATGTTACAAGCACTCGGTAGCATAGGGACAATATGCGTCGCTATAGGGAGGTAGGTTCGAGGTTCGATTTCATATAGACGAAATATTTTCTTCGAAAAAAAAAATCATCTCAGAAGGACAGGGAGTGACGAATTACGATACAAAATCATTGCAGTAAAACTCTCAATTAAGTGTTTCATTGCATTTTGGATTTATGAAATATTTAATGCATATACTACACTTGCATTTCCAGTGTAAGTTGTAAACCAATAAAGCTTTATTAGAATCGAATCTTGATTTATTCAATTTAAATATATTTAATACTTAAAAAGCATAGCTGAAATAAATAAGAAATATCTTTAAAACAAATGAGATCGTAGTAGGCCGTGAGACAAGGAAAAAACCTATTTGATTTAAATATATCCTATTTTAGGCAGCATTCTACTTTGGGCGCTCAAAAAAGCTATTTTTGTGATTTTTTAATGAGATTATAAATAAAAAGGGGTTGTAAAGTTTGTTAGATTTAATAAATACACTCTTGAAATAAAATTTAAAAAATGCATGTGTTTTATGCACTTTTTATACACAAAAACATCATATAAATATAATGCCTCAATTAGTAGGGTAGGTGGTTCTGCTCTAGGGTTAAAATCTTGAATATGGGCCATCTGAAACAGAAATATTTTAAAGTTGTAGGTTTAATATAAGACTAGCAACCGACTAAACTAAAATTGTTAATGTACATGGAAAAATAATCAAATGGCAGCGCAAAAAAATGTATTTTTTTTCACTGTTTTACGCAAAAAAAATATAGTAAAAATCAAAATGTTAATATAATTTTACTTAAGTCGGTTGATATAGGCGTACAGATTACGTGGTTAAAATTTCACAACAATCGGTTCAGTAGTTTTGGAAATGTTAGCATCAAGCGGTGTAAAAACGTGGTTTTGGGAAAAACGCGTTCAAAGTTTTTCAAAATAAAAAATCAGAAAAAATTAACTTACGCTTAATCCCCGATGCTTGCACCATACAAAAAGTCTCTGAATTCTCCAGAAGATCATTTTCTTCCGATCTAGCCTGCTTCAAAGTTCCAAAGTAGAATCCTGCCTTAAATGAAATCTATTTTTTTGGCAGTTTAAGAACTTGGAATAATGAAATCTAGGTTCTCAAATGAAGGCTAGGAGTTTCGTATAACGCCGAGATCGATCGTAAAGTCTGAACTCTCGTTCGAGGCTGTCAGCTCGCGATTTCATAAGTTATAACGCCGAGAGCTAGGCTGTGCGCATAGCCGGAAGGATTGCACGCGTGTCTCGGGTCGCGTTGAATAGCCGGATCGGTTGGAAGGGTTACGGGAGATAAAAAGGCAGGGATGAGGGTAGGTCTTTGTGAAGAGACGACGAGACGGCTCGAGTGCTGAGTCGATTCCGCACGCCATACGGAAACGATGAACCAAGCTCGTTGACTATCACCTGAATGCTGGGACAGGGTACCCCTGCGGGCACGTGCCACCGCGCCCGCCTCGAACATTGAATTCGGTATTCAACCACCGCGTATGTCACTCTCTCTCTCTCTCTTTCTCTCTTTCTCTTTCTCTCTGTCTCTCACTCACGTTTGTTCCCTGTCTTACACTAAAAAGACACGAGCTTATGAAAACAAAAAAGAGGCGGAATGCCTCAACTTTGCTCTCGCACTCGATATCGGTTCTACTCGCGTCCGCAAGCCCCAGGTGAAAATCGCGCAGGTAAGTTCTCCGAGCGTGCGCCAGAGAGCCTTGTGGCATATGCGAACGACTAAATGAAATCGCGCGACTTCTCGCGATCGCTACACCAATGGAAATCGATAAGAGTCCTTTTGGACGAAATTGCATTTCCCGATAAAGACGAAAGACATTGCTATCGTTTACCTTGGAATTGGCAGGCGAAGGATTACTTTTGAGGAAATTTCATACGCCCGAGAAACCCGACCCTTTTCTCTTATGTTAGTAACGAAATTCATACCCGAGGAACGGGTCGATTCGTTTCATAATTGATTTACACAGAACACGATTAGATTCGAGACAATCGGAGTATTCCTTATTAGTTTCGCGGATTACAAGCTACAATGGGCTTTGAGGTTTGTCGTAAAATTAAAAAAAAGGCACCTCGATGAAATCGCGAATGCCCGGCACAGGGGTTCCCCGTTCTGCCCGTAAAAAAGCAAGCGAGTTCAGGAATAATAGGCCAGTAGAGTTGAGGGGCAAAAGTAGTCCTCGTGCTATTACGGTTTAGAGCCGGTCGGAAGCGCAAGGCCTAAATTCCCGACAATCGATGATTCGAGAAGCTTCCGTACGACTAAGGACGGTTCTGTCACGTTATTATGCCCCGCACAGGGATTCCCCGTTCCCGTTCACAAGTAAGTTCATAATAACTCTCACGAATTAATCATAAGGCAGCTTTCGAGGAAGTATATTCCGGAATATACGAATACCTTGCGAAAATATATTTTCATATGAAAAATACACACGCGCTGAATGTACGCTTGTATCTTTCTATATTCATGGTAGAGATAGATAATTGTGAGATTGTGATGCAATTTTGTGAATAACGGCTTATTCCGCTCGATACGAAAGATCGTGTATTTTACTTTAATTTCTTAACGATTGTAAATAAATTTGATTCTTAATTCTCATGAACATCGGTGAATAAAATCGAGTAGCTTAGAACGTCAAATTGCCAACGATATGTAAAAAATGGTTTGCTTGAGAAGTTCAGAATCCACCTAATATTGTGAAAAATAAAAAGATATGTACAATATGGTGGCCCAAATTTGAGCTCTATTTTTTTCCTTTTTCTCACTATCCAATTATCTGGTTTAGAAAAAAAAATTGTCGCGGAAGCTGCGAGCGGGCAACAACTATTTAGAGGTCGCTGAAGCCTCCCAAAAATTCAAATTCAAATTTTCGAAATTTTTTTTTCGTCCACTTCTCACCGTTTAATTTTACGCGTTATAATTTTTAAATTAAACTCGCGACAACTCTAGCCGGCAAATGAATATTTAGTGGTTGCTCAAGGTTTTCGAAATTCAGAATTTCCGCCAAAAAATATTTGACGAGGAACGGAAAATTGACGATGAACGGAAACAATTCTTACTCCAAGTCGTTGAGGATCATCGGCAGGCTTTCAAACCCGAGTAAAACTATCATCGTACAAAATTTGTCGAAGCCTTCAAATAGAAGAGGAGACCTATAATACATAATAATATTGATTTATAATATTGATTATAATATTATTTCATAATTATTATAATATTATAATTATATTATAAATATTAAATTATAATTATAATTATATAATAGATTATATAATTATAATATAATATTATAATTATTGATTATAATATTATAATATTTATAATATTGATTTATCGTCTAATGGATGAATGGTTGTTACAAATGATTATAAACAATTATCCGGAAAATGTAACACTTTCCTGGTTGTTTTATTTTTATGCTACAAGGCGTTATAGTGCATGCGATATTTATTTTTTGGCGGAAATTCTGAATTTCGAAAACCTCGAACGACCACGACATATTTATTGGCCAGCTAGAGTCGTCGCGAGTCTGATTTTAAAATTATGACGCGTAAAATTAATCTATGAGAAGTGGACGAAAAAAATCGTTTGTTTAATGCAAATTTGAATTTTTGGGAGACTTGAGCCACCTCTAAATATTTGTTGACCGTTTGCAATTTCCTCGACATTTTTTTTTTTTTCTAAAGAAAATAATTGTATGGTGAGAAAAAAGAAAAAAAATAGAGCTCTAATTTGAGCCACCCTAATGTACAATCTATTATGTTTTATAATTGACATGTAGTATATCGATAAAAAATATTCCATAAATACGTATTTATACATCACTTCTATATTTGCACATATAAACTTTTTTGCATTGTTTTTCGTTCCTTCGCGGAATTTTCTTCGTCCGTAATTATGCCAGTTAATCGCCACTTCGATGGGTCCATATCGCTCAGCCTGATCTTCAGCTAGATGTACACCATTAACTGGTAAGCTAATTAGTATTAGGGCTCAATTCATCATGTCCCTTGATCAGTACCAGTGCCCTCGGATCTTCTCAGCGACAAAGGTATGAGATTCTATTCGATGGGGCTGCATTAGTTAACCTTATTTCATAATCGCGTTATCGGAGCGCGAAGGAGTCGTTTACGGTTAGCATCGGATATCTAATTAACGCGTAGTAACTTAATTTTTTGATGGAAGCTGGTTTCCACATTTTTTTTTAAATTTGCACAAACGGAAAATGGATAGGTTCGCGATTGTAAAAATTTCATAATAATTCCAACTATTGAGGGTCTTTCATCTCTCTGCTTGAACATTATAGAACCCGTTGCAAGTACGAGACCAAAATTTACCATGGCCGAGAACTCGCGCACTTACACGGTCAATAACGACGCGCCGCTGACGCTCTTCTGTCCCGCACAGGCGTTTCCCGTTCCAGCTTTCAGGTACATGAAATATTTTTAAAAAAACGGGTTTTTGTTTATTTTCCGAGACACTGTCAATCGTGAGGTCTTTGAATAATTGTGTGTTACTATGAATATTGCTTCGTTGATGCAGAAATGCCACAAACCGTAGATCACTCATGTCACGTACACGTATGAATTTTCGTCCACGATGGGACAAATGTTTACACTGCTCAATAGTGCTAATTTCTTTTTTGCCAACATGTCGTTGCCACTTACCATGTTTAATGAGCAACTTTCTTTCGTTGATCCCTCGTACCTCTATTGTAGTTGGGAGGGTTACAAACAATAGGAAAAATCTTTATTATTGTAAAGGAAGGTAATTGTTGTCGATTGGATTATTTCATAGAGTCGTATTTGAAAAAGGTGTTTTTACACTTTTTCGTGGGTAAATATATGTCAAGGCTAATAACGTCAGCTATAAGAAATGCTTTTGGCTTTCGAAGCCTATCAATTGAATTTGATGGCATTTTTTTAAACTTCTAAAATCAAAGGACATACACTTTTTTCATTAAGCCTACAGTGTTGTTGTATTCTTAATATTTTGCCGCATTTTGGTTTTATTATTTTTGTTGAAAAATGTAGTACTATGCAGCCTGAAGAGCTTGTAGGTTCATTTATTCATTTTTAGTTGTCAGTTGTGTGGCACAATTAAAAAATAATGGTGCTAAGCAAAAGTGCTTAATATGGAAACAATTATGATTCGTTATTAAAAATTAATCAACACGGACGTCTAAAAAAGTGATGCACTGTGATTACCATATTTTTTATTGATATGGTACGAAAAAATGTCAATATGTAAGAAACATTTACTGCACTGCGAGCCTTCTCGACGTATGTAGATTTACCAGGAAAAATTGTGAAAATATATTTTTATCAACTTCAGTAATTATCCGTGTGTAAAATGAACAGAAACACTCCTTTTTCATATTTCTTCAACACCCCACCAAGACTTACGTCAGCTATGCAATTGTTTACTTTTGACATCGAAATTGGCGGATACAGAAAAGTGGATGTGTTTTTTTTTGTATGGAAAATAAACTATTCCGAGTAATTTCGTGAGATGTTATACGTGAAACGAGATTGAAATCTAATATATAACATAAAATCAGGTTTTAAACTTAGGGGCCGTCCATAAATTACGTCATTTTAAAATAGGGGGGGGGGGGGGGTTCGTCTGCGGATGACGGTAAATGATGGTTGGGGGGGGGGGGGGGTGTTTCGAAATTGACGTCATTCTTGTGATACCAGTTACTTCAAAATGTACAATAGTATATTGTACAACTAGAGTGGTTTCCCCGCATGAGTGATGAAAAATATTTTGCAAGTACCTAATGGTATTAATTATTGAACTCATTATTTATTTATTTATTACATAAGGTTTGTCTACATTATATTCGAGAACTTCAAATAACAGCGTACCTATGAAAATAGTTCGATCGAGCCAAAATGAATATGGGGAGGATACGGAGATATTACCCGTGATCCAGGATTTGCAAGAATGGGTGAAAACTCCGTGGGAGCTATCCAAAGAAAACTAAAGAATAGAGAAGAATAATATTATTATATTAATGAAAATTGCCAAAGTACAAAATAATAAAAGATGATTCTATAACAAAATGTGTGAGCTATCCAAAGAAAACTAAAGAATAGGGAAGAATAATATTATTATATTAATAAACATTGCCAAAGTACAAAATAATAAAAGATGATTCTATAACAAAATGTTTTAATGTTACCCAATTTTTCTCAAATCCGCAAATGTTTTAATTTTGCCAAACTGGTAATGACGTCAATTTTGCGAGAGGGGGGGGGGTCATTAGGAAATGACGATAGGATGATTGTAGGGGGGGGGGGGTCGAAAATCAGCAAAAATCGATGACGTAATATATGGACGGCCCCTTATTCGTCTTGAAATATTAGGCTGGTAAGAAAGTCTTGCGACACTAAAGTGCTCGGTTAAATATTTTTCCTTGCATATTATAAGCTTCTTTCGTCTAACACCACAATCAATGCCGAGATCTACTCTACATAATTACAGAAGCTTTGTAACATTATTAAACAAAAATGTCGTAAACATTGACAAGTTCGTCTTCTTCACGACAACACTTGGTGACAACGTAGCTAAAATGACACGAAAAACTATTTCAGAAATAGAATGAGAAATACTACTACATCCACCATAATCACCAGATTTATGTTAGCCCCGTCTGATTGTCATTTATTTCGAGCTTTGAAAAACTATTCACGTGATAAACAATTTGATAATCGAACGGATCTTCAAAATACCCTTGAAGGCTCTTTTATTCAAGACCTCAAGATTTCTGGACGGCTGGCATTTAAAGTTTATCAGAGTTCATCATCAGAGTTTATCAGTTTATAAGACGGTGACTATATTATAAATTAATCTTATCTTAATAAAGTGTTATGTTTAATTAGAAAAGGTGCCGTTTGTGTCGCAAGACTTTCTTACCAACCTAACATATATAAAGTCGAGTTGCTTTTGATATTTTTCTCATAATCTCAAACAAAATGGATTTTTCGTCGTAACGCGTTGTCTTGGACAGAAAGTGATTCATATCAACAATTAC
This sequence comes from Ophion obscuratus, assembly GCA_964007375.1. Lineage (NCBI taxonomy): Eukaryota > Metazoa > Arthropoda > Insecta > Hymenoptera > Ichneumonidae > Ophion > Ophion obscuratus. Next base: position 967,073 of record OZ023317.1, on the reverse strand, counting down.
GTGTAAATGGACAACATGGACTTAAAAGAATATGATGTTTTCACGTTGCTTCTTTCTCGTGATATTAAGCCTATTTTGCATCCTTGAAGTTCGGTTTAGCCAACCTAAACTTAAAAACAAAAATCACAAAAGGAATATTCAGATGTGTAACGACTCAATAGTACATGACATGCACTCTAAAGAGCATTGCGGAATATTATTAAATTATCTAATATAAAATCTCCAAGAATGTTACATACAGGTTTTTTCGAATTTTTCGTCTCTTACAAGGAACATCCCTCTGGGAAGAAACATCCACCTTCGATTTTGTTGAAATTTGGATATGTTATAAAGCACCGAAAAGTAAGCGATACGTATTTTTTTTTATCGTCGGAAAAACGGTTTTAAGGGGTGAAACCACCCCTCGAAAAAAAGCATCTCTAGGGGTAGTATAGCAGTTTTACACACAAGGAGTCCACCGATTTTAATGTAACAAAAACGAAAATTCTTCTAATCCAAAGCAATGAAAAATCCACTATAGTGACATTGCAAAAAAAAATTAAGGGGTGAACCACCCCTATATTAAGGGGTGAACCACCCCTATATTAAGGGGTGAACCACCCCTATATTAAGGGGTGAACCACCCCTATATTAAGGGGTGGTTTCACCACTTAAAACTGTTTTTCCGCCGATAAAAAAAATACCTATCGCTTACTTTTCGGTGCTTTATAACATATCTAAATTTCAACAAAATCGAAGAGTGTCACCTGAGGGATGTTGCTTGTTAATGCCACGTTGACAATCCATTCCTACATCCACTATAGTGTGGCAATGGCTAATGTTTGTAACTGCCTCAACTACACAGCGCTGTAGTCGTTAATTCAAAATTGCGATAACTGAAAAGAGTTAATTTGATTATCGCTGGCGTTTCGTATACTAGAACCTGTTGGCAGTGCGAGGCCCAAATTCCCGATGACGGATACCTCGCGAACATACACGATACGTCAAAAGCAAACGCAGACACTCTTCTGTCCAGCACAGGCTTTTCCCGTGCCAGCCTTCAGGTACCGCTACCAATGGTCGTTTTTATCGTTTTTGATTGTTTGGTAGAGTTTGAGCAAGCTAGAATCGTGGATATTGTTACGATCCTTCGCTTGTAAGGTCCTTATACCTTGAGGACTTAAAAAATAGTTTGACTTGCCATCTATATTCCTGTAAGTCTGTTCTTCTTTAACATTTTTTCCCTACCAATCGAAGAAGTGCCGTGAAATTCGTCATAATATTGTAAATGATGCTTCAGTGAGACTATTCATTTTGATGTTTACCTACAATTCGCGCTCCTGCAATTGCTCTTTACATTTTTTCTGCATAATTGAATATTGTGATATGCAGAGCCAGTTGCAAGCACCAAACCGAAATTCCCGATGACTGATGTCATGCGAGCGTTCGAGATCGAATATGGCAAAACGCAGACAGTGTTTTGCCCCGCCCAGGCTTTCCCCGTACCAGCTTTCAGGTATCAAATTACACGATAAATCTGCTCCTCATTTTGCTTCGTTTCACTATAATTTCGTAAACGCGATACCGAATCGTTCACTGATGTCAACGTTCCCATATAGAACCCGTTAACAGTGCAAAGCCCAAAATTCCGATGACGGACACGTTGCGCGCTTATATGGTCCAAGAGGACGGAGCACAGACATTGTTCTGCCCAGCGCAAGCGTTTCCTGTACCAGCCTTCAGGTACATCCAACTGCATTAAACGTTGACATGCATTAACCCGTGACCTGTAAAACCGACGAGTCGAAAATCGAAGAAAAATCGTTGATAAATGATGACATCGGTTATAAGAGGAGAGTGTCATGCTGATGAGTCGTTGAACATCGTCGCGGTAACGTAATGAGTATTCGTGTTTAATTACCCTACAGAACCAGTCGCAAGTGCCAAACCAAAGTTTACGATGACGGAAACATTGCGCGCTTACACCGTAAAATTTGATGAGCCATTGACACTGTTTTGTCCGGCACAGGCATTTCCTGTACCAACTTTCAGGTATATGAATTATTTAGACCCCATTTGAAACTTCTTAGCGTCTTTTTTGGCTCGTAACTTTAACTGTACCAAATAGGAGAAATATATTATAGTGGGTCATTTTTAGTTCACCAAATTCATCGGCAATCAGCGCAGTTCGATAAGACTAGGTTCACGATATAACGATGTTCCGGAGGTTTCTGTTTGAAAAACTCATCGTTTTATCATTAAACGTGGAACTTAATTTTCTTTAAATGAAATTAAAGTTTACACACACTGCCAGCTCGTCAATCAAGATGGGAACTTTTCCAACGTTGGTTTTTCCGCTTGAACTTGTGATCGGAATAAGAAAACTCCATTTTCACGAAATTTCTAATCTTTGGGCTTAAAGTTGGATGGTGCAATCGTGGTAGGAAGTAGCATAGACTTTTGGGGATCAGCAATTGAGGAAAGGTTTTTTGCAAGTATTAAAGATACCTGCAAAACCCATCAGCAACATAAACGTGTTGCTGATGGGCCCTTGGTGTGCTTGAATCTGGAGGACGTGTGGAAATATACCAGTTCGAGGGAATTTAGCCAAGAATCTTTATCACAAAAGAGACTTTTTCGCAGACTCGATAGTCTAAGGGCAATCCGACATTTATCTTATTTATTCGAACACGATAAAACAGCTGAAGGTGCTACATCTACCTAGAGGCCCGAAAAAATTGCCGAATTCCGATTTTTTTCTCCGGGAAACGGTTGGTGAAAAAGAAACGCTTCTTTTTTACCACAAAGGTACATATATTGTGAGCCTTAAAAATAATCAGAAAAAAATACAGAAAAACAACAAAAAACATGGGCGCTGGCAGATGACATTTTTTTCGCGACGTTTGGCGTTGAACGCTCTCCAGCTTAAACAGTCCATCTGAAATCTAAAAGACAAATGGATTATTCAAGTTAACAATAAATACGAGTTGTTAACGATCGTCGATTTCTAAAATAATTTTTTTTACCCTTCCTTGACATACTGGGTCATTTTGACCCGGACGAATTTGAAACAAAATGCTCACTTTCCTAAAACTGACATTTTTCTATTATTTTTTGCAACAATTCAATTTTATACTTTCCGAATTTTAATTATGCATACAAATTAAGAAATGTTTAAAGTGTACCCTGGGTTTTTAAAAAAATAAATATCGACGTATGACGACGATGAAGTACTATCCGGGTCAAATTGACCCAGTGTGTCAAAGCCGTGGCTAAATATAAGTGTGTCAAAGAAGGGTTAACAACGTGGCGACGAATTGAAACTCGAGCATACAAAATAAATGAAAAGAGTTGCCCTTTTTACGTAATTATTGAAAAATGAAGATCGACTTTAAAAAAGTAAGATCGTCAACGAACTTTAAATGTTTCTCATCGTATCTCCTGTAAATTTGGAAACAAATGATCGAGTGGTTCTCGAGATATCAGGTCCACCGACTTTGAAAACAGTGTTTCGAGAAAAACGCGTTTAAGGGGCTATACCAGTGTGAACGCTGAAAATTTGGGTGATTTTCGGGAATTTTTCGGAAGAAAAGTACTTAATTAAATGTTTCAGAAAATTAAGAATATATTTGGCTACATTTGACCTATATTACATAATTTTTTCATAGAAAAATATTGAGATCCAAGCGACTTATGCACTGCCTTCGGAGGCACAAAAAAAAGTTCCTCCACTGCTGACATGATTCCGGCCGATTGAGTAGCTAAAACTGAAAAAGGAAATAGTGTCGTTAAACTGGAAGGCATTTCCTGTACAATGACGTAGGATTTTTGAAAACTATTTTAAAAAATCGTAAAAAGTCTGTTTTCTTGCCTATAAAATGGTCTTTTTTTTCAATGCCAAAACGGCAATTGCATCCAATCAAAAATATCCTACGTCATTGTAGAGTAAATATATTCAAGAGTAATCAGTTCAAATTTCAAGTCAATCGGATAATTGCTCTTTGAGTTACAATGTCAGCAAATTTAAAAAAATCTCATTTCGAGAAAAACGCGTTTACAGATTTAACTATCGATTTTTGCAAGATAAAATGATATTGATATAAATGATATAAATGATGATGATATTCTTGGAAGTATAAACTGTCGAAAAAGGCAACCGAAAAGATCGATTTTTTCATAGTGTCACACTGATATAGCCCCTTAAAGTTTGAAGTACGGTGTTGCTACCGCTCGCCCGGCCACCTGTTGGAAGCTGTACCTGATTCAATTTTAGGAATATGTCAATGTAATTTTCAGGAAACATAGCTAAAAACTGATACTATCTATATTTTGGAAAAATATCGGATAGTATGATATTTGAGTATGAAAAATATGAGATAGACTTGCATTTGTGAAAAATCCTATTTTTTTACCTACCTAGGTAGATGTAGCCCGTTAACAAGTAAATGATCGATATATAACATTTTTGAGTATCAAAACTGTGGATCGAGAGCAATAATGGGCCGGAATTGGTTATGAAGTTTTGTACAGACGAACCTATTGTTGACACTTGCATTTCCACCACGAAATTACCTTTAATAACGTTACATTAATGTCATAGGCACTTTACTTTGAATCTGATCTATCGTCAAATGGCACACGTGCTCTGGGCGTGCTACTCTTGCTTCGAAACCTGTACGTAAAACCGAGAATGAGAATAGAGCTTACATGAGTAGTGACATTACTTTCCGAATTGCAATCTCGCGACGTGAACCGTTCACACCTATGTCGTAACACTTTACAAGCGATTTCGAGTATTCATACAGGCACGGTCGCGACCTGGTCCAGCTTTCAGGTAGGCTCGCCGTATAATCGCCCACGGAACGACCACCCACATTATCATCTAAACAAGAATTCCTACACTTTCTCGTTCCAATTCGAGTAAATAAACGTATGCCTGCTAAATTACGGGCATTTCACTGTTGTAACGAGTATATCCGTGTGCCAGAACCCGTGGGCAGTGCTCGACCAAAATTCCCGACGTTGGACACGATGAGCGCCTTTATGGTCCGTCTGAACGAGAGCCAAACTCTCTTCTGTCCCGCACAGGCGTTTCCCGTTCCAGCATTCAGGTATATAATAGCGAAATCCTTTCTATTGACGTCTTCCACTATTAGTACAGTACAAGAGACGAAAACCCAGCACTTTTTAGCGTAGAATGTGCATTTTTTATTGAAGGTAGATGATTGCATACTAAAAGTAACCTCAATGAAACGTTGCCCCTCAACTCGGCCTAACCCTAAAAAACAGGGTTTGCAAACTTTAAAATCGCCGTATCTCGATAATGAATAGCCCGGTCAAAAAATGCTTCAAACAAAAGTTGTTAGGAACAATAAAATACGTATAAAGTTATCTGACCTCCAATCCCCTATCTTTGAAAATAGCGGCACAAATCCCCCGAGAGCACCACTGACTCAGCTAATGACGCAGCAATCTGTCTACTCCTCGCGCACACGCATCAACCTCAAATTTTCGAATGCTTTTTCTGCCGCTATTTTCAAAGATGGGGAATTGGACGTGAGATAACTTTATACGAATTTTATTATTCCGAACAACTTTTGTTTGAAACCTTTTTTGATCGGGCCATTATTTATCGAAATACGGCGACATTTAAGTTTTCAACCCCTATTTCATAGGGTTGGGGCGAGTTGAGGGGCACCATTTTATTAGGGTTACTTTCAGTATGCAACCATCTACCTTCAGTCGAAAATTCATATTCTACGCTAAAAAGTGCTGGGTTGTCGTCTCTTTTAATGGACTATATCTTCGTCCTCCGTTTGTGCGTTTCTCCCTTCTCATCTCTCGCGCATGTGTCTGGGGGCTTCGACTGTGGTCGATCTTACGTCACGCGAAGAAGTAGAACAGCTCCGAGGTTTTGTTGTGCCGGCACATGACTGCACACGCGCACATAAGCACGTGTATGCAGGAGTAAACCCAACACGGGGTAAAATGGACTCCCGCGAAACGCCATTTTGGGAATAGGAACCTTTGGCAATTGAAAGGCACATTTAGCTCTCGCTACTTTTAGCAGTCATCGCAACCCTGTTTCGGTTGGCTCGTTCAACCAATATGGTAATGGCGATCCTCGTACAAAATTGTTACGCGTACCTTTTAATATTGCGAGCACTTGGGTATGCTTTGGTCTAAAACTGTACCTTCTCTGGATCATCCATTTTTGGTCGTTATTTGCCAACCAGTTTGTGGCTTCATCTACCGATTACACGAAGGGTAATTATGAAAGCAGAGCCTTGCAATTTAAGGGGTGTTCTCACTTTAGACGCTAAAAAGTCTACTTTCATGAATTTTTTGGATAGGTTTATATTATAGCTATTGATATAAAAGTTGTTACACTTAATTAATATACTTTCGAAATACATTAAAATTTGAAAAAATGTATTTATGTAAACCAAACAAACTTTAAATGCGTTTTTTCTCGAAACAACATTTTTCGACAGCTTGGTAATAAAATCTTCGAAAATACTGAACCAATCCTTATGAAGTTTTAAGCATATATTCTTTACAACTGTAGCTATAGTGCATATCAAGGATATTAATAAATTTTATATTTACTTTTTTTGCCAAAAACGATGAAAAACACGTTTTTTGTTGTTTTTTCGAAACACGTCCGCCATTTTGTTATTTTTGCATATATCCAAAATCGACATTTTTTAACTACCATTTTCGTCCTTAAATAGTGACTTAAATAAATATTTTTTTTTAATGTATTTCGAAAGTGTATTTATTAAGTGTAACAACTTTTATATCGATATCTACAATATCAACCTATAAAAAAAGACATTTTTACGGTCTAAAGCGAGAAGACCCCTTAAGACACAATAAATGTATCGATTCAAAAGTGGCTCCAGGAAAGAATATAGGCTCACCAGCTGCATTTGCGTGTCTTGTTGATCTGCTGCGAACCAGTTACCGTCGATCGTCAATTTGGAAAAAAATTCAATGGGAAACACGATGGGCCATATTACCCCGTGCCTTGATACAGCGTTACCATCACCGTAGTTGTCAGGTTGGATGTACCCAAGTGATTCATATTATTTCAGTTTCTCTCTTCCATTCAACGGCGCCTCCTGTTACTTCCTGTCCATTCATTCGAACCTTAATGTCTTCGCGTTTTCTCGATGTCCGGCCTCTATTGTTTGTTTCTTTCGAATATCGCCCGTGTCGTGCGCAGAACCGGCCGGCAGTGCCCGTCCAAAATTTCCGTCACTCGCGGATTCGCAAGCGTTCAAGGTGAAGCTCGGTGGTGCGATGACCCTGATGTGTCCAGCTCAAGCATTTCCTGTTCCATCGTACAGGTAAACACGATATGACGAATAACGACTCACTTTGCACGCGGAATCTGAGCTCGGGATTGTTATTTCGACGATCTTTGGTAGACATGTAAGAGTGTATGTAAATTCGCGGGATGACGTGTATTTAGAACCGGCCTCGAGTACCAGACCGCAGATATCCGGTGCCAGTGATCTGCAACGATTCTCGGCTGCCTCGGGAATAGGCTTCACGCTTCTTTGCCCCGCGCAAGGCTTTCCAGTGCCTCTCTTTAGGTAGGCGATCATAGAGAATGCTAATGCATATGTTACACCTTGATTATACTCGTGCGTCTTTGCGGTTTGTGGTTTTCTCCTTGGTGCTGTTGACAAAGTGCATTTTTAGAAGGAAGATAACCGATCAATGATCCCGGATCATACGGCAAGGTCAGAGTGGCATTTTCTGTTCAGCGTCGTATGATTGGCATCTAATCCATCCAGGCTTGTGTTTCATATCCACCGTTCTTCATTAAGGGGTCTTCTTACTTTAAACGCTAAAAAGGCTATTATCATGAATTTGTTTGATAGGTTTATATTATAGATATTGATATAAAAGTTGTTACACTTAATAAATACACTTCCGATATACACAAAAAAATTATTTTATTTAAGTCACTATTTAGAAACGAAAATGGTGGTTAAAAAAATGACCTAAAAATTGTACGTCTGCGCTGTTGATGAAATCTCGGTGATGGATCATCCGAAACAAAAAAAACATACGGTTTTAGATTCAGTATGCTAAAGGCATCGTCATACGTTTCAGCACATATCATACGATTCTTGATATATGCAAAAATAACAAAATGGCGGACATTTTTCGAAAAAACAAAAGACCGTGTTTTTTTCACCGATTTTGGCGAAAAATATTCATAAGGATCGATTCAGTAGTTTCGAAGATTTTATCAAGAAGCCGTCGAAAAGCGTTGTTTCGAGGAAAACGCGTTTACAGTTTGTTTGGGTTACATAAATACTTTTTTTTAATTGTATTTTTAAAGTGTATTTATTAAGACCTTACCCCCACTTGTAGCGCAAAAAAAGCCTTTTTCATGAATTTTTTTAAAGAAAACTACAAAACTTTTTTAATCGATCAATATCTTAAAGAACACATCTTGAAGAACTTTCAGTAATTTTTTCATTGAAAAATATTACATTGTTTAGTGGCAAAAATGGCCGTCAATGAAATAATGTTTTTATATACACGGTTTGCGGTGACCAATATTGCGGCGAAGTGGATCATCTGAAAAAAAAAATGCGGATGGATTTAGTCAAATATAAGTATAAAGTAGTCTTTAATCGAAGGATTTTAAAAAATATTCATTTTTCACAAAATGGCGACAGTCAAAGTTAATGGTTCGATTTTAACGAAAAAAAACGGCCGTTTTTTGGCTATAAAACGGCCATTTTTTTCGAAAAAAAAATCGAACGATTAAAGACTACATTTTTATGTATTCGATAAGCCTGCAAAATTTCAAGAAGATCGGTTCATTAGTGTTCGAGTAATCTTGGTCACCGACTTCAGAAATGCCATTTTGAGAAAAACGCGTTTAAAGTTTCAATTAGCCTTGAAATTTTCAGGACATATTCTTAGATACTTATACTTCAAAAAAATGCAATTAAAAAAAATTGATTTTTTCAAAATCGCAAGTGGGGATAACCCCTTAAGTGTAACAACTATCATAGACAATATTTATAATAAAAACCTATAAAAAAATGCATGAGAATATCCATTTTTAGAGTCTAAAGTGAGAAGACCCCTTAACGATCAAAACATTTACATACCTCGACATTGATCAGTGCCCTTTTCCAGCACAGCGTTGTTTCAAGACACGAATTTTTCGCTGATTAAGAATTCGGGATTGTCGCATTAGAGTCCGCGATATTAGTAGATAGATAAAGCTTGTTACTTTTTAGAGCCCGCGTCGAGCTCCAAGCCGCAATTTCCATCTGTGAATGACGTTGGGGTCCGCGTTACGAAAGATTCGAGCTTTACCCTGATGTGCCCAGCTCAGGCGTATCCTGTTGCAACTTTTAGGTAGGTAGATTTACTTACAATGGGCAAAATACTCATCCGCCCGGTGCCGATATTTTTATAATTTAGCGATTGACAAAATTTAAATCGGAACCATTTACATTGCAAATGAATTATTCAAATATTAATTCAAACGGTTTAGCGAGGACGTAAACAGTTCCGGCTATTTGATGTTTTCGAAAATCCGACAGAGGATCTTGTTATTCTATATAATAGAAATACAACTGCGGAAAAGTCTGCTGAAAAATACCCTGTCCCGGTATTACGAAAAAAGCACACATGTTCAAGGATAGACGAATTTATCCCACGTCATTTTGTCATCCGTAGGCTGATGACATCAGTATAATATTCGCGAACCGCCGAGTTTTGTGAAGCTCAAGCTTTTTTTCGACGCTGCACAAGAGTCGAATTTTTTAAATAATATAAGACCAGACGTTGCAACTGTTACATCTCAGATAGGCTTATTCTTTATTTTCTTATTCATCATTACTTGCTCGAGATCAATATTGTCACGAATCCTTCACCACATATTCAGCCTTTGAGACTCCTCCGGGTATTTCATTTGATTTAGAACCAGTTTCGCATTCCAAGCCAAAGTTGAGTGCATTGGACGTGAAATCCACGAACCCTAGAGTTTCCTCAGGTGGGTCAACGACCTTCATGTGCCCGGTTCAAGGTTACCCGACCCCATCATTCAGGTAAATGGTTAATGGCTTTTTCACACGCGACACGTATACCAGGCCTCGTAACTAGATCGGCTTTATACTGCCCAGAGGTCAGACTTGTTAAGTTTGTTGCTTCGTGAATATGACAAGGTGCATACAATTGCACAAAGAAATGAGAAACAATTGAGCTGCACGTCACCAACATATCGTTTGGGTATCTAGAGCCCATGGGGAGTGTGAAACCGAAATTCTCCGGCGTGTCCGTGAGAACTCTCGAAGTCACTGCCCGATCCAACATGGATGACTGCACGCTTATGTGCCCTGCACAAGGGTACCCAGTTCCCGCCTTCAGGTAGGCTATCCAATTATTTTGCATTTGGCAATTATGTTTTTTCTTCTCTCTTGTACCGTGCAGAACCAGTTACAAGTGTTAAACCAAAATTCACAAATGCTGACATAAAGGTCCTTATGCCAGCGCCGCAAGGGATTGAGGTGTCTTTGACATGTCCGGCTCAAGGATTTCCTGTTCCCATCTCACGGTCAGTGCGAATGCATCCCATGAATTGTTGAATACCTCGTCTCTGGATGATAATTTTTGACATATCTGCATCGCGCATCATCTCTTGCATTTGACGGAAGGTAAATTCCGAGACGTCAAGCCGTTCTATGTACCCGGAAGGTTCTTAATGTGGGAATAGGGAAAATGTAGTTTCGCATTTGCATCTACAAGTTGCACTGTACAAATGTCATCGTCGTATCGTTTTCGTATCGCCTGGATCGTTTTCGCGATCAGTTGCAGGCGAATTAGAGTTGATCGAGATGTCATCAACGTACCCACTAAACATGATGAATTCGTTCCTCACGTCACAACGCAAACAAAGTGGAGGCAGTAAGTTGGCTACGCGTTTCTTTCTGTTATAATTGGATCACGTTGCGGTGAGGCATACGCATCGAGGTAGGGCAGCCACGTTCAGAAGTTCCCTGTCCCATCAAGGATTATTTTCCCTCGCCACCTTGACCATAAACGATCGCAGCACAAAGCAGTATCTTTGCGAATAGATCATGCCTATTGTTTTTCTTACGTAACTTATATTAGAACCCGTATCCAGTGCGAAGCCAAAGTTCACGAATGACGACATCAAAGTCGTGAAACCGACATCAAGGTCGACCATGGTAGCCCTCACGTGCCCTGCCCAGGGATTCCCTGTCCCTGTAACACGGTTAGTAGTTTTTTTTTCGTAAAAAAACTCGTGACAATTGCACCTGTTATTCCTGTGGGTTTCGACAATGTTCGACTCTGCTTTACGCTTTGGTTCCACCGAAAGAGCCCAGCTCTAGCTCGAAGCCTAAACTCTCGGTCACTCGGAAGATTGAGTTGGTAGAGGTACGTTCGAGCCGATCTACGACTCTGCTATGCCCGGTGCAGTCTTATCCGATTGCACTGTCTAGGTGAGACTTTTTTAATCCGTCCAACCTTAATACTCGCTGTAAACCGTATAGCATTACGTCAAGGCAATTAAGTGAGCGAAGGCGGAAAATGCGCCGATCGATTATACACGAACGGATAATTCTTGAGCTCTGAGGCTTAACACGATTGAGTAGCGATCTGAGCTCAGTGCTGGAGTGCTTTTCCGGTTTTTTCCTGCTGACATTCTGTACATTATGTGTGACGCAGGTACCTAGATACATAATGAAGACGGCCATACGACTGTCTTCCTGTAATCTTTATACTATTACATTGACAAAATACAGGAAATGCATCGACTAACTTTGTGTGCGTTGTTTCTACATCGTGATCTTGTGCCAATATAGAAAAATGTAAAATCAAATAATGTAATCGAGTTAATTTTACGCTGTACTGATTTGCCGGACATTGCTTAAGGGGTCTTCTCACTTTAGACACTACAAAACGGCTACTTTCATGATTTTTTAATAGGTATTAACCTTAATTTAATTGGTTTAAATTTAATTGGTTTAACTTTAAACCAATTAAATTTAAATTTAATTGGTTTAACTTTTATACCAATATCTATAATAATAGATATTGGTATAAAAGTTGTTACACTTAATAAATACACTTTCGATGTATATTTTTTTTTAATTGTTTATTTATTTAAGGGGGGAAATCACAGTAGCACACAAAGAAGTAGGCATATTTTCGGGAATTAATTTTGGCTGAATAAAAGTATCAATCGAAAATCTGTAAAGTAGGTTTTATAGCAATACTAAAAAAGTATAAAATGTAATTTTTTCAATAAAAAATATTTTAAAATGGCGGCTGCGCAGCATATGCCCCAAGGCGCCTTTTTTTGAGCTCGCCGAAGACATAACTCGAGCAAATTTTTACCGATCGACTTGAAATTTTGACAGTAGCTTCGAAACATCTTTCTCCACGGAGCTACGTAGGATTTTTTCGATATATTGATTTTTCGCAAAATGGTGCATGTTTGAAAATAAAGTTAAATTTTTAACAAAAAAAAAACGCCATAAAATCGTCGATAAAAAAAAGTAAGCCATATAAAATAAAAAATCCTACGTAGCTTCGTGGAGAAAGATGTTTCGAAGCTACTGTCAAAATTTCAAGTCGATCGGTAAAAATTTGCTCGAGTTATGTCTTCGGCGAGCTCAAAAAAGGCGCCTTGGGGCAAATGCTGCGCAGCCGCCATTTTTAAATATTTTTTATTGAAAAAATTACATTTTGTACTTTTTTAGTATTGCTATAAAACCTACTTTACAGATTTTCGATTGATACTTTTATTCAGCCAAAATTAATTCCCCAAAATATCCCTTTTTTTGTGTGCTACTGTGATTTCCCCCCTTAAGTCACTATATGTAGGCGAAAATGGTAGTTAAAAAATATTCTACAATATTGTAGTTCTGCGCTGTTGATGAAATCTGGAAGATGGATCATCCGAAACAAGAAAATTATACGGTTTTAGATTCAGTACGTTAATGGCTATGGGGCATATCATACGATTTTTTATATATGCAAAAATAACAAAGTCACGGACATTTTTCGCAAAAAACAAAAAAAAAGTTTTTTTCACCGCTTGGGCAAAAAAAATTGCAAATATCAAAACTTAACAAAATACTTTATATGCGCTATATCTATAGTTCTAAAGAATAGGTGGTTAAAATTTCATAAAAATCGGTTCAGCAGTTTCGAAGATTTTATCAACAAGCCGTCGCAAAACGTTTTTTCGAGAAAAACGCGTTTAAAGTTTGTTTGGGTTACATAAATACATGATTTTTTTAAAATGTATTTCGAAAATGCATTTATCGAGTGTAACAACTTTTATATCAAGATCCCTTTTTTAAAGAAAATAGCCTTTTTTAGCGTCTAAACTGAGAAGACCCCTTAACTATAATTGCGCATGTTTAAGATGTTCGAAATTAGTATTTATTCGAATCAATGTAACAACTACATAAAAAGATGATAATGAAAAAGATTTCGGGCGCATGTTTCTATTATGGGGTTAGGCTCCTGTGACGGCCCAATAATCAGGATTGGTAACGGAGATTGATTTTGGAGGGATAAGTAAGATGATTGAAAAAACATTTGGACATTTATTTCCATGTACATTAAAAAAGTTGTTCACCAGATTTTATTCAAGAGCATCAATAATTAAAGATGTTGTAAATAATATCGTGAAGGACCTTTGAACGTGAGGAGCTCAACGGTGTACTTGATTTTGGCCACGCGATTGATCTGAAAAAGAAAACAGTTTTATCTTAAAATATATGATATTGGCTAAGATTTGATTTCGCTTTTTCTGATGTTCTAATGTTTGAAAAAAAAATGTAGAATTTTGTAAAAAGATTTTGAAGACCATTTTTATCATTATTCTTAATAACTAACGAAAAAAAGTTGAGAAAAACGTCGGTCAAGACTAAACTACTATTACGGTGGATGGGTCTACCTAATTTCAAGTAAATCCGTTTATTAAATGAACGACACCTTTTTTAAAAACATCGTTTTGAGGAAAACGCGTTTAGAATATTACTACCAGTTCTATGATTGTACTGGTGAGTTTATTTTCACTCAGCAATTCCTGCACCATATCTCGGACCTTCCTCTTGAATTTGAGTTGTCTCAAGCGACGAACGAGCGTTCGTCATTTTCACAGTCGCCTAACCTCTTATGCCTTTTTTTTATGTTCGTAAGTTGTTTCCGCATCAAGTCGTTTTTGTAACAATTTTTTTCCATCTTTTTCTTCGTTATACTAGAGGGAAGCTGACAAAATGTAAATGACCATAATCGGTAATCCGCCAAGAGTTGATATTTCTCTGCCTCAACGCGTAGAGCCAGGCGTGGCACTATTAGGTCCTGGACGTCAAAAAGTTGGTTCTTCTTATTTCTCCCAGAAAGTCTTTTATTATTTAAAAAAAAAGGAAAAAAAGGAGTCAGATTAAGATTCAAAGTCTCGCATGTTATATGTTGACACGATGGCTTATCCGCTCAATAGTTTTTCACGCTGTTTCATCGTAAAGCTCGGACAAGGTAGAAATGTTAAACCCCGGAATCTGGGTTAACGCCGACTCCGCGGATTAGGTGATCTTGAGTCGCTAGTCGACAGTGTCATTGACTTCGACGACGCTGAAGCACGTCGTGCTCTCCAGGGTGTACTTCTGTCCCTTCGGTGTACATGGTACCGCGCACCATATTCTGCATGCATCGACATCACTCAAGTCGTTCCTAATCTGTATGTCGGATCGATATTATTTATCATGCAGAACCTAGCACGAGCACTAAACCCAAGCTGCCAGCGAATCGCAAAGTCGAGTGGCTTGATGCGAAATCGGGAGGTGTCGCGAGTTTAACGTGTCCCGTGCAGGGCTTTCCAGTTCCAGTTTTCAGGTATGCACTGCTTGCCTCTATACGTTCACGGTGATCGAGCGAAACATTCTCTAGAGACAAAGAGGAAACTCGGTCACGACAGCAAATATTTATGAAGAGTCAATCAAATTATTTTTACGTTTACGGGACAAGTATCTTTTAAATGCATCCGATACTTATCGCGAAAGGGGTGTACGATTCGGATGCTACACATCACAACGTTGTAGATCAAATTATTTACTCTGCTTTCCCTCAGAGGAAGCTTTTCGTGACAAAAGTTGGTTGCGAGATTTTTATGGAAATGCATTTAGAATGTTTCGAAATATCGAAAAATAACATTGATGAAAAATGCATGTGCGCGTGCGATGACGTGTGTACGGATTTCTTCTCACGCACAGGAACTTTTCAGCTTTCTAGATATCTAAATATCGATAGTTAAATTTTTGCTTTGATAGCTCAATTTTTGTACTCCAATAGTGTATCAATGAAAATATTTTCTACGTATTTTTTTTTCGAAAATTGGTGAAATGTTTAGATTTTAGAGGAGTTTCGATTTTCAGAAAAATTCCCGCGCGGCAACTTTCACAATTTTTTAGATGCCTGGTGAGGGTTTGTTTCTTTCAGAAATAGGGTACCTCACGAGGTAAATTTACATACAATTTCATGAAAAATGGTGAATGGGTAGAGATTTTAGGGTAGTTTAAACTTTCCATAAATTGTTTTCACGGCGTAACTTTCTTAAAATTGAATATATTTCGATAATTTATTGCACACAAATAGAGCATTAGAGTAGACGTGTTGTCATTTCTTTTTGCGGAAATTGGTGAAAAGAAGAAAGGAAAGAAAAATTCCAGTGTTACTTTTCGAAGTCTTAAGGCGTTAACCCCACTTGTAGCGCAAAAAAGGCCTTTTTCATGATTTTTTTTAAAGAAAACCACAAAACTTTTTTAATCGATCAATATACCATGTTAAAGAACACATCTTAAAGAACTTTCAGTAATTTTTTTATTGAAAAATATTACATTGTTTAGTGACAAATGGCCGTCAATGAAATAATGTTTTTATATACACGGTTTGCGGTGACCAACATTGCGGCGAAGTGAATCATCTGAAAAAGAAAATGCGGATGAATTTAGTCAAATATAAGTATAAACTAGTCTTTAATCGAAGGATTTTAAAAAATATTCATTTTTCACAAAATGGCGGACAGTCAAAGTTAATGGTTCGATTTTAACGAAAAAAACGGCCGTTTTTTGGCTATAAAACGGCCATTTTTTTTCGAAAAAAAAATTCGAACGATTAAAGACTACATTTTTATGTATTAAATAAGCCTGCAAAATTTCAAGAAGATCGGTTCATTAGTGTTCGAGTAATCTTGGTCACCGACTTCAGAAATGCCATTTTGAGAAAAACGCGTTTAAAGTTTCAATTTCCGGTCGTTTACACAACGGATTCTTCTCTTTCAACGCTCATATCTCAGTCAATTTTGTTCGGATCGACTTGAAATTTTTAGGACATATTCTCAGATACTTATACTTCAAAAAAGTGCAATAAAAAAAATCGATTTTTTCAAAATCGCAAGTGGGGGTAGCCCCTTAAGATACCTAATAATGTTTTACACCCAAATAGAGTAGTTATTTCATTTAGCAGGTTCGGAGAACATGTTGAGGTTTTACGTACATTTGTAGTTTTTCCATAGATGAAGATTTCAAAGGATGTTGGCTCAGTCATCTCATATAAAAAGTAGTGTCAAATTGTATTATTCGGAATAACATAATGCGAGATAGACTCTCACATATTGAAGTATCATTTATGGAATACAATTAGCCACATACGGGACAGTGACTTGGCCTTGGTTCATTATCCTGAATAGTTACATATGTAGAGTGAAGATCAGCGTATAAATGATTTTATGGTGATCGTAAATTTGAATAAATATTTTTTCGGCCATAATGAAAAAACGGCTGGATTTGTCAGAACGATTAACTGTCTTGGGTAACCTTTCTTTGGAAAAACGGCAGACGTCTATTAAAACGAATTCTTTGGATTTAAAGAGCTTTGGAAATTGGGTCTGAACGTGCACATTGGTTCCTCATTTTACAACGTTAATTTATTCGTTTCAACGTTCCGTATCGAGCGAACAAACTCCACAATCATTGCAGCTGGAAGATCGATCAGACATTTCGGCTGATATTCATAGGCTTATTGAAGCATGCGGTCTAGGCCAAACAATGGGCCGTATCGATGCAGGGCGGAATAGTAATCAGTGATGCATAATGTGCCGTTTAGAATTACTCGTCCCGATAAAGGGCACTTTGCAAGCACAGTTTTGGCAGTGTAAAATGAATTCGAGACCTCCTAAAATTAGTCGAACCGTTTGTGCCATTCAGAACCGGTCGGACTGAAGCCACCAGCATTATCCAACGACGATTCACTGAGAGCTTTCGCTAGGCGCAAAGACTCGGACGTTGCGCTCGCGTGTAACGCTCAGGGGAATCCGGCGCCAATGACAAGGTAACCGATTATTTCGCGAAATCGCTCGTATCGGTTCTATCGTTTTTCATCTTTTAGTGAGAGCAATGGGAAAACCCTGTCCCGAACTTAAAGATCACGATTAACTGTTAGTCGATCGTAAAAGCCTACGTGTCTAGTTTAAGTGGAATTTGTCATTATGTAGAACCAGTTGGACTAAAGCCACCGTCGTTTTCCAATGACGACGAGTCGAGAACTTTCTCGCGACGAAAAGGCGCGGACGTGGCACTCGTGTGCAATGCTCAGGGTAGTCCTGCTCCAATGACAAGGTAAATTATCATTGCCCAAGGTTAAACTTCCGAAATGTCAATGACTCTTCACTAAAGTTACAGCGTTCGTATAATTTGGTGGTACCCAGCTGTCCTACACAGCATTAATCGGTTTCGAATGGCCCGCAGAGGGTTCACCCTCAAGATCCCTGTACCCACTTGACGTGAAAATGTGTGCTGAAATATGTTTAGTTGCACGATCTCGTGTATCCCTCAGAACCTGTTGGACTCAAAGGTCCAAAGTTCTCCAGCGAAAATTCATTGAGTGCATGGATGAGACGCAAAGGGGCACCGGTTGCGCTCGAGTGCAACGCTCAAGGAAGTCCAGCTCCCATAGCAAGGTAAATTGACCGCTGTCATCAAATGCAGGGTGTATTTACGCTTGCAGGATAGATATTTCTGTTATTCGATATTCCGGTATATTCGTAAAATCTTCATCGGCGGCTGCCAACCCTGTATTTCAAGATAAGTGCACTTTGAAACTGAAGAAAAACAACTTTTCTACCCCACGATATGCCTATATTTTGTTTTCGGTTACGATCAATTGGGATACCCTGGCCCAGTAATTCCCGAAAAATGTCATCATCGACAATTCACGTGATATTTGAAATCCGCGATCTCCTATTCTTCGCGTAGAACCAATTGGATCAAAAGCACCAAAGTTTTCAACCGATCTGACATCGAGCGCATACGCGAGACGCAAACACGCAGACTTATCGCTCATCTGCAATGCTCAGGGAATCCCGGTGCCAGTCGCCAGGTAAAACAGATGCATTGATCGATATTATGAAATCGACTGTATGAAAGTATTACAAACGTTGAATCACCCTGTCCCATCGGTATTCAGATTTGCATAGATTCATTGGATAACATAATCATTGAATAGACTTATTATTATTTTCCGGGCAGAGCCGGTTGGACTAAAAGCTCCAAACTTCGCGAGTGACAGTTCGTCTAGTACTTATACAAGGCGAAAAGACACGCACGTGTCTTTACAGTGTAACGCGCAGGGAAGTCCGCCACCAATCGCAAGGTAAACTTGTCTTTTGTATCTCTTTGTAAATGTGACTGAACCCCAATTCGCCGATAGCGCTTAGCGGTTGTGGGTCAGAATGAAGCGATGCTATCGACGGACTGTGGGCGACTTAGACTCAAGAGACAAACCGAGTCTATTTGCTATCATACTGCCGATGCAAACGTTTGAAAGCAGGGTTATCCTGTCCTGGGCATTCCTCGGATCCATTTGTCCTTGCAGTGAATTGCGTTGTTATTTTTCTTGATCGTAGAACCGGTCGGCCTAAAGGCTCCAAAATTCTCTAGTGACAGCTCCTACAGTGGTTACACTAGACGGCAAGGTGCAGCAATCTCACTTCAGTGCAATGCTCAAGGGAATCCGATTCCTCTGTCAAGGTACCTCATACAGTCGATTCTATCTTGCATCGTATGCGTGAACTTCCGATGATCCGTGCGAGGAAATTCGACAGGAATAAAGGCTCGCAAAAGACTGGGTTTTCTATCCCAGTAAATATCTGGAAATCCCGGTCAGATAAAGTGGCGCAGATGACACGTTTGATGACAAATATGTAGAGCACGTGCAACCGAAGTTGTCGAAATTAGAGAACGATCTTTACTTGATCGCATTGAAGATCTTTATTTGATCGCATTGAAGCTCAAGGGAATGCTGCCCCGATTTCGACGTAAATTATACCCTTGTCACAGGAGTACATGAATCCGTAACATCTCCATTCAATTACTTGACAAAGTAGGTAGCTCGAAAATTAGACTGTCGTCAAAACTGTTATCAAGGTGAGCGAGACGTAAACTGTTTGGTCTCTCACGATTGACATCGATCACGTAGACATCAAAGTATATCCTACGTTCCCCTTTCGTTCTCAGGCACCCTGTTCCGAGCAGATTCAGTAGTTGTCAGTAGCATTAAAGTTTCTGCTAATATATTGGCGATACAGTGACGTAATTCTTGATTGATCATAATTTAGAGCCAGTTGGATTAAAGGCACCGAAATTCTCGACTGATCTGTCATTTAGTGGATATGCTAGACGCAAAGACTCTGATATTGCGATGGAGTGCAATGCTCAGGGAAGTCCTCCTCCGTTAGCAAGGTAAGGACGGTTTGCCTTACTAAATTACGCCGATAATTACGATTAGGTGTATATTACTTGGAACTCTAGTGACATGCATTTTTCATAACAATCTTCGAACCAGGCATTACGTACTTCTATATCCAGTCGACAAACGCTCATATTTGATTGAGTATAGTCTCTTATCCTCCACAATTTATACCAGCTCAGGTGTAAAACCCGATGACATTTAGGCATTATTCTAACGGCCCCGCTATACCGGTTTTCAGTCAGATGCTTTTGGTTAGGTTTGTGTTTTAAACATTTGCAACTAAACGTGGAGTAGCGTACGAGAAAAATGTAGTGATGTTTTTTGGTTCCCGGAAGTAGAGAAAATATGATACTATCTGCAATAAGTTAGTGAAACCGAATTGAACAATGGAATTTAAGGTGGTTCGGAGGAAACAATTTAAAAATTGACTAACGTTTAACCTCCTATTTCTTTGTGGGAAAGAGATGGTATGTGTTAGTTATATTTATATTAGTAGTATTTCAACCATGTTCATATGAAACATTTTAAGCCGTATCATTTGAAACCGTACCAGTTCCGAGATACGCACGTTGAAAGTTGGCCGAAAATACGCACTCAAACTTAAACTGCGAGAAATTTACTGGAAATGATAACTTTACGTAAAATGTAGTCGTTTGACCCAACAAACAAAAATTATTATTCGAATCTTCGATTAATTGTTGTTTGCGAAAATTGTAGCTGATCCACCGTAATTTTTTCACAATAATTTATTAAATTTTACCATGCAGCATCTGTCTCTCTATACGGTGATCGTCAGCTGTGATTACTCGGGGAAATTCCTAAATGGCAATTCACGCAGAATGCGATATGAATGTCGCCGAATGCCTACGCTGCAGATCATGCTTAATACAATAAGAACATAATAAAAGTAATAAGAAAACGAAGGATAAAAAATGAATAAAAATATGTTGATTGTACATCTTATTTTTTTTAAATTGATTATTACGTACACAAATATACATATAAAGAAGGGATGTAAACATTTTTATTTAGAAAACTTTAAAATTTCTATCTATTTTCGTTTCGTATATTTACCTGAAGATGAAACTTTAAAAACTGCCCAATTAATATCTTATTATTTATCTGCGTCAACAAAAGCAGATCAATTTTCTATAAAAAAAAAAAAGAAACCACCACTTACACGTAATTGTGCCATGTTTTGACGTTTGTCGAGTCGTTGAAAGGTGATGTTTGTATACTTCTAAAGTGAGGTTATGTAGCGTTGCCAACTGCTTAAAACATGAACTCACTAGTAAAGTCGATAATGATCAACCGAATGCTCGATAACCAATATCGATTGTAAGTATTTATGAAAATCATCGTAAATTTTCATTCCAACGGGTACCAAAATAAAAATACTTTTTTTATGAGATTAAATTCTACGTATTTTAAACATCCGAAAGAAAAAAATTAAAATCGTTAAAATTGTCAGTTTGACTTACGGTTCTTCTTCCGAACTACCCGAATGAAATATTCAATACTGTTTTTTGGACAGCCTAATTACACTTTTATCATCATTCATCTCCACCACCCACAACCAATGTGAGTTATAGAGCTATCAGGGTGACGAGGGGTATGACACCGATACATTATTAAGCGGCATGTTCAGGAAAGTAGGTCGCACAAATTGGTGTAGATGCACAGTGATGTATACAGGCCTGTGCGAAATACCCTGTCCTGGCTCAATTGATTCGATTCGGGTCATAGTGATATGTATAGTTGAGCTTGAGAATAGATCGACGCGTACGTTTCTCTTGCTCAAATCGTAGAACCTGTTGGACTCAAGGCGCCTATGTTTTCCACGGATGATTCCCTGAGCGCGTTCATTCGACGCAAAGACAGAAATGTTGCACTCAACTGCAATGCTCAAGGAAGTCCCGCGCCGGTTACGAGGTACATATTCTTCGTGTACTCGCCCATTGCTTCGGCTACCCATCGGAAGACTGATCGTTATTGTTAATTTTAGGCGTTTGAGTAGATACGTGTTTGTCATTTGATTATCTTCAGCTTGATCTAACCGAATGGCAAATGGAAGTGTACATACGAACTACAATATTAAACAGCTAAGGAGGGAACAGTCCCCGCCAAATTTGTATGTGTTTATTACGGATAACGTTTCGTCTGCTAAATGAATTACGAAGGAGGTCCGAAGTGGGACCCAAACGTTAAGAAAAAGTATCTATATTTCATAGACGTTTTATCAGTGGCGGTAGCATTTTATAAAAAATTACCGTGCCTAACTTCGGGGTGAAATACTTTGGCATTTTAAAGAAGTTATTTAAAATTTCGAAAACACTATTTTTTACAAATCGAAGAAGGCTGTCTCTGATGGCGGTAGGTTTTGCCTTCTAGGATCGATAAGCATTTTCTCTTGTCGATGGTAAAGGTATCAACTTTTGCGGATGGGTAGAAGAGATGGTCGAAACGGTTTATGAAAAAGTATAAGCATCGTTATATAGTCGTCGAAGACCTCTCGCTTCTTAAGGGCGGGGTAAAGTTAATTCGGCGAAAAAAAGGCATATTTTAAAGATTTTTTTTGGCGTAACGAATAGTGTTTGTTTATTGAAAAATTTACATATAATAAAGTAACATTTGAACAACATTCTCCTAAATTTGCATTGCAAAATATTCAAAATTGAGCGAGTGAAAATTAAACCTCGGAGGCGCCTCGAAAAAAAGTTGGTTTGCGGTGTGCACCATAACTCGCAACAGAATCATCTGAAACAAAAAAATCAAAATGCATTTGTTAAAGGAGATGTTTCTCGAGGTAATGACGGGAGGATTTTTTTTTTTCGATTTTTCGTAGCACTTGGGAGCCAAAAACCCCATTTTTGCTAAAAAAATCGGCTAATTTGTTGTTGAAAAATGAGTAATTATTTTAAAAAAAACAAAAAAGCTCTCGACAATACCTGGTGAATTATGTGAAGAAGTACTGTGCAAAATTTCAAAGCGATTGGTCCAGTAGATTTTGAGTTATCGTGCACACGGACTTCAAATATGACAAGTCTCAGAAAAACGGTTTGAAAACCGCAGAAGAGTTTGGTCGGCATGGAGCAATAGACGCTCAAATACTCATAACTTCGTCAATTTTACTCCGATCGACTTGAAATTTTAACACAATATTCTTGATATATTATGCATTCATTTAAAAAAATTTTAAAAAAATGAAAAAAAAATTTTAATACCTTACCCCGCCCTTAATAGTTATCTATATTTGATATTTCTTATTTTTAAGGTATTCCTTTCGCGGAGGGCCGTATTTTGTGGGGGCATAAGGAGGGCCTTCTGAATTGTCGGTAAATTACAATTGCGCTTATTAAAAAAAACAAGTTATAATGGATTATTATACACAACGATAAACTAGAATAACAAAATTCGCGCAAATTTAGTAGATTGAGACATTTTTACATTTATTTGAAACGTCACGGCTACAAAAATTCTTCTGCTAACCACACTTTTCCAAGTTTTAACATTAATATTTTCTTTAAACGTTCGGTGACCCTCTGTTTTTATTGTTGTTACGGAATCTTTAGACTTTTTTACACCTGTGAGCAGTTTGTATTAGGCATCTAGAGTTATTTAGTGTATAAATTATTAGAAAGACATGTGGCCAGCGTGACATGTCCATAAAGCGCCGTATAAGTGAGACGATTTTTAGGGCCGTAATTTTTCGTTAAAGGTTCGGTAACTTGGCTTGAAATTTTACCAGTGTACTGGGATGTATTTTTACTTCATTATAGACGAAAATCAGTTAAGTGTAAAATATTTGGGTTCGTGAAAGGAATACCTTAACTACCCGCCAATTGACTTTACGAGTGTCTAAGCGGTTCGCAATCATAAGACCTCCTAAGCTTACAACAATCAGATTATTTTTCGGATATTGTGGAATTTGAATACTGTTTTTATCTTTATTCATCATACCCCAATGACCTCTTATTTTCATTTCGGTACATTATTGGCACGATTTTTCGCTTAGCGATTTTCAGTGATGACATGAAATATCATTACTTCACCCGTAGTCAAACAAGAAACTTTCACAACTTTGTCACGTTGATCCGTTCCTCTCATTCTCAGTCTCATCGTTTTTAGAGTTTTATACCAATATGCTCGAAGTTTAGGAATTACATTCTTCAGATGGTTATATCAATTAATATGCAGCGAAATCGTGAAAAACAATTTTTTAAACATTTTCCTTCATATGTAAACCGGGAGGGTTTTTTTCGTGCCTTCCATCCTAACGAGAGCTCGTTTGACGGGTCTTTCAACACGAAATTAAGGTTTCGGTTAACTTTTTTTCATTTTTAAGCCCCGTTTGCGAAATGTCAAGCTTCAAAGGGACCTGCAATGCCCCCCGCCCCCTTTTCTAATTCGTCGATTGATGATTCGAAAAATCTGATAAATCTAATTACTAGCATCTGATTAGAACTTTCGATTAAAATTATTTCGGTTAAGTTAAGTTAACAAATTCGGAAGATACGGCCAACCAAGTAATGCGTACGTTGACTTTATGGAAACTCCATTACAGGACTGCACAAATAATTTCATCGCATGTTGTTTAAATTTTTCTTAATAAGTTATGAAACATCAAACAGAGGGTCCCCTCTCTTCACCTTGCATGTACCATTGAGGATTATAAAATGAAATCAAAATTAGTATGCAATAAATGATTGTATTAAAAAATTCACAAGAATAATCACTACACATTAGTCAAAAATAACTACGGAATCTCCTTATGCGAATTCCGACACGCACTTGACAGTTTTTTTTTAACAAGTGATTTGATGCGAAATGACTCCAAATCGACCGTCATAGGTGTTTTATTCTGCTGTGATTGCCGAACCACAACCCCATGTGAGAAATAAGAAAATTGGCACTGATAGTTAAAATGGAATGAATGGCAATGGCTACCAAGAAGTTGCTGCATAAGTTCGACATCGTACAAGAGAGAGAGAGAGTTGAATCAATTTTGATCGACGCTTTCAGAGCCAGTAGGTGCAAAGTCACCGGCCCTGAGTACGGACGACTTGAGTCGCACGATAGGCAGACAAGAGGGACAAGATACCGCGATGTTTTGCGCTGCCCAGGGAAGCCCTGTACCAACCACTAGGTAAATAGGAGAATTCTATCTCATGTACTACCATTTCGTTCAAAAAATATATATATCATGTAGAACCGGTGGGAACTAAAGTACCAGCATTCTCCGGTGAAGCGAAGATATCTCTGTTGACGAGACACAGGGATACAGAAATCAGTCTGATTTGCAATGCCCAGGCTCACCCAGTCCCCATAACTAGGTATGAACATTTCAACATTGCGCGGTACATGTGTGGAAAGTGTCACTACTTATAGTTCACTTACTATGAAAGGTAAATTAGGCGTGAGAACCTTATGCTCCTTTATATTGGAAATCGTACGAAACCTGAACTTAGATACTAATTACACTGGCATCAAACGTGCATGAAGGGGACGACGAAGAGTGAGGGACACGCGCGGATGTGCGATTAAATAAGAGCCATTGAGTGACCGAGGGATACTTAACGGGTCTTCTCAGTTTGGACGCTAAAAAAGCGATTTTCAAGAATTTTTTCGATAGGTTTATTATTATAGATATTGATATAAAAGTTGTTACACTTAATACATACGCTTTCGAAATACATTACATTTTTTTTAATGCATCCATGTAACCCAAACAAATTTTAAACGCGTTTTTCTCGAAACAACGTTTTTCGACGACTTGTTGATCAAATCTTCGAAAGTACTGAACCGATCCTTATGAAATGTCAACCACATATTCTTTACAACTATAGCTATAGCGCATATCGAGGATTTTTTAAAATGTTGATACTTACTATTTTTTTTGCCAAAAAAGTTGAAAAAACACGTTTTTGTTTGTTTTTTCGAAAAATGTCCGTCATTTTGTTACTTTTGCATATATCGAAAATCGTATGATATGCAGCCATTAACATACCGAATCTAAAACCGTTTGATTTTTTTTTGTTTCGGATGATCAATCTCCGAGATTTCATCAGCAGCGCAGACCTACAATTTTTTAGGACATTTTTTTTACTACCATTTTCGTATATGAATAGTGATTTGGAAAAAAAATTTAACGTATTTCGAAAGTGTATTTATTAAGTGATATAGATAGTTATATTATAGATATTAAGTTAATATCTATAATATAAACCTATAAAAAAATGATGAAAATAGCCTTTTTAGCGTCTAAATTGAGAAGACCCTTTAATGCCGGGAACGTAAAAGAGCGGGGGGGGGGGAGGTTTCACGATGATTCCAACTGTGGTGAACCTTGTGTGATTTAATATAACCTCGGTTCCAAATATTCAATATAACTTCGGTTCCATTATGTTGCACATTTGGATGAACGATGGACTGGGTCCTTCTCATTAATCTAGATAGCAATTGCGGAGATATTATTCTGACTCATCCATTTGTATTTTAACCAGAATCCCTTGGAAGTAAAGCACCCGCGTTTCTCGGTGATGTTAAGTCATTCTTCTTCCTCCGTCCAATCCAATCAGATGTCAACTTGCCATGCACGGCCCAGGGGTATCCAGTTCCAATGATCAGGTATACCCATTTTTAATCTCCATGCGGGCTTTTGCTCAGAGACAATCTCGAACTGCGATACGTTGCTTAGGTGTGATGATTCGATGTTTTGTGCGAACGTGTTTTTTGCCCAGAACCGGTTGGCACAAAAGGACCGAAGTTCTCCAGTGACCTGAAGAAGGCCTGGTACGACAAGGTGGCCGGTCAGGATCTTACCCTCGCATGCCCTGCCCAGGGGTTCCCTGTTCCATCGTATAGGTACTTGTTACCTACTTTTTAACAATTTTGTAGATTGTTACTGTGTTTGCATTTGAACCATAGTAGGATATTGTCGATCGCGGAAACAGCAAAGATTGGGAAGTTGTAAATCTTTCTTTGGATTGCACATACACTGAATCAAATAGTTACTTGAGTGATCACAATTGAATCAAGAGAAGCGAGAGAGTTTCGTATGTCAAACTTGGAGCTATCTAAAATATATCGTCCTTCAATGGTCTCAAAACTCATGATAGACGTCATACGTGGAAAGAACGTGGAACATAATGGGGGACTAAAGTGAGCGAATAAAGCTCACCAGAACGGTAAATGAGTGCGACGAATCCCCAAACCTTCCGAGTCTTTGCTACAGTCCTAAGGCTACTGCAGACGTCGAAGCCTTGAAATGTCATTACCATTTCTCAGCGTTCGATACATAAATACGGAAATATACATTTCGCACCTCTCACTTTAGAACCAGTCGGAAGTAAAGCTCCGGCGCTCACGGGTATTTTGAAAGGTGGTTGGATGAAACAGAACGCTGAATCGAGTATCGTCCTGACGTGTCCTGCACAAGGATATCCGGTTCCTTCTTTCCGGTAATGATATTTATCGTTTTAAATTCTTCCGTTAAGAATGAAAATCTTTTGCATTTGCCAATTTTCCGTCCTGCTTCGATATCGAAAAGTTCGCGATTGCGATCGTGGGTTCCGAGCAGGGTTACCCGGCGCCCAGTTCACAGTATTCGTATGCTCATTTTTCTACGAAGCTTCTCAACGATGCCAAAGACACATTGAGAATCCGTTGTGGCATTTTTCGCTGTGATATCGAGAACAGATCCTATTGGAATCAAAGCGCCTGCATTCACGGGAATAATGAAGGGATGGTGGCGTGTTGAACCAACCAATACCGATATCGTGATGGCGTGTCCAGCGCAGAGTTACCCTGTGCCTTCTTTTCGGTAACATCGATTGCTTCTTTTAACTTTAATAGCAGTCGTTTCACCTGTATTTGCCATTATCAACATGCATGACATACATGTTCCGTAGTACGACTCGTTAGGAAAGTCTTCTTCGTTGCAGACATCGCGAGAGTTTGTTGAAAGAAACAAGACATTTATATTTTGGTAACGTGCCCACGCCAGGGAGGCCCAGTTCCTCCATGTAGATCATTGAAGTATTTAACTTGATTCGATTAGAACCGGTTGGAAGCAAAACACCAGCATTCACCAGTGAAATAAAAGGTTGGATGATACAGAAGGTGGTCGGGTCAAGCGTGGTGCTCTTTTGTCCAGCTCAGGGTTACCCTGTTCCATCTTTCAGGTAATTCTTCAATCTACCTCAAGCATGAAAAGGTAGTGAACAATCTCTCTGCCATGTTTCGAAAGGAACACAGGCCTTCGAAAGGTTCTCCTCAAAATAGGTACCTGTGTGCTTTATCGAGCATCGATAACGATCACAAAAAGTGATCTGCTTTGCACTGCTAGAGACTAAACGTAACTCAATTAAATTCCATCCGTTTACCAGTACAAGCTCTATTGTTACATCAGTAGAAGTTACTACATACAATAGAAGTGTGACTGAAAAATTCTTACTGCATAGTGCATAACGGATTGGATTATGTTGATTGGTTATTAGGAAATAGATTCGTACTGGGATTTGTATCGAGGCAATTCTTTCCCGAAATAATCGATATTAATTGCACGCTCTGCTCGGTTTTCACCACAGAACCGGTTGGAAGTAAAGCACCCGCGGTAACCGGTGAATTGAGAGGTGGCTGGAAGTCGAAAGCCGCGGGAATAAGCGTGGTCATGTCTTGCCCAGCTCAGGGATACCCAGTTCCCAATTTTAGGTAAATCAAAGCTTCCTTTATCGCTCATTGTTTTTAACATTTTACATTCTCACACTCGTTGGCTCTCGGCAACGTTGAATGCGAATATACTACGGGTGAAAAAAAAACAGAGCCTGTGGGGAGCAAAGCTCCTGCGATAGTTGGGGAAGAGGGAAGTTCGATGAAGAGACGAGCCGGTATGGACATCGTCGTGCCCTGCCAGGGACAGGGTTACCCCGTTCCAATGTTCAGGTAATTTGGCTTCTCAGGTCGTTCAAATAATTACGATGTCAATCTTTCGGTTTCACGAATCAGAGCCTGCTGGTCGTATGTCGCCGAAATTCCCAAAATCGGCAAAGTCAGATTCCTTTCAAGTTGAAAATGCAGCTGAATTGAGCTTGCTGTGCGACGCCCAAGCCTTCCCGGCACCAGCGTTCAGGTTGGCTTCGAATATCATTGTAAACATTGATTTTCGTTAAACTATGTATGTACAGGGTGTCTCTTTTTTACTTTTTCATCCAAATTTTTATTTGACAAAATGTTTCGGATGAAACGTATTCCCCTGTAACGGGAGCAGCGGACATTACGGACGAGAATTATGCGTGTGGAAACCTTCGGAATTTCAGAATGATATTGGTTTTTGTAACGTGACTATTCCTTTTTCTTTGTGTAGTTGTGTGCCACATTGCAATACCACATAACAATGTGCTACTCTTCCAAGGTCGTTCAATATTATCCATCACTGTTTAAGCGTTCCCCTAATGTTCAATATCTGAAATTTGTTTTTGTTCTGTATTTGACCGGAAGGTCTTGGGCTTCGATATGAAGAGACTAGTTTTTGTTCTTCTGCATTTGATGGGATGACACTTGATCTTGATTATAAAACTTTAAAGCCACTTTTTCGTATGACTAAAAAATAGTTCTATAGATAACATTCATTTGCGTTATCCTTCTAAATCCAATCAACAAGAGATGTCATAAATGTACCTTAAAAAAGTCCTTTTGTCGTTAGATAACAATAAATAACCTACTATAAAGAATAAGCAATCCCCCCAAGACGAAGGCAGCAATATGATAGGTATCATATCATTATATCGGCCTACCTGATCAACGAAATTACAAGACCTATTCCGTTTTCAAGTTGTTCCTTACAACTATGTGTTAATACTACTTTTGTCGGGTGTTGAATCAAATATTCGATTAATTCGAGCTCATATCATGTACGTCGGTCAACAAACTATCACAGCAACTGTTATCCAAGTAAAATGATTATTTACTGAATCGGAAAGACTTTTTCTTGTTATTCAATATATGGAACATTTACACCGTAGTGTGTGATGTTAAATTCTCTCGGAAGACCAATATATTGAAGTCCAATGAATTCGTATCGGAATGGGCTACACGACGAGCTGAACAACAAGGCACCGTTCCATTAAAAAAAAACCGAGTCCACCTTGAAATCGCATTGGTTCATGTGTCCGATCAAATTTGTTCAAATACCGTATAGTTAAAATGTTACAGCGCTTTTTGGTTGACATATATATATATATATATATATATATATATATATATATATATATATATATATATATATATATATATATATATATATATATATATATATATATATATATATATATATATATGTCTTGATATAATGGTTGACATATATATATATATATATATATATATATATATATATATATATATATATACACATATATATGTCAACCATTGTGTTCATTCTCCGCAACTATCAAAGGATCGCCTTCCTGATAGTTCTGACCCCTTCGCGTGCATGATTAAAAGTAATGTGGTGATTGATTTTTTCAAATCGTTGATAAAAAAGTCCGGTAATTGATTGTATGGTCAACAGAGCCAGTGGGGGGAAAGGCACCATCGGTGTTAGGTGAAAAGGGGAGTTTAATGGAGAGGCAGACCGATAGCGACATCGTAATTCTATGCCAAGCGCAAGCTCATCCTGTCCCAGCGTTCAGGTAAAATTGCCTAGTAATGATATGTGGAACGTTTTGCCTTGTTTGCGATACAATCAACTATCTTGTTATTTCGACACTATAAGTTGCTACAACGAACCTTTCTAATTCTATTACTTTGGTATCTTCATATGATGTGATAAGAATACGTATCTCGACATTTATTGTGGAATAGGATTTCTTTTAACTCGGATGGACCGGGAATTTTGTAATTCTCTTTGAAGCATGGAAAAAATGTTGGCCCGTAGAATTGATCGAAACAGGGCAAATACGATTTCCGATATCCCAATGAAAAGAGTGCTCCAATTTTGTCCTACTATTAGATGACTTTATGTAACCGTTTCGCTCGTTTTCTCATTGAACCCGTGAAGTCCCTTACACCCGGTTCTCTACCATCGCCTTTTTAATCTTCATTTTTCAATTCTCTCGCTTCGATGCTGCCCTGCTGCTGCAATATCTTCGCCTCCCTTCGATCGTTAACCACCTGTTCGAACGAAAATCCCATTAGAGCCAGCTGGACGAGTCTCACCGAAGTTCCCAAGATCGGCCAAGTCCGAGACCTTTGAGGCGAAACGAGGTGCTGAGTTGAAAATGCTCTGCGATGCCCAGGCATATCCTGCTCCCGTCTTTAGGTTAGTTCACTTTGATATTGTAATTCAAACCAGCCTCTCGCTACGGATATTCCGTTACGTTGACAATACCACTCTCGTCTCAGAGCCACCGCGTCAGGATAATGAAATGATCGTGGTTGGTCTTTCGATAATTTTGTGTCCATATACGCGGGAAAAATCGTATTCCACGTACCCTGCTCCAGCACACGAGTCGATGATGTACTATTGTTCGAATTCATTTATCAGAATCAATTACGATCGAAAAAAAGAATTATTCAGGCACGAATCGTCATTATCATTCGAGATGCTATCTGGAACACCCTAATGTACATGGTGGCCCAGTTACCTTGAGACTCTGAAATGACTCAAGAAGAGCGAAGTAAATTGAAAAATCCCGAGGCATGTATCGAGTAGATTCGAACGAGGAGTAAAATGGCGAGAGAATTTTTTCATTCAGTCGACGTTTTCAAGATGATTTCAAGGTTAACGTTTTAATAGAGGAAACACGTATTTTTCATGGCAAGATATAATCCTATGTTTTTAATCAGCTACTTTTGTTCAAATATTTTTCTATTTGGGCATGATTTTTCAAAAATATTCAAAAAAATTGTTTGAAATCACCGCCTTATCAACATGCCTTATCATATCGTGACGAAAATAACGTACATTGTTATGTAAATAGTTGCTTCGTATTTGTTGAAAATAAAAGTTCAACTCTACGTTGACAGACTGGGGGTTTGGGTGATCCGAACGAATTCGAAAGAAAATGCTCAATTTGCCAAAATTGAAAGTTTTAAATAATTTTTTACAACTCAATTGCATACTTTCCGAATTTCGATTGTGCAGACATATTGAGAAATATTCAAAGTGTACTCCTGTTTTTTTTTTTTAATGATAACTGGACAAAGGGTTGTTAATGGCAGGTATGAAGTACTACCAGGGTCAAAATGACCCACTGTGTCAAAATCGTGAACAATAGTGGTCAAATAAAAAGATGTTTTGGACAAAAGTAGCTTCTTATCGTAAAATAAGATGCCACTATAAAAAATGTACCTTTCCATTTTTGAGAAGTTTTGACCTTGAAACCATCTCGAGAAGATCTACTCAATGCAAAGTTATATTACCATTTTGTTCCTCGTTTGAATCTGCTCAACACGTGTCTCGGAATTTTTCGATTAACTTCGCTCTTCTTGAGTTATTTCAGAGTCTTCGAAGATGTCTCTTAAGGGGTTTTCTCACTTTAGACGCTAAAAACGGCTATTTTCATGATTTTTTTTGATAGATCTATATCATAGATATTGATATAAAAGTTGTAACACTTAATAAGTAAACTTTCGAAGTGTATTAAAAAATGATTTATTAAAGTCACTATTTATAGACGAAAATGGTAGTGAAAAAAATGTCCTAAAAAAATGGTAGCTGCGCTGTTCATGAAATTCCGGAGATGGATAATCCGAAACAAAAAAATCAAACGGTTTTAGATTCAGTATGTTAATGGTTATAGCGCATATGACGTTTTTTTCATTTATGCAAAAATAAAAATGGCGGACGTTTTTCGAAAAAAAAAAAAAACAAAAGGTGTTTTTTCACTGTTTGTGGCAAAAAAATTAGTAAATATCAAAATTTAGAAAAATCCTGTATATGCGCTATAGCCATAGTTGTAAAGAATATGTGATT
Source organism: Ophion obscuratus (assembly GCA_964007375.1). Lineage (NCBI taxonomy): Eukaryota > Metazoa > Arthropoda > Insecta > Hymenoptera > Ichneumonidae > Ophion > Ophion obscuratus. Next base: position 934,294 of record OZ023317.1, on the reverse strand, counting down.
AACATTTTATAAGGACCGGTTCGGTACTTTCGAAGATTTTATCAACAAGCCGTCGAAAAACGTTGTTTCGAAAAAAACGCGTTTAAAGTTTGTTACGGTTGCATGAATACATAAAAAAAATTTGTTTATGTATTTCGAAAGTGTATTTATTAAGTGTGACACCTTTCATATCAATATCTATAATATAAACCTATCAAACAAATTCATGAAAAGAACCTTTTTTAGCGTCTAAAGTGACAAGACCCCTTAAGCCATTAGATTCGCCAAAAGTCTCAAGATAAAAGGGATATCTTGTGTAATAAATAAATAATGGTTAGGTGCAGTAAAAAACCCAAACATTTGAATTCTACAAACAATGGCACATCGAGACCAGAATAATTTATCGCCAGAAGTAGGGAATACAAATTTTCAACGAAAATGAATTCGAAGAATATTTTTTGACGTGAAAATTTACTAGAATAATTTGTACCACAACGTAAAAGGGATTGGTAAAAATACTTTCGTAAAAAGCGAAGATATTTCTGTAAAGGATATTGCAAGTTGTCTATCATGTTGTCGTTTATTCTACGTGTGTTAGAGCCTGCGGGACACGTCGCGCCAAAGTTTCCAAAATCAGCGAAGATAAATTCATTCGATGTTGCGAACGGTACCGAATTCTCGCAGCTCTGCGATGCCCAGGCCTTCCCTGCCCCAGGCTTCAGGTTGGTTCCGTCAGTAGCATTCAAGGTTTTTTTTGCCGAAACAATGCCTTACGTGCGAACGAATTTCGATGCCATTTACACGTCGAGTTCGATGTTTTATCGATGTTAAGCTTGGGACCATCCAACATTGGTGTAGCACATGTAAAATCAAGTATTCAGACGAATTTTACGTACTGTCGTAGAACCGGTGAACGGTGCTAAGCCCAGAGTGGCGTCAACGGCTAAATACGATGTCCTTTGGAGAGCTGCAGGATTGTCGGTTACGATGCTCTGCCAAGCACAGGGACACCCTCTCCCAACATTCAGGTAGCGCATTTATATTGTTATTCCTGTCGAAAATCGCTCCAATGTTGAGTCTCCACCTTTATAGAGCCTGTGAACGGGGCACCTCCTAGAATTCCACCTACTGCTAAGATAATGGTGCTAATGATACTCCTTGATACACCTGTGACCATGCTTTGTCAAGCTCAAGCCAATCCGTTGCCCATATTCAGGTACGTGGCTTTCCTGAATTTTAAAAAACTTCTGGGCGGATATCTTGTCTTCATTGCCTCTTGACGAATTAATACCACTCCTTGTGTTCCGTTATGAAAGCAAGATGAAACCGCAAAGCCTCATTTCGATTATCACCCTAACTGATTGATTGAAATCCTGGCCCATTTTCCAAAACTTGAACACTCTCGGATGCTCTTACTTGCTGTTGGTCTTGTCGATGCTTCGTCTTTGATGGAATCGAATGAAATGATGTTTGACTCCTAATCAGTCTGTACTTATGTCATTGCCTGCTTTTCTTCCATACAGTTGACGTTTTAGCTATATAAGTGAAATTCTGTTTTTCTTTTCATAAAGCTTACAGTAGAATCTCTATTATACTCACGTGTCACGTGAATAACCGTCCAGAAAGCCATACTCTGATTATAAATCAGATGTCCAATTTTCTTTGTTCAAATTCTAGGGTATTCTATATTTTATCCTTTGACTGCCACTTCGTAATGCGACTGCATGAGTCAAACAATGCCCTGGTTCTACATACTCTACACATGATGCTCAGGTGGTTTATTTTTAACGAGATCGTAACTCCGGGATTGTAACGCTCCAATGATTGGGTTTGCCGGATTTTCTTTTTATATGGGGAACGTTTGATCAACGTTAGGGCAGATATTTAGAGAAAAAGTCCCAGCGTTCAGGTTCAAAACCGTTGATTTTTTCTGGATCACAATATGGAAATATCGGCGCCGTTCGCCAATAATTCATCAATGCAGTCGCAGTTCTTCAGCTGTGAATTTGGAACCAAGCCGGTACGATCTGTTTTTTTTTTAAATTGCAAAACCGTCTACATACCGCAGCCTTTTTAGGCAATACACCTCGTGATTATTCCTGCAATTTAACTGATTATTGTTTCACCTTCTGCAGCTTAGTAATATAGAGTTCCAATTTTAAAGCTCAAGGCCTCTGACGTTGATGATGATGGAGGGAAAGTGTTTTTGTTTTATTGTTAAACATTTGTGACCACAGAACCAGTGGGCAGTAGTCCTCCTCGTTTGCCCCCGAAATCACAATTTGACAAGATGAAAAAACCTCAAGGGACAACGATAACATTGTTGTGCGAAGCACAGGCGAGTCCTACACCCTTTTATAGGTGAGACAAATACGAGTTATCGAATCTAATTGCATTATCCAACGGGGAAAAAACCGTGACTAAAAATGGAGCGTTCGGTATAACACGGTAATTTGAAATGTAAAATAACGTGACTAACTGCTGAAGAGCTAATGACGTAATGATATCACGTTGGCACTGATTTACTTTTTGTTCTCATGATTTCACTTATCAAATATAACGAAAAAAGTACATTTCTCAATGTCTGATATTTTTTGTTTCATGATTCTTTCTAACAATGATCGAAACAAATAACCAATAGTTTGTTTGTTAATAAATTGTTGTACAAGTCCTACTTAAATATATTATTTTTTGGAACATATATCCTTTTGAAATGTGTCAAACTATAGGGAATTATTGCATGCCATACGTTCATCTCAATATGGAAAAGATAGATCAGTTACTCTATTTGAACAGGTCTGACTACGACTGAAGGTACACAAAAGTCCGCGATACTTAAAATAATTTACGAGCTCCCAGGTTCTTCCAAAAATCATATTCGAGATTCACATCAAACGAAGTACTAGCAAATTCTAATTCTGATCCAATGAAAGCTTCCATAAAAATACAGAGTACATTTATTTTTAACTATTGTCATATTTCTCTCCCGAAGATCCGTAACAATAATAAATACATTGATACTCTCATAAGTAATTTATTTTACAAGCGATACGTGCAGTTTCCCTTTACTTTTAAAAATATTACGCACCATGGAAAAAAATCACGAACGTCAGTTTTGCAAATTACAGTATTTCGAAAACATCAAAGATAGTGTAGATCGCATAAGAACGTGTGAAGACAGATCGAACTCTTTAAAAGCCATTTATAAGTTCCATCCGATCTTCCCTCTAAAATTCTTATCAATTCGATATCACTGCTGACTCTTCACTTCCCCTTCAATATTATCGAAGTTTCAATTGTACTAACTTTTTTGGCCGTCCTGCAAGAAAAGCATAGAGTCATCGGGATTGGTAACGCGTGCTTGCAAAATTCACAGTCATCCGATTGCACGACAATCCCGAAGCAGAAAGCAGCAGTGAAACCAATAGTGCATTGTACTTGTATGCAGGAAGGCTGCGCACCATACTCTGCACAGTGATTTCGTAGCTAGCAAAGCCGCGATTGGCGCAGCGCTTCCCCCACCACGCGCTATGCTGAGCGTCATAGCCTGCGAGGTGGGGACGGCGGCTTAACTTTGCGTTCCGCAGATCGGTACCGTAGTGCTGTTCTTTCGAAACGATATTTGGTTCACCGGAAATATACTTACGAAAGATGACATGAATTATGCTTTTATTATGTTGAGGGAGAAGGCCGACACTTTTGTAACAAATGGGGGCTTTTGCAGAGCCTAGTGGGAGTGTCCCTCCGAACGTTCGAGACAAAGAAGTCAACGGTATGAAGAGGAGTCTCGCAATAGATAATACGGTCGGATTGACATGTCCGGTCCAGGGTTTTCCGTCGCCTTTCTTCAGGTACATGACCATTAGTAAAAGAACGAAGACCAAAATGCGAATTGAAAGAATTTGGATTCGTTTGAACACGCCCCCATAAGTATGTTGTCCCAGCGTTTAAGGTCTTGCAATAAACAGTTTTGATGACGCTCAGGGTCTGTTCAAGTGCCGGGAGTGCCCGTGGGAGTACGTCTGAGTATAATCATCAAAATTTCGAAGAGAACAACTCTTTTCCTTTTTCTGTTGGATTCAACATTGCGACATTGTTCTTGTCCAATGCTGAGTCCGATTTCGCCCAATACCGAGGTATTTCATCCATTTACAGAGCCGAACAGCAACGTGGCACCCCGAATAGCGGGCGAGCGTTACGATGGCGGAAAGCTCTTGGGGGTCGCGCAACACGCGGTTGTGGCATTGGATTGTGCCATTCAGGGGTCCCCCGTTCCAGTTACGAGGTACATACGTTTTGACGGTGTCGTACCATGTTTCCATAAGTAGAAATTACCGAGGATCATCTTAACTAGTTGGAAGTTAAATGTATAATCTTTGAATGTTCGTGGTGTGCAAATCAAAAGATATTCCTTCCCTTTCCAGACGGAACTGGAGAGATAGCTCCGCGCTCTACAGGAAAGAAATTTGGTTGGGAAGTACTTGTTGTGAGCCAGGGAGATAACGTGGCTCTGAGTCATTCCCTGCAAGCCCATCCCCTCCCGATATCCAGGTACACTTTTTAACGTCTTCCTAATAATCGCTGCTCTCACAATGAGCTGTTTCTAAGACTCTTCACTTGTCATTTGCTCGACGTATCCGTTTAACGCCTGTTATTAGATTTCCCATAGAGGCAGCCCAATTCGCAATCATTGATTGGTATGATTTCGTCAAACTTCGACTTTCTTGTTCTCGGCTATCGATCCACTCGATTACTTCATTGTTTTCAATTCCTGGCACTTATGCCCGAGTGTTTGATGATGGAAACTTGGCGTACCTGGACGTAGATTTTCTCGCAAAAAAAGCAATTTTTTGTGTCAAGTCAATGGCAGCGTGGCTGTATAGTAAGGGTTCTTTGTATTTCCATCATATTGGGATTATTTTGTTAGTGAATACTTCACGATGCAGCGACAAAAATTGAAAAGGGCAGAGTTTTGGAGATATTTTCAATAGAGTTCAGGGTATTCGTACGTAGATGGACGGTATGGACGCTTATGAGTTGGAGATTTATGTACCGGATGAAATTGGTCAATTTTTAGGAATTCTTACAAATATCCTCATTATACGGTAATCTCGAATTACCTGCTCTCAACCATCTGGCAATTTTTTTCACGTTGATACCAATGGACTCCATGAAAAACGATTCTAAATCAATATTGATGCGGGACACATTCTGATGAAGAGAATTTGCTGTAAGCGCGAACACTTTTTCATAGTTCGACATGAGTGATGACATTAACGACCTCATAATTACAAAGGAGTTTAGGAAAATTAGGTCTTGCATGTGGAGCAAGTATTTATTTACAAACCGCTGTTACGTCCAAGCGCGAAGTTCGATCCTTCGGTTTCCTCGATTTCAGAGGGATCCGGTGATATAGCTCCTCGTACGACAGGAAAAAAATATGAGGGTTGGGAGGTGCTTTTCGTGCCCCAAGGACATGACGTCGCACTCAGTCATTCCCTTCAGGCACATCCTCTTCCGTTTACCAGGTACACAAGAACGTTTAACCTTCAGAATGTCCACGAGTTTAGTTCGTCGATCCCCTATCCAGCTTCGTTCCTTTTGTCGCAACGATCGGTAGGGAAGTCGGTTTATTTGCACTTTCATTGTTTACTCATAAGGCTTATAGCGTATAATGGCATGGCATGGTAACTTAAAAAATTGCTCCTGCTCCAACGACATCCCGGGTCAAAACAGGTAAGCCGCAGATTACTCTTTTATAATCGGGTCAGTCGCATCGACAATGATTTGCGGGAGAGACCAAAATTCGGAGTCCACCAGACGAGGTGAGTATCCAAGGGTATCTGAGTGATCTTAATTTGACTCTGCACTATATTTACAATCGATATTTACTCTAATATTTTGATCAACTGACGAAAACCCCAGAATAGCAGATTTTGATGCTCCATGTGTGACCTTGTGTTTTTTTTATATCGTCTTGGCAGACTCGCGATGATTTTTAAGGGTAAAGGGGTCGTCGGTCGTTTTACTTGCAGAGCCGTCAGGTCATACAGCACCGAAGAGTACCGGAGACGGTCTTAATAAATACCGAGGGTTAGAGGGTTGTTCTCTGGCACTCACATGTGCGGCACAAGGATTTCCTGCCCCGATATCTAGGTACACGCCAAAACTGTGAACTCCTTTCAATCTTCGATGCTTTGGGTCGCGTTGATTTTTTTTAATTCTTGCTTTGGTCGGGTCTTGTTTTTTAATGTAGCGAAACAAAGGCAATTAAATATTAAATAGAAAGATTTCAAGTTTGGATATCTTAGACTGATCGCGTGTCCACAGTGGTGCGTAGGGAATAAGTAAGCCAAGTAGTATTTGTTGTTGTGAGTACTCTTTGGTACCGTATATTTTGAATTCACGATAATGCAATAATAGAACATCATTGCCGGTGAATTACCAAAGCTATTAAAATCTTTTTTAGCAAGTTCAGTAGGTAAAAAAATCAATCTCGCACGAAATATTTTCAATAGTAAAGTCACAACAATAAAAAAACCTGTTTTCCGTAATTTTTCCTCAAAACAAAGACGAGATCTAGCCCTTAGTTCCTAGTTAATGTTTGCATTTTCATTCTAAACCTCATGATAACGAAGACCAGCCATCGGTGTTTAAATGTCTGCAACATTGGTTGTTTCAAATCTGCGGTTTGTTTGTGCACCGAATATTCCGCAAAAAAAGAAAATTGCGAGAACTTGGCAGTTTCTTCGTAGTGAATTGTGTTATCCAGAGTTCGATGGTATGTACCTTGTATCGGGGGCAGTCAAGGTGTCAGGGACTTCATAAGGAACCCCATTTAGCAGAGCCCAATAAAGAATCATCGATTAGGAAAAGAACAGTCGAATACAGCACCTGTCATATTTTATGATTGCAGATGGTACAAGTTCATCGACGGAACATCAAGGAGACAGCCTGTCCAGTTGAACGAGCGCGTTCGTCAAGTCAGCGGAACTCTCATCATTCGCGAGGCTAGAGTCGAAGATTCCGGAAAATATTTGTGCATCGTGAACAATTCTGTGGGAGGCGAAAGCGTGGAAACCGTTTTGACGGTAACCGCACCATTGGCAGCTGAAATCGAGCCGAGAACGCAGACCGTTGACTTCGGAAGACCAGCCACCTTCACCTGCACCGCTCACGGAAATCCTATCAAAACCATCTCATGGCTCAAGGACGGAAAACCTCTCGGTCTCCAGGACCCAGTGCTGCGAATTGATAGTGTCAAGAAAGAGGACAAGGGGATGTATCAATGCTTCGTTCGGAATGATCAAGAAAGCGCGCAAGCCACTGCTGAACTTAAACTTGGAGGACGATGTAAGTAAATTATTGAATTGCAGCCGCAACAATTATTTGTTGCTATGGTGATATTGTGATCATGCTATGGAATTAGACTGATGCAGATTAGCCCGAAAGATTTATTGATGATCATCACAAGAATCGTGTCCATCTATTGGGGTTTAAAATATTGTGGAACATATTTCAAATATCGTACCAACAGTAGGTATTAGACGCCCGGTCGGTGCGCAGTTTCGATTATCTCATATGTTGAGGAGCTTTGATTTGGGTCCAATACTTTGATGGGTTGCCGCATAACCGCGCACTGGTATGCGTATGACTAATGGGCTGCAGGCAGTTTTACTGACAAGGAACATCCCCAAGGTGACACCCTTCGATTTTGTTGAAATTTGGATATGTTATAAAGCACCGAAAAGTAAGCGATACTTATTTTTTTTTATCGGCGGAAAAAACGGTTTTCTGGAAACGCACCCTCAAAAATGGGATTTTTTTCGTTTTTCATCGATAACGTTTTAACGGTACGAGATATTCAAAAATGTCAAATTCCAACAATGTTCATTTTTTTGTGCACTATACATTGGAGATGAGAACGATAACGTTATCGACGACAAACACCCCTATTTTCGAGGGCTCATTTCACACCTTAAGGGCGGGGTAGAGTATTTAATTTTTTTTTCATTTTAAAAATTTTTTTTAAATGAATGCATAATATATCAAGAATATTGTGTTAAAATTTCAAGTCGATTGGAGTAAAATTGACGAAGTTATGAGTATTTGAGCGTCTATTGCTCCATGCCGTTCTCTTCTCTTCTGCGTTTTTCAAACCGTTTTTCTGAGACTTGTCATATTTGAAGTCCGTGTGCACGATAACTCAAAATCTACTGGACCAATCGCTTTGAAATTTTGCACAGTACTTCTTCACATAATTCACCAGGTATTGTCGAGAGTTTTTTTGTTTTTTTTTTTTAATAATTACTAATTTTTCAACAACAAATTAGCCGATTTTTTAAGCGAAAATCGGGTTTTTGGCTCCCAAGTGCTACGAAAAATCGAAAAGTCGAAAAAAAAATCCTCCCGTCATTACCTCGAGAAACATCGCCTTTAACAAATGCATTTTGATTTTTTTGTTTCAAATGATTCTGTTGCGAGTTACGGTGCACACCGCAAACCAACTTTCTTTCGAGGCGCCTCCGGGGTTTAATTTTCACTCGCTTAATTTTGAATATTTTGCAATGCAAATTTAGGAGAATGTTGTTCAAATGTTACTTTATTATATGTAAATTTTTCAATAAACGAACACTATTCGCTACGCCAAAAAAAATCTTAAAAACGTGCCTTTTTTTCGCCGAATTAACTTTACCCCGCCGTTAAAACTGTTTTTCCGCCGATAAAAAAAATACGGATCGCTTACTTTTCGGTGCTTTACAACATATCCAAATTTCAACAAAATCGAAGGGTGTCACGTGAGGGATGTTCCTTGTGAGTTTCTCACAACTAACAAAAAATCAGTGATATACAGTCCTCGATTTCATCAGTTTTTTCTCATAAATTATCCACAATATATGGCACTTTGAGAAAAAGCAAGTTTCATTGTACAATTATGACAATTGAATACAGTGAGTATTACTTCTGTTATTATGATCATTGTTACTATAAACACGGGAAATTCAAGTCGTAGATTAACACGTATTGGGTTTGCAGGGTGGACTATTTAACGTGACCACCCCAAATATCTCCTTTGTCTTTAAAGTGACGAAAAAATGTCAGGAGGTAATTTGATTGATTTCGAAGGGCTGATACAGTGGTGAAAAATGTCTTTTTTGTCAAACGTATACATTTTTCTCAGATACCTCGAGTCCGATATCTTACGAATTAAACAACACCTAAACGCAATTTGTTATGCAGTATTTTCTATTTGGGAAGTGATCTTTTCTAATGTGTCATATTTTATTCTTGTTTCTCAAAAAAGCTAGTTGATTTCGTTTGATCGCTATTCTCACCTTGGATAAAATGATATATCGAGTAACAAGCATGACATTCATTCTCAAAAGGAATATTATGTAAAATCGAAAGTATAGAATTGACCACAAATCACTCATTATATAATTGTCTACTTACGAAATTTCCACGGGGCACTTGACAAGTGTTGAAAAGTATCCATAATTAATGGGTATACTTGGTGAAGTTAGTATAAAAAATGTGGCACCGAAGGGTATGAAAGCTGATGGAGTGACACGTGAGGTATCTAGAGGCTATTATTTCGCGGAGTTCGCTTTTAATGCCCCAGCCCTCGTAGCTAACAGTAGAGGTTTAAAAACCCGTAAACGATATCGACAGTTGAGCCACCCCAGATCAAGAAGGCCTTCGCGGAGGAAACTCTTCAGCCGGGACCCAGCGTTTTCCTGAACTGCATCGCTAGCGGAAATCCCACTCCCGAGATCACCTGGGAACTCGATGGCAAACGGCTTTCTAACACCGAACGACTTCAGGTTGGACAATACGTCAAGGTCAACGGCGATGTCGTTTCGCACCTCAACATTTCGAGCATCCACACCAACGACGGTGGATTGTACAAATGCATTGCGGCATCGAAGGTGAGAAATGATCGAACGTCAGGGCCACATCTCGAGAGTTTGGAAACGCGCAGATTGGGAAACCTGCATGTTATTTCATTGCTATTTTATTTCGATCGTGAAACTTCCGTTGTGAGAAAAATTGGTGTTCTTTTCTCATTTCCTGAGAGCGAACGGTTCGAGCCAAATTAAATGATCAGAGAGCTAATGAGATTTATTTCTTGAAAAGCTTAACGATTAATAAAATCCCAGATTCGATAAGATATTAAAATGAAATATTCGTTGGGGAAAATGTTATTTAGGAAAGTAGATCCATTTTTTGGATACATGAATCTTTTGGAAAACGGACAGGTCCATATATTTTGAAATGCAAGTGGGTCGAGCCAAATATAACGCGAAATGTTCTTCAATGACACTTCTTTGATGTTAAATTAAACCCCTCGACACGCCTTTCATCGAGGGGTGGTTTCCCCGCTTAAAACCGTTTTTTCGCAGATAAAAAAATACGCGCCCAATGATTTTTAATTCTTTATCACATAGATGAGTTTCAACGAAATCGAAGGCGGACACTTAAGTGATGTTCGTTGTAAGAATAAAAAATGGCGAAGAAATCTTTCCTAAGAAAATCATGAAAATCAGCAAATTTTTTCCTCGCCTAAAGGTATCTCCCCCTTAATACGAAACCTCAAGCAAAAATTCTACATTCCATGTGGCTGGTCCCATACGGTGGGTCAGAGACGTTGAGAAACCAAAGCTCCGAAGATGTTCGGCCAATGTCGTGTGTACCGGTCTGTTAAGGGGTCTTCTCACTTTAGACGCTACAAAAGGCTATTTTCATGATGTTTTGACAGGCTTATATTATAGATATTGATATAAAAGTTGTTACGCTTAAGGCCTTGGGCCACTCCAGAGATCGAAAAAATAGACTTTTTGGGGATTTTTTTTTCAGAAAAACTACAAAATAAATCGACATTACAAAAAAGGGTGTTTATCGTACACATCAGTGACGGTATACAATAATTTTTTTGAAGCGATTAGTTTCAAAATGGCGGCTGTGCAGGATTTTTGCGATGACGTCTCCGTTTTTCCAGGGTCCACAGCCGGGCAAACAGCTCCCGTATTTTTTTAATTATAATGAGCCAATGATTTTTTTCAATTATATACAATAACTCCTATAGAAGTACGTAGGATTTTTTCGATATATTGATTTTTGGCCAAATGGCGCATTTCTGAACTGGAAAGTGAAAAATTTGCCTAAAAAATCATCAGAAAATAACAAATGAACTATGCAATTTAAAAAAAAATCCTACGTACTTCCATAGACAATGTATTTTTCAATATATATTCAACGTTTTAAGTCAATCGGTTGAAAATTGTCTGAGTTATGTTTCCCGCCAACTTAAAAAATCCAGTTTTGAGATAAACGCGTTCGAAGTTTTGAGTAGTGATCTGCGGACCAGGCGGCCTTGTACTAAAATTCAAAAACCGAGTACTTAGAGATTTTTCCCGGTTATAATCATTTGAGACATGATTTTTGAGGTCCTAGGGGACCATTAAAGAAAAACAAAAAATCGATTTTTCGGTAATTTTGGAGTGGCCTAACCCCTTAATAAATACACTTTAAAAGTACATAAAAAATGTATGTATTTACGTAACCCAAACAAACTTTAAATGCGTTTTTCTCGAAACAACGTTTTCCGACGGTTTGTTGATAAAATCTTCGAAACTACTGAACCGATCCTTATGAAATTTTAATCACATATTCTCTACAACTTTTTGAACAAGGATTGTTTGAAATTTCGATATTTACTATTTTTTTTGCCAAAAACGGTGAAAAAACACTTTTTTTTTGTTTTTTCGAAAGATGTCCGTCATTTTGTTATTTTTGCATATATAAAAAATCGTATGATATGCGCTATAGCCATTAACATCCTGAATCTAAAACCGTTTGATTTTTTTGTTTCGGATGATCCATTTCCGCGATTTCATCAACAGCGCGGACCTACAATTTTTAGGACAATTTTTTAACTACCATTTTAGTCTATAGTGACTTAAATTTAAAAAAAAATTAAAACAATAAATGTATTTTGAAAGTGTATTTATCAACTGTAACAACTTTTAAATCGATATCAATAATATAAACCTATTAAAAAATCATGAAATAATCCTTTTTTAGAGTCCGAAGTGAAAAGACCCTTTAAGTTGCGAATATGTGGACACCATAAACGTTTCGACCCTGTGCAGATTGACAATAAATAAAGATCAATTATAAAAGCGATGTTTTTTTCGAGAATATAGTTTGACACAGAGTATTGAATTCCGTGAAGGTTGGAGCGGCAGAACACGCAGCGCGTCTCAACGTCTACGGCTTGCCCTTCATTCGTCACATGGACAAGAAGGCAATCGTGGCTGGTGAGACTCTGCGAGTAACTTGCCCCGTGGCCGGATATCCGATCGAGAGCATCGTCTGGGAACGCGACACCCGAGTTCTCCCGATCAACAGAAAGCAGAAAGTTTTCCCCAATGGTACTCTCATTATCGAGAACGTCGAACGTCACAGCGACCAAGCAACTTACACCTGCGTCGCCCGCAACGCCCAAGGATACAGCGCCAGGGGAACTCTCGAAGTCCAAGTTATGGGTAAGTTCATTTTAAGCCATTTTGACAATTCCTTCCCAATATTCACATCGCGGATGTCGATTATTGTCCATCCGCTAAAAAAGCGAGTCAGCACTGCTGCACGTTCTCACAACTCGATTCGTGACTGGCAAAATCCTGCAATTTTTCTCAATCTCGTCACTACTCGACGAAGTCCTTTTAATTTGAGCTTAAGGACACTTTACATACGAATGACTAGGCAAAAACCAATTCGCAATGGCTTATTATCCTTTTGGAGTGACTTCCGTGTGAAGGACGAAATTGACATCCGAATTCCCATAAGCTTTGTTTCGAATTGCAATATTAATCGAAAGGCTGAGCGGGATGATCAAGTTGTGAGAACTTTCGGAAATTTTCCGGGAAACTTATCAACGTCAAATTAAAAATAGGTCAATTGACCCCCGATATAGTACAGTCGTGCTGTATATTGGAATCGGAAAAAAATAGAAGGCTACTTTTTTGACAGGTGATTTTGTAGGTGCCAGGGGTGCTAAAAGCAAGTTTGCCTAAAAATCTGGGGGTAGGGTGTTTTTAGGGGATGGGGGTGGATTAATGCCAAACTACCACGAGGTCGGCGCCGGGAGACAAAATGTTCAGAAAAATCCGGGTTTTATTTTTGTTCGTGGCGCCGAAGTCGTGGAAGTTCATTTTGGGGGTGAAAAAGTGGGGTGAAATTTTGAAAAATCAGTTTTCATTCGATAACTCTTTAGGACAAATTCGTACAATTTTTGTTCAAATGGAAACGTTGCAGCCCTTGAAAAGACGCGTCGATCGAGTATTCGATCAACCCTCTCCAATAATATCTTCAGCCCCAAAAGAATTGTTGAAGAATTAACAAAAAAATTGTTTATCGAATAACTCAAAAACAATCGATTTTTCGGGGATGGATCAAATGTACGAAATGTAGAGAATAATTTTCTCTGTATTTTCGTTCCTATGCACAACTTTTGAATTTTGCTTTTTCGAACCCCTCTGAGGGGTTGAAAATTCAAAATTAAATTCTGGGAAAACTATTGACCGAAACTAAAGAGATACGAGTATGGCGCTGTGGACAAAAATGTAGCTGAGAGTTAAAGCTACAAATTCTTCCACGGCGGCGTATTCGTGCCGTCAATAGTTTTCCCAGAATTTCATTTTGAATGTTCAACCCCCGAGAGGGGTTGGAAAATCAAAATTCAAGGGTGGTCCATAGCAACGAAAATATGGAGAAAATTATTCTCTACGTTTCGTACATTTGAACCATACTCGAAAAACCGATTGTTTTTGAGTTATTCAATAAACTATTTTTTTGTTGTTTTTTAACCATTTGTTGGGGGTGAAGATATTATCGGAGAGTGATGATCGAATACTCGATCGACGCGTCTTTTCAAGGGCTACAACGTTCCCATTTGAACAAAAAACGTACGATTTTTTTCTAAAGAGTTATTGAATTAAAACCGATTTTTCAAAATTTCACCCCACTTTTTCACCCTCAAAATGAACTTCCACGACTTCGGCGCTGTGGACAAAACTAAAGCCCGGATTTTTCTGAACATTTTGTCTCACGGCGCCGATCTCGTAGGGTTTGTAGTTTGGCATTAATCCACCCCCATCCCCTAAAAAAACCCTACCCCCCGATTTTTAGGCAAACTTGGATTTAGCACCCGCGGCACCTACAAAATCACCTGTCAAAAAACTAGCCTTCTTCTAGTTTTCTCCGATTCCGGGTTTTTCTCGTCGACAGCACGACTGTATTAATAAAATAATGAGGATATTTATAGTAGATATATTGTTTCGTGGTTACCTTCTGTTTGAATAATATGGAAAAATTAACAAGCGAGGTAGTAATGCGTTATAATGTAATAGAAGGTGGTTCACCTTCCATTGTTCGCCCACGTTTTGCCGGGACGGCAACACGCGCCGAGCTCAAGGAGCAAATATCCGAACGAGTTTTTGCACTATAATCATGTAGCAGCAGTGCTGACTCGAGCTATCGCGACGGATGACGACCGGAAAAACGCGTTTTATTCGACTCTCAATTGTAATTATCATTTGCATCGCCGATACTGTACTTTTGGATCGTGTGGCAAATTCTATACGTATTAAATTCGCACGGACTTTTTAAATGAGAAATCAAACCCCAAACGGAACGTACATTCGTTGAGCTCTAGATTTACTAAGGGCCGAAGGAAAATACTACAATAAAACGTTGTTTTATCACATAAAACTTAAGGGAGACTTTGTCCTTGGAGTGCCATATTTCAGGTGTTTACATTTTATTTTTCTTAAAGGAAACGAGTAAAGCTTTTTGAGTGCGGTTTTTTTCTTGCTTTTATTCATGATATACAGAACGTTAAAAAAAATTCTTTTGAAAAAAAAACCAAAATGGCGGCCGTTGCAGCTCCGCGTAAAACAGGTCCTCAAATCGCGGGAGGTAAACGGCTGACATCACTGCCCCCTCTTTGTTGATCTGAAACACAAATTCAAAGCATATTATCAATCTGTGACCCTTTGGTCATGGAATGACGGATGGGTTTTTCGTTTAGTACAAATTTCGGAAAATGGCGGCAATTTAAAAAAAATCGAATTTTCGCGTTTTTTTTCGCATAAAAAGATAAATAATAAATGCAAAAATGTATCCATCGAAAAAACGATCCGTCATTCCGTGAAGACATATTTTCTGAGTATGCTCTCCAAATTTCAGGTCGATATGTTAATTACAGCGGTCAGGAGAATGTCAGCTATTTTTAAAAACGTGTTTTCGAGAAAAAAACGCGTTTAAAGTTTTGTAATGTGTTTACGCAAATGTGTTTATAATTACCGCTAATCGGCAATGCCTGGTCCATAGAGGCATCCATCCTCTTCTTCTAGCTGCTCATGTTGAGCCCCTAACATCTCCCGCTGCAATTTCAAGGACAAAGTCTCCCTTAAAAAATGGATGAAACGCATGAAATTATTATATTTCATGTATTTAGGGTTTGAAAAATAACCACGAAGAAAAAGATTACATTCGCCTCCTCGTATATTTGTAAATTTTACGGCGCTTTTTTTTGAAACGCCGTTTTTCAAAACGACTTTTGAGAGTACGTTCCAAAATATTTCAAGCTCAAGGAAGGCGCAGCTTGATTAACTTTGATAATTTCATTCACGAGTTACGATTGCAATATAGAATAGAATTTTCAATTCAATTACCCTAAAAAAAACATGCAAAATACAATATTTTGTAGGGCAAAACGTGTAAATAAAGAATTCGAAAAGGACTAATTTTGCATTTGGTGCGAGTTTAGCGATTTTATTACTTTAAATGCATTATTTACCATTAGTAGAACGTAAAATGAAACAGAATTTCATTCCTTCGAACTTTGATATTTCGGCGACAGTTTTTTGCCGACTTCCTTCACTGCTGCTTCGTAAGTCGAAAAACGTGCTACAAGCATTCGCTCGTCATCTCGTCCGCGGTCGTTACCCTTACAGAATACACGGAACAATCAAAGTCGAGTTGCCGGCGAATTATCACACGAGTCGACGACAAACTGTATTTAGACGACACATTTCTTCTAACGTTTATTCCGCAGGTTTTTTTTCAGGAATTGTTCATTCGCGTGTCGTGCCTGGGCAAATAACGTGTCTAATGCATTTTTTTCACAGGTTTTTCAGATTTCTTCGATTGCAAAATATATTCGAATAACGTGTCACGGTGTACGTCAGGGCAGGGATAACATGTTTTTTTTTCTTGCAGCATTCGTCGCGAAAATATTTATTGCGATGTTTTTCCGTTTATTCGTTGGTGTGAGTTCGTCCAGTACAGTGTGCTAGGCCGAGTTTCAGAGGCAGATAAATATCGCGTAGTATGACGCGCGGTGTGAAACGTTGGGAGTGGCAGATGTTCCTGAATCTCTGCGCACACCTGCTCCGCGTTCGTTCTCCTTTTGTGCTCTTTTCTTCTTCGTCCCATATCCGCCCGATCTGCGGTTCCTCCGGCTTCTTGTATTGTACCGTAGGGCATAATGCGAAGAGAAAAAAACAGCCTGTTCACACGGGTTCGCGATATTTTTCGTATCCTACGCGCTCCACTGACTCGAGTCTCTCCGCGCGGAATTCGTCCTTCAATGTTTTCGAATTATCGATGGAAAGAAAAATTTCGTTCCATTTTTCTCGTACGTTCACATTTTCTCATAGTTCTTGTGCGAAACAGTCAGGTGGCCGTGTTTTTTTTTTTTACGTCAAATCTGATATGGGACACTTTTACATTCGGCTGGACAGTATACCCGTGTGTCTTTTTCTTCGGTAGCTATGAACTCATTTGTAATTGGATGCACCGAGAAAAAAGAATCGTTTAATGTGCAAAATGAATTTTGTTGTTTCAACCGTTGCTCAGACATGCTAAATAAGCTGCAGTTCACAGCACTATACTAAATATTTTACCACCACTGTTTTGTTATGCCAATCAAAAATCAAGTTGCACGTATTTGAAGATACATTTTGTTAAACCAACGGAATTTTGGATGGATGAACGATTTTTTTTTCAGTGTGCAATCGAATCGAATGAACTTTTTGCCCATTACGACGTAATATGAGGTAGTTGGCGACGAACAATTTAGAGAACAATTTAGCTTTTTTACTCACAAGGAACATCGCTCAGGTGACACCCTTCGAATTTGTTGAAAAGTAAGGGATACGTATTTTTTTTATCGGCGGAAAAATAGTTTCAAGGGGTGAAACCACCCCTTAAGGCAGGATTCTACTTTGAAACCATGAAAAAAACTCTATTTTCGTGAATTTTTTTCTGAGAATACTATTAAAGATATCGATATGGGGTTTAAACTGTTCAACAAATACACTCTTTAAGTACATAAAAAAAAATTTTAATGTATTTTATTCATTTTTTGTACACGTAAAATATGTTTAAAGCCAACGCCTCGAAAAGCAGGTACCGTTGCCGTGGTCGTGAAATCTTCCCGACGGATGGTCTGAAACAAAAAAAATCAAATAGTTTCATGTTCAGTATGTCTTCAGGAACCGACCTAACTAGAATATTTTATATACGTGCAAAATTAATAAAATGGCGGCTAAAATACGAAAAAAATGCGTTTTTTGGGTCTTTTTTTGCAATAAAAAAATAGTTCTAATCAAAATTTTAAGTTGATTGTAGTTAGGTCGGTTGGTACACACATATAGAATATGTGTTCCAAATTTCATAAGGATCGGTTCAGTACTTTTTGAGTTATCACGACCACGGTACTTGAAAATGTTTCGAGAAAAACGCGTTTAAAGTTTTGGTGAGTGATAAATCGTAGAAAAAATTATCTTACCCTCAATCAGCGATGCCTGGGCCATATAATTAGCCTTCGACGTGTTCCAGGTGGGTGTTTTCATCCAATTTCAAAGTTTCAAAGTTTCAAAGTAGAATCCTGCCTTAAGGGTATTTGTCCTTTACTTCATTTGTGTTTGTGTAAATTGATATAAGTTTAGTTACATTTTCCGGGTAATAAAAACAACAACAAAAATATAGCGTCTCTCAGCCATTTATCTCGATATATTAATCCCAGACTTTAACATTTTTATTTACTATATATAAAAATGAGGACAGTTGCCATAAAAAATAACAGCTACCTAATAACAAAACGAACTTGACAAAAAAAATACTGTGTGGGTAATCCCCATAGATTTGATCACTTTCTTCCATATAAATATATATATATATACACACACACACACATATATATATATATATATATATATATATATATTCATAT
This sequence comes from Ophion obscuratus, assembly GCA_964007375.1. Lineage (NCBI taxonomy): Eukaryota > Metazoa > Arthropoda > Insecta > Hymenoptera > Ichneumonidae > Ophion > Ophion obscuratus. The sequence continues at coordinate 916,014 of OZ023317.1, read as the reverse complement.
ATTATACGCATATGCCTTTTATTTTTTGCATATATATACTTTGGTTTATGGTTATTTCCATCTGGATTCAGTAATTTGAAAACCTCTGGAAACTATATCGCATCCCTGACAGGATCAGATTTTCAGTGCTTCGTGGCGAAAACCTGAAAAAATCAAATACACAGACATTTAGAAGATCAATTTTCAATAACAAAAACTTTTTTAAAATCGTAAATAAGTTTAAAACACATGTCTGGCAGTCAGAACAATTTACTTTCTCTTTTTTTCAAATAAAATGACTGATTCTTTGAATAAAATCACTGACCAACAGTAATACATTCTAAAATAATTTACCGTTTAAAAATGTTTCGTGCATATTACAAAATGTGCATAGAATATATTCCTCCACTTCGTAGACCGATTATACATTATATTCAACATGTTTCCAGCTTTTTGTACAAAAGATTTCAAGAACACAGCATTCAAAAAAATTGAAAAAACAAATTGCGGAATATTCAAATTAATAAAGTAAAACAATTTTTTTCGAACATTCATTTGTTATATTATAACACAAAACGATTGGTCGATCTTTTTTTTTATATTATTCGAAAATGATCGTGTTTATCGTCTTTTGTGATTGGTTTTCATCAGACCTAACTGCGTCTCGAAGAACTCAAAATCATCAGCCTAACTCACTTTTTGTTACGATCCACGTACAAACGTACACTTTCCCGCCTTTCGGGATTTTTTTCAAGAGGTTTTCTAAAAAGGCTATTTTCATGAATTTTTTTATAGGTTTATATTATAGATGTTGATATAAAAGTTACACTTAATCAATACACTTTCGAAATACATTGAGAATTTTTTATTTATTTATTTAAATCCCTATTTATAGACGAAAATATAGTTTAAAAAATGTCCTAAAAAATGTAGGTCTGCGCTGTTGATGAAATCTCGGAGATGGATCATCCGAAACAAACAAACAAACGGTTTTAAATTCAGTATGTTAATGGCTATAGCGCATATCCTACGATTTTTGATATATGCAAAAATAACAAAATAACGGACATTTTTAGAATAAATTTAAAAACGTGTTTTTTAGAAAAAAAAATTAGAACATTTTCAGAATTTTTTAGAAAAAAAAAACGAAAAACGTATTTTTAGACAAAAATTTAGAACATTTTTAGATTTTTTAAAGAAAAAAACAAAAAAAAGAATAAAAATATCCAAATTTAAAAAAATCCTTGATATGCGCTATAGCTTAGTTGCAAAGCATATGTGGTTAAAATTTCATAAGGATCAGTAGTTTCGAAGATTGTATAAACAAGCCGTCGAAAAGCATTGTTTCGAGAAAAACGCGTTTAAAGATCGTTACAGTCGCAAAAATTCATTTAAAAAAAATTCAATATATTTTGAAAATGTATTAATTAAGTGTAAGAACTTTTATATCAATATCTATAATATAAACCTATCAAAAAAATTCACGAAATTAGCTTTTTTAGCGTCTAAGGAAGGACCCCTTAAGCTCGCGAATAAAAACTAGTATTTCGTTCTCATCGACAAACGCACAATGACAATATATAATAGACACACGGAATACGAACAGTGAACGTTAAAGAAAAAGCAAAGTTGGGTAAACTTCAGTGCCACCGACTGTACAAGATTTCGCGTTCACGAAGCTGCCGATGAACGCCGGTGAATTCGCAAATCTGCAGTGCATCGTGCCGACCGGCGATTTGCCATTGACGATACGTTGGAAGTATCCGGGATTCGAGACGGGCGGTTCGTCCGGTGTGATCGCTAAGAAGGTCGCCGATCGCGTTAGCATGCTAATGATATCAGTCATCACCGCGAAACACGCGGGGGATTACGTTTGCACGGCCGAGAACGCCGCAGGAACGTCCTCCTACTCGACTGTCCTCACCGTGAACGGTTCGCGTTGCTCTTCTTTCGCACACACACACACACACACACACACAAACACACATACCCACTCGTACAGAATTAATGTTTATTTTGCGATCGTTCCTTTTTTAAAACTTGAGTGTTTTTCAATTATATTTTTATTATACTTTACAGCGTTTTGTTGTTTTTCCATGAAGTCACCCCTGCGTGCACTCGTCCGAGCTAAAATAGTTTTTGTCGTTCCGTTAACGGCGGGGTAAAGTTAATTCGGCGAAAAAGAGGCATGTTTTTAAGATTTTTTTTGGCATAACGAATAGTGTTCGTTTATTGAAAAATTTACATATAATAAAGTAACATTTGAACAACATTCTCCTAAATTTGCACTGCAAAATATTCAAAATTGAGCGAGTGAAAATTAAACCCCGGAGGCGCCTCGAAAAAAAGTTGGTTTGCAGTGTGCACCATAACTCGCAACGGAATCATTTGAAACAAAAAAATCAAAATCCATTTGTTAAAGGAGATGTTTCTCGAGGTAATGACGGGAGGATTTTTTTTTTCGATTTTTCGATCTTTCGTAGCACTTGGGAGCCAAAAACCCGATTTTCGCTAAAAAAAATCGGCTAATTTGTTGTTGAAAAATTAGTAATTATTAAAAAAAACAAAAAAGCTCTCGACAATACCTGGTGAATTATGTGAAGAAGTACTGTGCAAATTTTCAAAGCGATTGGTCCAGTAGATTTTGAGTTATCGTGCACACGGGCTTCAAATATGACAAGTTTCAGAAAAACGGTTTGAAAAACGCAGAAGAGAAGAGAACGGCATGGAGCAATAGACGCTCAAATACTCATAACTTCGTCAATTTTACTCCGATCGACTTGAAATTTTAACACAATATTTTTGATATATTATGCATTCAATTAAAAAATTTAAAAAAATGTTTTTTTTTTAAATTTAAATACTTTACCCCGCCCTTAATTACGCCACTTTGCACAAGCCTGAACGCACGAAATCCCTATTTTTCGACTTGTTTCAGTCAGTAGGCGGAATAGGCGGATACACTTTCAATGATTGTTTTTTCGCGAGTGGAAAAAAAAATCTCATAGTCTAGACGAGGAATAAAGACTTGTGTAGAGTAGGAGAAGTTCCAGTTTGGCCCACCATGACCCTTCCCATTTTTTTATAGGCATAGCCGCTGTGAGCCTCGCTGGGACGAGCGATTGTTTCTCCAAGTCGCTCGGTACCAACGTCCACGTCCGAAATTATTTGCTTGGAAGATGCTTCGCGTAAATTTTGCCAAATAATCGCCATGTTCGAAAACGAACGTTGGTCGAGTGGAAGAAATTCATTTATGCGTGCATTTTTAACAATAATAGTGGTACTAATGCTACCTCAGTGAGAATTTTCGATACTTACACGAATAATAACAATAATAACAATGTTAATTAATTTCTTTGGAAGAAAAGATATTGAACAAATCTTGAGAAAAATTGATTGATTACTTGCCAAAATTCGCATTTCTTCTTTGGCAGTTTCCTGTGCGTTGTCTTTTGAAATTTTCGGTGTTGAAGGTTTCAAATATCGTAGTCGAGACGATTGAATCATTTTTGACAACATTCCAAACGTTGGTGAAAATTTGAACCGTTCACACGAAGCACGGGCAGTATAGGCTTAAGGGGTCTTCTCTCCTTAGACGCTAAAAAAGGCTATTTTCGTGCATTTTTTGATAGGTTTATAGTATAGATATTGATATACAAGTTGTTATACTTAAGGCGTTACCCCCACTTGTAGCGCAAAAAAGGCCTTTTTCATGAATTTTTTAAAAGAAAACTACAGAACTTTTTTAATCGATCAATATACCATCTTAAAGAACACATCTTGAAGAACTTTCAGTAATTTTTTTATTGAAAAATATTACATTGTTTAGTGGCCGTCAAGGAAATAATGTTTTTATATACACGGTTTGCGGTGACCAACATTGCGGCGAAGTGGATCATCTGAAAAAAAAAATGCGGATGGATTTAGTCAAATATAAGTATAAACTAGTCTTTAATCGAAGGATTTTAAAAAATATTCATTTTTCACAAAATGGCGGCCAGTCAAAGTTAATGGTTCGATTTTAACGAAAAAAAACATTTTTTTTTTTCGAAAAAAAAAATCGAACGATTAAAGACTACATTTTTATGTATTAAATAAGCCTGCAAAATTTCAAAAAGATCGGTTCATTAGTGTTCGAGTAATCTTGGTCACCGACTTCAGAAATGCCATTTTGAGAAAAACGCGCTTGAAGTTTCAATTTCCGGTCGTTTACACAACGGATTCTTCTCTTTCAACGCTCATATCTCAGTCAATTTTGTTCGGATCGACTTGAAATTTTCAGGACATATTCTCAGATACTTATACTTCAAAAAAATGCAATAAAAAAAATCGATTTTTTCAAAATCGCAAGTGGGGGTAACCCCTTAATAAATACACTTTCGAAATTAATTTAAAAAGAGAAATATATATATATATATAAATATATTTATATATATAAATATATATATTTAAATATATATATATATATATATATATATATATATATATATATATATATATATATATATATATATATATAAGTCACTATTTAAAGACGAAAATGGTAGTTAAAAAAATGTCCTAAAAAAATTGCAGGTCTGCGCTGTTGATGAAATCTCGGAGATGGATCATCCGAAACAAAAAAAAAATCAAACGGTCTTAGATTAAGTATGTTAATGGCTATAGCGTGTGTCATACGATTTTTTATATATGCAAAAATAATAACATGGCGGACATTTTTCGTAAAAAAAACAAAAAACGTGTTTTTCAACGTTTTTGGCAAAAAAATGGTAAATATAAAGTAAAAGAATGTGTGGTTAAAATTTCATAAGGCTCGGTTCAGCAGTTTTGAAGATTTTATCAAAAAGGCGTCGAAAAACGTTGTTTCGAGAAAATCGCGTTTAAAGTTTGTTTGGGTTACATGAATACATTTTGAAAAATGTCTGCATTTCGAAAGTGTATTTATTAAGAGTAACAACTTTTACATCGATATCTATAATATAAACCTATCGAAAAAAAATCATGAAAATAACCTAAAGCGTCTGAAGAGAAGACCCCTTCAAGAATCATACTTCGGCAAATAGAAAATTCGTTTTCCAAAATCCCTGCAACATCTATTATCATCGCGATGTAAATCGAACGGAAAAGGCCCAACTACCTGGCAGCAGGATAGACTCGAAACCTTCCTCACACGTTCGAATAATAGTATACCCGATTCGCCGCTCACGATGGTACCCGTAGCTTCATAAATGTCAAAATGGATGTACCGATATATCGGAAAAAAATCTTCCCGATGTGCAGTCGCGCCGCAGGTCCTACAGTTCTCGTTCGGAGATGATCCCCTCAACTCGGGCGAAATGCTATCCGTTTCCTGCACGATCATCAAGGGTGACCTACCGGTCAATCTGACCTGGACTTTCAATGACGTCCCGTTGCGCGATCACGAACACGGAGACATTAATATCATCAATAATAATAAGAGGGTCAGCTTCTTGAGCATCGATAGCGTGTCCGCTAGACACGCCGGTAGATACAAGTGCATAGCAGCCAACTCTGCTGGATCTCACAGTCACACGGCACTACTTGTTGTCAATGGTAGTGCGAACTTTTACAGATTTCACGGTTTTGCCAATTCTCTTGTATACTGTGTCGGTAGCGTGCTCTTTTGATTGAAATATTGTTTTTTTTTTTTATTTGTTGCAAATCGAGTTGCCTTGCTGTATTTTCGTCATCGATATTGGTCACTTGGTTGTCGTTGATAAATAAGTATATATGCGCGTATATATTTATCTACATTTATGGTGAAAAGTAAATTATCAATGAAAACTCATTGTGACTGTAGTAAATTTGAAAATGAAATATCGATTGTCACCGAAACTATATACGACAACCAGGAAGAAATTCGATGACTCGCGTTATATTCGCAGTGCACGCTGGTCGAGCCCGGAATTTCGTGACGATTTGCATCCCCCATATCTCGAAATATCTCCAAGTATCAATAAACAAAGGAAACGCGAAGTATAATGTGAACTTCAGTCGACGGCAGTTCTACGCTTACACGATACACTGAATTTATCCTGTAATTCGTAATATGCGAATACATGGCTCGCCATCCTCATCTCCCGCTTACTTTCTCGGCCTCCTGTAGATGCAGACTCCCAAGCTCATCTTACCTGTACACGAAGAACTGGCCATACTATTTTTTTTGTACTATTTTACTAAATTTCGTTGCGAATTAACCTTGCAGTTGTTAACGTAGTGCAGTGATAGTAGGTGTCACTCCAATGAATTGCACAAAAGGCATGTTAACGGCGGGGTAAAGTTAATTCGGCGAAAAAAAGGCATGTTTTTAAGATTTTTTTTTTTTGGCGTAACGAATAGTGTTCGTTTATTGAAAAATTTACATATAATAAAGTAACATTTGAACAACATTCTCCTAAATTTGCATTGCAAAATATTCAAAATTGAGCTAGTGAAAATTAAACCCCGGAGGCGCCTCGAAAAAAGTTGGTTTGCGGTGTGCACCATAACTCGCAACAGAATCATTTGAAACAAAAAAATCAAAATGCATTTGTTAAAGGAGATGTTTCTCGAGGTAATGACGGGAGGATTTTTTTTTTCGATTTTTCGATTTTTTTAGCACTTGGGAGCCAAAAACCCGATTTTCGCTAAAAAAATCGGCTAATTTGTTGTTGAAAAATTAGTAATTATTTTAAAAAAACAAAAAAGCTCTTGACAATACCTGGTGAATTATGTGAAGAAGTACTGTGCAAAATTTCAAAGCGATTGGTCCAGTAGATTTTGAGTTATCGTGCACACGGACTTCAAATATGACAAGTCTCAGAAAAACGGTTTGAAAAACGCAGAAGATAAGAGAACGGCATGGAGCAATAGACGCTCAAATACTCATAACTTCGTCAATTTTACTCCGATCGACTTGAAATTTTAACACAATATTCTTGATATATTATGAATTCATTTAAAAAATTAAACAAAAATGAAAAAAAAAAATTTTAATACTTTACCCCGCCCTTAATCGTTGATTTAATCGAGTCAATGCGTGGCGGAGTTCATTTATCAGCCACTTTTATGACTTTTTTGATAACGACGATGATGAAGGCATCTTTATTGACATGAATACTCTTTTTAATCGAGACAGAAATATTGGAAGAATAATTTGATCAAAGAAATTGCCATCGTAAAAAAGTAAACGTGCTGGTATTTCGTTAAATTGACCCCGTGTTTTACATCGCTGCATTATTTTCCTTGTGGTTATCGATTGAAAAGTCTTAAAAGTAGTAGTTGTCTCGAGCAGAGCCAAAAAATGCACAAAAATATTCTTCGTATATCTTTTTCCAGAAATTTTGATTAACTTTGATGCTATAATACATAGAGACAAGCAAAAGAATGAACTTGCAGAAAGACAATAAGTCTTTTATTTCAACGTAAATATTTTCAGTTTTTGGTCAAATTAAAAGATTCGTAATTGTTGCCACATTTGTATAAAGTTTCGAGTATTACCGTGATGGAAAAGGTTGTTGTAAATAGGCTGCCCAACATTGGGATAACATATACGTATAGCACTAAAAATGTATATGGCTTTATATCAAGGAACTCTATTGTAATAAACGGCTGACCATTGAAATATCAAAGTAATCAAGTCCCAGAAGAAACAAATCGAACATTCCTTCGTGATCATTTAAAACTCGCTTTTCAATTAAAAAATGACGGCAATTTATGCTCCAATGGGTCGACGATATTTTCATTAAGGCCTTACCCCCCACTTGTAGCGCAAAAAAAGCGCTTTTTCATGAATTTTTTAAAAGAAAACTACAAAACTTTTTTAATCGATCAATATACCATCTTAAAGAACACATCTTGAAGAACTTTCAGTAATTTTTTTTATTGAAAAATATTACATTGTTTAGTGGCAAATGGCCGTCAATGAAATAATGTTTTTATATACACGGTTTGCGGTGACCAACGTTGCGGCGAAGTGGATCATCTGGAAAAAAAAATGCGGATGGATTTAGTCAAATACAACTATAAACTAGTCTTTAATCGAAGGATTTTAAAAAATATTCATTTTTCACAAAATGGCGGACAGTCAAAGTTAATGGTTCGATTTTAACAAAAAAAAAAAAAAAAAAACGGCCGTTTTTTGGCTATAAAACGGCCATTTTTTTCGAAAAAAAAATCGAACGATCAAAAACTACATTTTTATGTATTAAATAAGCCTGCAAAATTTCAAGAAGATCGGTTCATTAGTGTTCGCGTAATCTTGGTCACCAACTTCAGAAATGCCATTTTGAGAAAAACGCGTTTGAAAATTTCAATTAGCCGGTCGTTTACGCAACGGATTCTTCTCTTTCAACGCTCATATCTCAGTCAATTTTGTTCGGATCGACTTGAAATTTTTCAGGACATATTCTCAGATACTTATACTTCAAAAAAATGCAATAAAAAAAATCGATTTTTTCAAAATCGCAAGTGGGGGGTAACCCCTTAAAAAAATATCATTGGGCAATGCACGGAAATATCAGCGCATCTAGCGGCAAATATCCTTCATTATTGTCTGTATTGCATAAAGTGCAAATTACTATTTCAAAAATGCAGCGTCATTTTCATTATCCGCAATGCATTCTTTGCTTCTCTTATACGGATATATTTGTAGTACTTTCCCTTACCGATGTTTTCGCCATTTTTCTTCTTGAGACCCCTAAACGTATAATAAAATATACCGTGTAACGTAAGTTCAAATAGTGCCGGATTTCGACGCCGATGCTCACCAATTATCCATTTTTTCAAAGAGGAAAAAACGTATCATCGATTCGTTGACAATAGTTTCGATCCATTACTGAAGTCACGAAGCTTTCGAAAAAAAAAAATTGCAGTAGCGCCACAAATAGCCCCGTTCACGTTTGGCGACGAAGCAGCGAACGCCGGTGACATGGCGACCGTTCAGTGTGCCGTGATCAAGGGCGATCTCCCTGTGGCAATAGTTTGGTCCCTGAACGGTCGTCCGATCGTTGTCAACGCAGACTCGGTCAATCCTCAACATCTTGACATCGCGATACGAAGGAGTAGCAAACGCGCGAGCACCCTGACCATCGATTCCGTGGCGGCTCGTCACGCAGGCGTTTATTCTTGCCACGCTAATAATTCGGCCGGTTTGGCCGACCACGTCGCTGATTTGTCAGTCAATGGTACACCGATTATTTTACCGGTCATGAAGAATGTTCTTCTGTTGCCTAAAAAAGTGAAAACTCGCCCTCTCTTTTCTCGTATTCCCTTCCATGTATATCCGTTGATCCAATTCATACGAATCGGTGAACATTTTTGTAACTTTGCTCATATGATGCACTGATTCCGTCAATGAGTTAAAAAATGATGTCGACGGAATTTCCAGTCCGGTGTTCAGCAAACGTGTTGGGAAAAATATTTAACGATTTACATATAATTGAAAGTTTTCGAATAATTATTATCAGAGGTGGTTAATGTTTAGAGCCGAAGCGGAGTTTTGGACTCTGCTTAGTTTTTGCGTCTGTTAATTAAACGAAAACGTTTTCAAGAATTTTCACCAAATTCGTTGGATTAAGATCGTGAACCGCGCAATTTTCCCGAACGATACTTGCTGGTGGAATCAAAGCTTGGAATTCGCCTTATAGTTTTGAGTGTCTCGATTTTTTACAAGTGGTTTTCGAATTGCACATTTCTTACGGTGCAACCCAATAGCGGAAGAAAAATCTTCATCCTTGCAGCACAAAAGCCTCCAATGCATCTAAGCACAACATTCCCGTAACATTGCACAAAAGTACGATTTGCATAGATGATCGGTAATGCGAGAATCAGCACTGTCTTGCACAAAGCTGGCCCGAAATACGCGATACACGTACATGTCCCTGAACGATGGAACTCCCGGGTATTGCGCGCACTGCATGAGCTTTTTGACGGTCTGCCATACCCTTGACGTTTTGTACAGTTCCAGCTTGTGATAATCGATCTTATGCGGATTTATGAGCCTTTCTTCGATATCCTTCATCTCGCGACTAGGAAATGGTACCCTCAACGGGGTATCGTTTTTAATCAGTTATCGCGTCCTCAGTGGAGACCATGCGATCGAAGGTTCTTCCTACGGATACGAAAGTCTTAAAAAATATAGTCGTAATTCAAATTTTCAGCTGTTCTTCATATCCTTAAGGGGTCTTCCACTTCAGACGCTAAAAAAGGCTATTTTCTTGAATTTTTTTGATAGGCTTATATTATAGATATTGATATAAAAGTTGTTACACTTAATAAATACACTTTCGAAATACATTTTTAAAAAAGTATTTATTTACTTAAGTCACTATTTGTAGACGAAAATGGTAGTTGAAAAATGTCCTCAAACAATTGTAGGTCTGCGCTGTCGAACTCTCGGAGATGGAGCATCTGAAACAAAAATATCGAACGGTTTTAGATTCAGTTCGTTAATAGCTATAGTGAATATCATACGATTTTTGATATATGCCAACATAACAAAACATTAAAAAACGTGTTTTTTCACCGTTTTTGGCAAAAAATAGTAAATATCAAAATTTAAAAAAGAATATGTGGTTAAAATTTCACAAGGGTCGGTTTAGTAGTTTCATAAATACATTATGGTATAATGTATTTAATGTTTAGTAATAAGTTTAGTATTATTTAGTAATAAGTAAATAATAAGTATTTATGGTCATATAATATGGTACATAAATACAGTATGGATTACATAAATACATTAAAATTTAAAAAAAATGTATTTCGAAAGTGTATTTATTAAGTGTAACAACTTTTATATCAATATCTATAATATAAACCTATCAAAAAATTCCAGCAAATTGGTTTTTAGCGTGTAAAGTGAGAGGACCCCTTAAATTAAACAGTTCTTTGATTTGCATTGATTAATGTCTCTTTTTTGTCGAATCGCGAGTTTTTTTGTAAGACTCCTTGATCGGTACTCGACAGGTTTCCTTGTATTGCCGAATATTCATCGAAATTTGTCGTTCTGTAATATCGTTGTCACGTTCCCGTGATAGTTCCTCCGCGGATAGCTCCATTCAAAATGGCTGACAAAGCAGTAAATTGGGGAGAATCGGTATCGGCAGTATGTACTCTCGTGAGCGGTGACGCACCGCTGGACATATCGTGGGCTCTCAACGGTATCGCGATCGATGGAAATCATCCGCCAATCTCTATCACTACGACCAAGAGAAACAGTCTGATCTCCATTGATTCAGCAAGTCCGAGTCATGCAGGGGAATACACATGTGTGGGATCGAATGCCGCGGGAGCCACGAGCTATTCCGCCGAATTGACAGTTAACGGTACCCGGGAGACGATCGCTTTTTTTCCCTCACGTTGCACATCCCCTAGCATTGTATTTGAAGCAAGTTTTCGTGTTCTATGGTGTAGTAGGCGAACGCTATTATTTTTGTTTGAAGTTTTCTTACAGTTTAAACATTCTACACATGCCTCCTCTGAGCTGTAAATCCTTCATAAGAGCCGGGCGATGTACACGTGGTCAGTGAATACAACCTGAGAGAGATTTTGATTATTTTTATTATTTATTAATCCAGTACATTTTTTGATTATCCTAATATTGAGAAAAAAGGCCTCATTTGGATAAAGATTTTTAATGCTATTATGCAAGCGCTTGGTTGGTGAGATTTTCCATTTATGTTCCGACAAAAACTCTACATATGATTGCCACACAATATTGTGGTCTGTTAATGAGAAAATAATTGTAAACCGCTCGACTTTGGTGGAGCTTTTAGCGTTGGGCTTGTAATTTATTTTTAGGGAAGAGAATTTGATTGACGATTTGATTGATGAAATTGGAACAGCTCCTTAAAATTGAAGCCCTTTTTTCTTTAACAAATGTTCAAGTTACAATGTGTAGTTCATTCGTATATCGCTTCCTTCTTTTCTCTTCTTGTGTCAATTCTTAATCATTTCACTGATTTAACGCGCTCGTAGAAGCTGCAATTCTTCGTTGATACTGTTGACAGTTATAATTTTCCTCGATCGTTTTTAAGTGTACCGCGATCCCTGCCGCGCATTTATTTATATCCCGGACCCGGACAAAAATATGAGCCCTGCCCTTTCTTCGTTAACGGTTTGTTGAATTTTAGTTCCATCGTTTTGCTTCAATTGGCACTTCTATGAGATACTCATCTTCCATTTATAACCTAATACTTTCCAAGAAATTTCTTCTTTCGTCGTTGATAAGTTATTCGGCCAGTTTTGTGGCGATGGACAAGGGTACAGAGAGCATAGATCAGACGCCAAACTACTCTTCAGCGAATGCCCCAACCTTCCGGATCACCTGTCTTCATGGTGAACCTATTGCGAATTACGATAAAGTATATAGAATCTTAGCTGTGCGGGTGCTTTGTCCTTCCTCGATTTGTTACGTCCCGATGAAGAAAAATGCCAGTCCGGCGAGGTAAATAAGAGGAACGTATTACAGTTGCGCCACAAATAGCGCCCTTCACGATCGCTGAAGAACCGGTCAGTTCAGGCGAATCGATCAGCGTAACTTGTTCCGTTCTCAAGGGTGACCTACCCATCGAAATCACATGGGCGCTGAACGGCGAGACAATGCGTCGCGAACGTAGCGATATCAATATTTTGGCGACAACGCGAAAGAATAGTATCCTCAGCATCGAATCGGTAGCGGCGAGTCATTCCGGAGAATACACGTGCGTGGCTTCCAACGTAGCTGGGTCGACAAGCCAATCGGCTACACTAGCGGTTAACGGTACGATTTCCGAATTCCCAATCTTCTCTCCCTCTTCTTCAATTTCATTTTTACGACTGCGAAAAAGATTGACATGTATCCTGCATCCTCGTCCTGTGTTCGATGTATCCTAATCTCGACCTCGCCTAAAGATAGGTACCTGCGAAATGGACCGCTTCGAAATCAAAGGATCGTCGCCTCTTCAGGATATGACTTACCGATCACGTGCAAAATGAGCTCGTTGTGAGTTACTGCGGGCTTGCCGATAGTTACGCAGTGACGCATAACGAGTCGTTTGCATTTTCAGTTGCTCCACAAATCGTTCCTTTCACGATGGCCGACGGTCCGGTGAGTTCCAGCGAATCGATAACCGTCAGTTGCTCGATACTCAAAGGTGACTTGCCGATTGAGATCACATGGGCACTCAACGGCGTGCCGATTCGTCGCTCGCGTAGCGATATCAATATAGTGGCGACAAGCAGAAAAAACAGTATCCTGACGATCGAATCGGTAGCAGCCAGTCACGCTGGCGAATACACGTGCTCGGCGTCTAATCTCGCAGGAGCTACGAGCCAATCGGCGACTCTGGCCGTCAATGGTAAAGCTTTTTCCAAGACGGTCTTACGAAAACGATCCTTTTATTTTCTTTGCTTTCTCCAACTCTGAATACATCGCGAATTGTCCAATCGTTTCCACTCCCTCCAAGTGTGCAGATATGTCCTACGAGGAAGAACGACTCCAGATTCGGCAACTTTTAAATATACCAACCCCGAACGGAAAGTTACGGTCGAATGATCGATACTGACAAGCATTGGTCGAATTTACTGTACAATTTTCTTATTTCGTTTGTTTATTTTTATTTTTATTTATTAATCGTTAACGATTCGTAATCGTAGTTGCACCCCAAATTGCTCCCTTCGAGCTGGGCGACGAACCGGCTAACTGGGGAGATGCGGTGACGGCGACGTGTACTGTTTACAAAGGTGATTTGCCGATCAACATCGAGTGGTCGTTGAACGGCAAACCGATAAGAGACTATCCAGGCATCACGATTGGCACAAATAAACGCGTTAGTCTCTTAACGATCGATCCTGTAACGGCCCAACATGCTGGGGATTATACCTGCGCGGCAAACAACGCTGCTGGGGGAACAAGCTTTTCGGCAATGTTGGCGGTCAATGGTACAAAAACCCGTAGTATTTGATTCGAAATTTTGTATCGGGATATCTACGAAACGAACTTCCTAGCTTTGGATTGTGTTAACCCTCCTTAAGCTACAGGGCCGAGCGACGAATAGAAATTATGTCGTTTCAGAGTCATTGGAAATGGGAACGTTACAGTAGTGATTTTGTGCGGTGAGCTATTCGTAGGAGATGATTTGCAAGATCGCAGTGTTGATTCATCCTCCTTTCAACATCTCTTCCTCTCCAACACAAGGTCAAAGGGAGGTGCCACATGCCCAATAGTGGGTCATTAATTAGACTGTTCCTTCCGTCAACAACGTTCATCAAAACTGATATCCATTTCCGTGCCGTATATTCAAAGAGATCGGAAAGCCATCTCGTTTTGGTGTCATGTTGATTGATTGATTCTTAGCATAGCCCGAACAAATACTCCATATATTTCTCACGTGTCTGCTATCTACTATCTACTGTTGTTTGAAGCCCATTCCACACGTCTTCGTTGTTCTGATTTTCTTACATCAACCTCTAGATTTCGTATTTCAGGAAGTTGAAAAGTTATACATAATATGCGAAAAACAAGTAACTTTATAACCTTACTGACAGTCCAGCTGGTGACGAGGATTGATTGCGAGTCTCGGTTCAAATCCATCCAGGTGTTATCAGCAACAAGCAAAAGAGTCGACGGATTGAGGAATTGCCGTTTTTTCCTAGGCTTGTTTTCCTTCTCAGTGATCCGCAGTAATGATCCTTTCAAAACCGGTATAATCACGTGCGAAGGTTCATCCGATGACCAATTTCGTTTTCATCTTTGACCACACAGTGGCACCTCAAATCGTGCCGTTTGTCATGGGCGAGGAGCCAGCGAATTGGGGCGATGCGGTCACGGCGACATGTACAGTTTTTAAGGGAGATTTTCCAATCGATATCGAATGGTCATTGAACGGTGAACCGATAGCCCAAAACTATCCAGACATTACGATAAGCAGTTCCAGTAAACGGGTAAGGGTGTTGACTATCGACATCGTGGCTGCACGTCATGCTGGAGAATACACATGCACAGCGAGCAATTCTGCAGGAGGCACAAGTTATTCGGCAGCGTTAACGGTGAACGGTACAATTGAATACGCAGAATCATTAGTGAATCGAAAAAGATCTTATCTTGTGTCAGGTTATCTATGTGATTATTTTTCTGTTGATCCTACGCACCCCTCAATGATCTACGACATCACGTACAGCTGCACACTCCTGACTTGACATCACTTCCAACCTAAGCCCACCGAAGGACGGCGTAAAGTGGCCGAACAAACTCATTGATTGCTTAGTTGAATCCCTCCCTACATTTAGGTGAACGTATCGCGTAATTGATCTAGGACGATGTATCGGCCTGATCGGGCCGTATTTGCATGCATTGATTCCATTCCATCTAGGAAACTTTGACTCTCATTTGCCTTGCTTTGTCTGATCAGTTGCACCTCAGATCGTGCCATTCGTGATTGGTGAAGAACCAGCAAATTCAGGTGACGGAGTAGCCGTTACCTGTGCTGTTTCCAAAGGGGATTTGCCCATCGATATAGAATGGTCCCTCAATGGAGAACCCCTATCTCGTAATTATCCGGATGTAACAATAAGCGGAACGAGTAAACGGGTGAGCGTCTTGACTATCGAAGCGGTATCAGCTCGTCACGCTGGAGAATACACATGTACCGCCAGTAACGCTGCTGGTGGCACCAGTCATTCGGCATCTTTGGCAGTAAACGGTACCCCCAATTGGGAATATTGTTCATTTTTGCACAAACGGTTTATTTTTTAATACTACTTTTGGGTTTGATCGTGGCCAATGGTTTTCGCGCGTCAGGCTTATCTATGAGACGATTCTCAACGTTCCCGGAAACCTCTACCGAACGATTTGGTATCCTCATTTATCCATCCTACGATCTCACGCCTCCTAAATTATGCCGGCCTTTGGGAAGCTACGATACATCGACAACACCCGGAGGGAATCTCATTGGGTTACCTTGTTCCAACGTATACTTGATCGAAACATTGTAAACCCACAGTCGCCCCCCAGATCGCCCCCTTCGTAATGGGCGACGAACCTTCCAATTGGGGTGACACCGTGACCGCAACTTGCACCGTGATCAAAGGAGATCGGCCAATTTCGATTGAATGGTCACTCAATGGTAAACCGATCAACTCCAACTATCCGGATATAACCATAGCCACGAGTAAAAGTGTCAGTTTACTGACGATCGATGGGGTGACCGCCCTATATGCCGGAGAATACACATGCGCCGCTAGCAATTCCGCCGGTGGAACAAGCTTTTCGGCATCTTTGATAGTCAACGGTATTCCTGCCTTTTTTCAGCAAGTGATGTTTTTTTCGCTCTCTTGGTAAAACACCTTCAGCGCCAGGTCATCTACGAAACAATTTTCCACTCCCAACCAGAACAACCGATCCATTAAATCCTATTGCGATCAATACTTATAGTCACTAACTCGTTTTTATCAACATAAAGGCAGGGGGGGCAACCATATTTTGTCATACTAGGCTAGGTACGAAAAACCGGCACTTATAAATCAGTTATTGCAGTTCGTTCGATGTTCAATTCCACTACGAATTTGTTAGAGTTTAAGATTTAAATTAAGATTTAAATCATTTAGCACAAATTTCACCCATTTACGGCACTAATTGTAAGAAAAATACAATACGAGCATTTTCGATTACTGACTTTCTGTGAAGATCATAGTTGCGAATTGCGCGAGTTCTAAGTTACATGATTTGATGTCAATTGGACATCTGCAGTCGCTCCGCAGATATCGCCGTTCGTGATGGGCGACGAGCCAGCTAATTGGGGTGACACTGTGACTGCTACATGTACGATTATCAAGGGAGATTACCCTATCGATGTGCAGTGGGCCATAAATGGCGAACCGATTTTGCAAAACTATCCGGACATCACCGTAGTAGCGACGAGCAAACGCGTCAGCGTACTCACGATTGACGCAGCGGCTGCTAGGCATGCGGGCGAGTACACGTGTACCGCCAGCAATTCAGCCGGTGGAACAAGTTACACCGCGTCACTTGTAGTCAATGGTACAAGGCTATATTGACTGCATTATGTTGATTGCACCCTTTGTTTCAATTTTTGTTTTTTCCTCCATTTCAAACTGCAGGGGTGTATTATCCTTCTCGGTTACACTAACACTTTTGCACTAATATCACGGTAAAATGCCTCATTAATACCAGTTCCATGGTTCTTTGCGATAAAAACTCAGTAGATTTCAACCCTACTAGGGCTGCTTAGAGTAGATCAGTGGTGGAAAAAAATTCTACTGGATGTTTGATTCAATGGGGGAAACTAATGACGTGATGTTGCTATTCACTTAATCTTCTCTTCAAGTTGCGGTAATATCCATGCCAATCCATTAAACTCTTGATGATTGATGTTATCAATAATGTACTAGCACACATAAAAAGGACAAGAATATGTACATAACCAGTCAATGTATTCATCAACAATAGTTGATATGCAGATTTAGCTCATTCTATCATTTGAGGATGAAGGTTTTTTTGACGTTTAGATTTAACGATATTCATATATGCTATAATTGATTCCTAGTGATCTAGTAACAGTTCTTTTTTCATCATTTGCGTAGGTTACACGTAATATCGATGCAAATAAACTCTATCTGCCACTATGGTTCAATTTAGTGGGTTGACATCAAACTACTATTGAAACGTGAAGTTTGAATAAAAACTGATAACAACTGATGTTAAATACTAAGTGGGGCATTTTGCTAGGCTTTGATAATGTGGAGCAGAATTTGTATTCCAGAAGGTATTTTACCCTCATACGGCGAAAGAATTGTATGGATCATGTGATGCTTAACTTGAACAATCTAGATTTGCTTATAAATAAAGCATTCCTCGGGCCAAACGCATCCTTTTTCAGTCCTTTCCTATAATCATTGGTAACGCAGATCCTATAATCATTGGCCAAGAATTCCTGTATACATCGACTCCAGCAACGCGATGTTCGAACATGTGTATTGTATATTTGTATTTATTACGTTGATTCATTCACTACCTCGATAAACTCACCCCTTCATAGATTCATTTCTCGCGGAACATTTTTGTCATCGATTCAAAGATCCCAAGATGGAAGGTTTTCTATTTTTTGTATTTTTTTTTCTATGGTTCTCCTTTTAGCTAGTATCATCCAGATTTCATCAACGCTTCTCATAATTAAATCAAGTGACGGCACATCCAATTTTCTTCCTGGATTGCAAAACCTGCCCTTCCACTTTTATAGGTTTTGTAAAAGGATGTCCGAGATACAATGAGTTACATTGGTGGACCAGTAAAAAAGGAAATAAATATTTTCACAGTCGCTCCGGGTATAGCACCATTCACATTTGGCGAAGAGCCAGCCAATTGGGGCGAAACTGTGTCAGCCGGATGTACCGTGATCAAGGGAGATTATCCTATCAAGATCGAGTGGGCCCTCAATGGTCAACCGATTTCCCACGATTATCCAGATATAAGTGTAGGCAGCACGAGTAAAAGAAATAGCGTGCTCACTATCGAAGCAGTTGCAGCTCGTCATGCTGGTGAATACACGTGCACAGCAAGTAACGCTGCTGGCGGAACCAGCTATTCCGCATCGTTGGCAGTCAATGGTGAATCAAATAGCAATATAGCGAAAGAAAGATTCTCCTTACGAAGCATCCCTTATCGCATAGTTACAATATCAGAAGTTTGTTGCTCCTGCTTTCAATAGTGTTTTTCCGCAACTTACTATTTTTCTTCTTTTTCCCTGTTCCATTAAATCCCTGAAAACCGACGAAACTGGAGAACCCAAATCGTATGGCAACGCATGCAAATACCGAGATTTTTACGAGCACCTGTTTTTTTCACACAATTTAAAAACTTGACTTTCTTGGAATTACCGAATGATGAATAACAATCTCCTTTCCTGCATTATTTTAAATTCAAATTCTTTTTACCCTTCGCTGTGATACCTCATAAATTGACTAGCGCGACGACTGGTCTTCTTTTTGGGTCTTCATAGCGTTACATTCCAGCAGCATAATGTGTTGCATACCTAATATACGTCCAACTGAATTTGTCCTACGTGTTTCCAAATATAACGAATTTAAATTGTTGCTCGATGTATTTAGATATGAAACCCAGAAACCTGAGAAGTTTGAAGTGACAAATGATTCGATTAGGGGAACAGAATTTTCAATGAAACACAAGCACCAAACGCTATTTCGGGGTCTTTGTCGTCGATGTGAGACACTTTAGAACAGCGGGCTTGAAAAGTTGTCGATGTAATTCTTTATATCGAACATGACGATCATTTTCGCTTATTTTCTATTTATCAGTTTCTCCTGAGATAGCGCCATTTGTATTTGGCGATAAGCCAGCAAATTGGGGTGACACCGTGACCGCTCCATGCACAGTCCTTAAAGGTGACTTTCCCATCGATATCCAATGGGCACTAAACGGAGAACCGATATCACGCGATTTTTCGGACGTTACGATAGTCAGTACGAGCAAACGTGTCAGTCTGCTAACGATCGACGGTGTATCGGCTCGTCACGCCGGCGAATATACGTGTACGGCTAGCAATTCCGCAGGTGGAACTAGCTATTCTTCGTCACTGGCTGTCAATGGTACTTTTTCATGCAGATACGAACGTACGATTAGTGGAATGCTTGCAAGAAGTTTCGACCTTAAGGAAAACGATTTGATGAGACATTTTTATAGTTTTGCAAAATCCTCGAACGACAAGTTTCTATGCCTGTTCTCCATCTTTCTATTTGTAACACTTTTCCTGTTTATGTTCGAATTATATTACAACAAATTTTTAATAAGCAAAGAACGAGCTGGTGAAGGAACGCGGACTTTCGGAGGTTCTTGTACCCTTTTATATTCAATCAAGTTCTAAAGCTTCTGCATATCTTCCAAATCAATACAAGCTTTCATTTCGTTACACCCAGGCGTGATGTTCATCCATACGCCAAGGCGTGAATATGAGTTGAACGACTTTGCCACATTATATTTGTACCAATTTTCCACTACTCCCTCGTATTCCGATGACTTATGTGAAGAAAGCTAGACTCCAGCGTTTTTTAAAACGTGGATGATAGATATTTGCAGTGAAGGCTTAAATGCAGGATTCACTACAATCTCGTCTTAGTCTTTAAGAAATTTGTTTCATGATGACTGGTCACTGTAAAAGTAAAATCCGCACTTGGTTTAAGACTTCGCTTAATGTAAAATCTGCTTACGTTTTTAAATAATCTCTTACACTCAAGACTAAATTGGAGCTTGAGGGTACACAAACCGAAGACGTGAAAGTACATATGACTTGGATTTTCAATTTTGTTTTTAGATTATGTAATTAAAATGAAAGCGTCAAATTCAAGATAAAGATTAAATGCGGAAGTGGTACATTTTTCGATTATTACTGATTCGATCAGATTCGAACAGTTGGATCTTGATAGACTACAATTAAGTAAACGCCGAATTGATTCCGGCATCATGCGCGGTGGCAGCTGCGGGAGGAACGAAACATTGTTGTCTCACAAGGTGTTAAGGTTGAATGTGGGAGATAGTGTTCAAACCCGATCCATTTGCATCCTGCAGTCCGGCTGTAATCCCCACCATCACGAATCAAATGGGGACTTACCGCAACTTCGTTTTCTCCACCCTTCCTTTCCGATGTATGGTGGTTCTATTCCTTTCTAATTATATTTAACCCATATTTTTAGCATATTTTCCAAGTTGGGACATTCCTCCTGCCGGTAACCATTTTAACTTATCCTCAAAAATTCAGGCTTCACCGTGGGGATTAAAACGAAATTCCATCGTGCTGTCCATAAAGGACCCGAACGACACCAAGAAACGGACA
Organism: Ophion obscuratus; assembly: GCA_964007375.1. Taxonomy (NCBI): domain Eukaryota; kingdom Metazoa; phylum Arthropoda; class Insecta; order Hymenoptera; family Ichneumonidae; genus Ophion; species Ophion obscuratus. The sequence continues at coordinate 895,192 of OZ023317.1, read as the reverse complement.
TCAATGAAGATTATTCGTTGCCAAAGATATTTTTCCCTCAATAAATATTACTTATTTCCGAAGATGCACTTCACATTTCGAACCGCGAATTAGTCGAGTATAAACCGTTTTCCTCATTATAGTCGCGCCACAGATAGCAAGTTTTTCATTCAACGACGGGCCGACGAATTCGGGTGACCCGGTGTCATCGATGTGTACCGTCATTAAGGGTGATTTCCCGATGAAAATCGTTTGGAAACACAACGGCAAAGCCATAGGGTTTCAAAATCATGACATATCAATATCGAAAATTAGTAGACACATGAGTGTCATCAGTATAGAAGCAGTGGCCGCAAGACATGCAGGAGAGTATACTTGTGTGGCGACGAACGGAGCTGGAACAATGAGCCAATCGGCCACATTGGTAGTGAACGGTACGTGTCCTTGCGGGGAACGTTTCAGTACGCCGACTATTCTCGATGTAAATTCTTCATTGCTGCTACAAACGATTTGACATTACTTTATGATTTTATTCAAATTTAATATTTGTGCGAACAGGACAGGTCCAGGCACGTCTGCTTTTTGCAATATCTTGTAATTCCAGCATGCCACCCAACCAAATTTTCCCAAACAACAGAAACAAGTGTATACTCCATACGAAACCAATTATCATTATGCAGCTAGATGTCGTTCGATAATTAGACCACGCAACATTGAATCTCATTTCGTCGAGTGTATTCGAGATATGACATGATGCCATCAGGGTCGATGACAATGTCAGTATGGTTTGAATTGTCGTCTTTCATCAGGTTCTTTTTTTTTAATATTCTTTCGCACGTGTCTGCCGCCCGCAAGCGCAGTTGCTCCTCAGATTGCTCCTTTCGACATGGGCGAGGAACCAGCGAATTGGGGCGATACCGTAACTGCAACTTGTACCCTCATCAAGGGTGACAATCCGATGACAATCGAGTGGGCGTTGAACGGTGCGCCGATAAATCGCAATTATCCGGACATAACAATTGTCAGTACAAGTAAACGCGTCAGTTTGCTCACTATCGAGGCCGTTACGGCGCGTCATGCAGGCGAGTACACCTGTACGGCTGGCAACTCTGCCGGCGCAACGAGCTACTCCGCACCCTTGGCTGTCAACGGTACAATTCCATGTTTTATTCCTTTTTTGACATTCCAAAAAGAGCTCCTCGTGATTCCTTTTGTCTAGGGAACCACCCATGCTTCCACACTTAATCCTTACCAAACTCCGGTCGAGGATGCGATGAGCGAATGCGAAAATTCTGCATGCCAAATCACCATTTTGTAGTTTTCCTTAAAGATTCGTTCGTGTCAGTTGTTGTAATTGGATATCATCAAGCACATCCATGCACGTTTTCATTTCTTCGAAGACGTGCTTATAGAAATGCAAATTCTGAAATACTTCGAGTCGAATGTCGATTGATCCGGAGTGCGATTTCGTTATTGGTTCATCCAATAAACAATTCGCAGTAATAATGGATTTGTTGCTTTTCACAGCGAGAAATGTTATGTGTGTTGTCTTCATGACTTCTTAGATCTCTGCTAGATCCTTGTCAACTTTTTGGCTAGATGGCTCAATTCGAAACGGTCTCTTTTCATCGTGCGTTGGCGTATTGCGATGCACCCACAATGGAGGGGTATATAACAAGCAGGCAATATTTTTGAATATTTATCTTGATTAATAGATTAAATTTGAGGTTGCACAGATATAATTATAACGATATTAATTTCAAGGCAAGACAATTTTTCAGGCTTAGCAACCTATATGTTTATCTGGGTTGCAACTAGTCCTGCAAGGCAACACTGATCGACTAAAGACACGTAACAAAGTCATATGAAAAAGAAAGAAAGTCGGTTAGCAATTTTTTTAAACTGCATCTGAGGCTTTCTTTTTTGTTATTTTCTCGTATTTTAGTACCACCGCAAATAAGTCCCTTCTCAATAAACGATGGTCCGGCAAATTCGGGTGACATGGTCTCAGCCACTTGTTCCATTGTGAAAGGCGATTCACCGATGAAGATAGTGTGGCGATTTAACGGCGAAGCGGTACACTTTAACAATCCCGACATCGCCGTCACTAAAGTTAACAAACACATGAGCATCATCAGCATAGAGTCCGTTGCTGCGAGGCACGCAGGAAATTACACTTGCATAGCGAGTAATCGGGCTGGCAACGCCAGTCACACGACAACTTTGATAGTCAACGGTGATTGAAATAACTGATACAAACATGCGTTACGATCTATAGAAGACTTTTCATCAATTGTAGTTTGTTTTGCGTGTTTTGGCAAACTTTTTTTTATATCGGTTCTAACATACCCTGACAAACATTTAAAAACCAGCCGCTTGGATTTATCGCTCATTATGGGTAGAGAATAAATTCAACCGGCTCGAACAGTCCTACCATTGCACGACATGATCCGAAAACTGCACTTTTTTCTCGCACTGTCATTATGTATTTATGGTTTTCGATTGATACACGCAAAATCCCTCAACCCCAATTTCCCAATCCTGCGGACTCGGTAATTTTTCAGGGGCTTGGGTACTTGTTCATGAATAAGTTCATGGAGTCTTTGAGATCATTTCGGCCTATCTTTTTCGTTAGCACGGAAAAAACACCTGGAGGTTTCGTCAGTGCGCTCAATGAATATGAGTATCAGTTTTTCAGATTCAAAGGATGAAAATGATTTTAGCATTATCTAAAGTTTAGGTTTCCAATATAGACATTTGACGTTACGCCACGTTCTCAGTTAGCCCGCAGATACTTCCGTTCGCGTTTGGCGAGGAACCATTGAATTCCGGCGAAGCCGTGACACTCACATGTTCGATATCGAAAGGTGATTTGCCTCTGGATATCGGTTGGGCTTTCAATGGTCGTACTTTGTCTACCGATCGTTCTGACATCACTATCACGGGTGCAAAACGTCATAGCACGCTGGTGATTGATTCTGTCGCTGCTAGACACTCTGGCGAATATACTTGTACCGTAGCTAATCGAGCTGGAGCTACGAGCCACACCGCCCTACTCTCGGTCAATGGTATTACGATCATTACGCTCGAGCATTTCTTTTGATTTCAATTTTTAGTATTTAAATAGCCTCTTTAGTACAGCCCACTTCGCTATTTCAATGTTACGGTGTATCTGATTTTGGCTCGTGAAATACGATTTGACAAATACAACCAAAGGAAAAACAGATTCTTTGTTGAGAAAAAGTTTTATTTAATTTCTGTTCCGAAAAAATTCGTATGATACTCGTAAATACATTTGTGTGGTCATGCATAAGATAAATTATGATTTGAAAGACGTAGCATCTTCCAGCATTTTTATCCTACTCGCTACGAACAAGTTAATTCTTCAGAGAAATATTCTTCACTCATTACATTTTTTTTTTAATATTGGTTTGACACGGTTGAACATTTTCGGAACCAATAACAAATGTTAATGTGCAGAATCAAAGTCGACAATGAATTCATAAAATTCAGCTATCTCTTACATAAGTTGAACAGGCTCCCTGAAATTGAAGAGTGAACTTATGAGTTTGTAGTTCTGAGAAATGGTTTGGAATACATTTGATGCGTGAACCGTATACGAGACTAATGTGAATGAAATCTTTACACCGATTTTTCGTCACCCGTATCGCTCAAACACCGAATTTTTTGTACAGAAGCTTGTCATCCGCTTAATGCATTTTAGTATGGACCAACTCTCCCGAACACGAACAACATCATTGTCTTTCTGTACTTTCCAAATTCCTAGCCATGACGACGTCCCGAATCATTCCAGTTCATTGTCATCCACGATCCTGGGCTCAATAGATTTTTAGGATTCGGCCTCAGGTATAGATGTATAGATTGGAAAGACGTGGCAACAGAGAGTGCATTTGCTGCGATTCATTCGAACTCTGGATTGAAAAGAGTCATTACGAGTATCGGCTACTTATTAAAAACCACCTTTGGCCTGTTATGATGATTTTCAGTGGCGCCTCAGATTGTACCCTTCTCGATCGGCGAAGAGCCGGCCAACTGGGGTGAACAGGTATCCGCTGTGTGTAGCGTACTTAAGGGGGATTCGCCCCTTGAGATACGTTGGAACTTGAACGGAATGCCGATAAATCATCAATCTCATCCGGACATTACGATAACGAAAACTGGCAGAATGATATCGTTGTTGAGTATCGACGCGGTTTCCGCTCGTCACGCGGGGGAATATAGTTGCGAGGCTAGCAACGTTGCTGGCTCGACTACACGATCGGCCCTCCTTGCCGTCAATGGTACCCACATTCCATACGCGATTTAACGAACTTACAGTATTTTTTGGATCGCACGTTGGACAACTCCTAAGATGATGTATGCCGCATCGCCAATTTCAGATGAGACGTGTTTTCCGCGCGAAAACTTTCCATTTCCTACTTGTCATTCCAATATTTATTTAGTGGTTGAGTGACATCTGCTTTTTCGAACGATTGACAATACCAAAGAATTTTGCAGAGTTGCATGACATTGCTGTTGATTGGTATTTTTGTACAGTACATAAAATCAAATAATCAAATCATTTTTTGAAGATAGGGAAAGAAGGGGTTGAGCTTGTGAAAATCACTGCGCACTGCTGCCAGTTACTTTCCTCGATGCTCGATCTGAGTAACCTGATTTCACTAATAATTATGACGTTGCTTAAAGGTGAAATCTCCGTCAAAACGTTTATTGTGAACATTGATTCTGCAAGGTTGATTATAAGTCGATGTCACTGCTTTCCTAGATATTGTCGATAATTTGGGAACAGTTTAATTGCAATGTCACCCTTAAACTCTGTAACCATAATATCAGAGAATGTCCAAAAACGAGCAATTTACTTTTCTTCTCGAATAAGTTTCCTTTATAAAACACCACAAGAAAATGTCCCAGTTATGTTAAATGATGTTTTCTGATAACATCATAGCCTATCGTTTCAATAAAATCAATCTCGTCTAATTTAAGAATACAATTATGTGTGAGAATCACGGTACCAATATGTTTTCTCCCTGCACAAAATGATTTAATATGAGTCTTGAGGCGCCGCTGATCACTAGGATTTTATAGGGTATTTCACCCAACTTCGAGACTTGACAATTTTGATCACAAGTCTTATCAAATCTTTATCGCCTTCGCTATCACAGTGGCTCCACAGATTTTGCCGTTGAGCTTCGGCGATGAGCCCGTGAACGCTGGGGATTTGGCATCAGTGCAGTGCGTTGTTAGCAAAGGTGACTTTCCATTAGAAATCACGTGGTTGTATAACAGTGAACAAGTGGAAACCGATCGAACGGATGCTATAATAACGAGTTCCGGCAAACGTGTCAAACAATTGACAATTGATGCTGTGGCTGCGAGACATGCCGGAGAGTATACGTGCGTCGCTTCCAATCTGGCTGGATCTTCGTCGCACTCAGCAATCCTCGATGTCAATGGTACTCTCGGTTGATAATCGTCGACTTAACTGCCTTGATCCGCGAGACGACGCAGCTTTATTATCCTGAATCACCTCCCGATCTTACACCTTAATCTGTTCTTCACCCAATTCATTATTGTATATATGCAGCGAGTTTGTGTTCTTCCAAAAAATCAACCGGGCCGTTGCGAGGGTCTCCAACAATCGTGTAATTCCTGATGAGAGAAGCTCAGTGGGAATGCAGAGCTAGTTGTTTCGATTCCGGATAGCAGAGAGGGAATATTGTTGTAAAGTCACGTCAATTTTGATGAGTACGTCTAATCGTTCGTTGTTGAGCATTCTGAAAAGTTAGATGTGGAAAATAAACGGCGATTCGCAGTTGCATATTGTTCCGCAGTTACGTCCGTGCTGTCGAAAAGACTGGTTTTCGACTTCTTCAAGACAACCAATGACGCAATGTCCTTATATCGTTTTCCAGCGCTTGTTCTTCGGAAAATTGTCATCCAATCCTAATAAAGGAAAGTCCAATCTCGCGATCAATTAGCAAGCAACTTGGAAATTCAGGCTTAGGATGGGAACGGTCATCCGCGGAGGCATATCGTTACTTAGTCAGGACTTCTTTGTTAGGGTTTCTTCCGAAATCCTAACCAAAAGGGACTGGACAATGAGTGCGTGGAAAATCTGAAAATCCCGTTTCGTCTAGCGTCATCGATATATTTTGAGTATGTAGTTTAATGGCATGAGGCGCGGCAGCATCTAATCGCCAGTAATAAAAAAATTATGTATCTTTAGAAGTTATTGATGCAGGGTGGTTGAAGGTTTCACCTGAGCCAATCACTACCGGAAAATTGCTTCCAAAAGTTTTGAACTCAAAACACTGGGAAGTTAAAATGACAAAGAACCTCAAAACGGATAATAAAATGGACCGGCTAAGAAAAAATGGCGGTATCCTTGGGTTAACTCTCGCCCTTCACATTGGAACTCCGAAGACGTTCAATTTTCTTATGTTTGTTTCCATTTCGATGCCAACTTCTATCGAATATTTCACTCTGAAGACTCGACGTCAGGCGAATTCATCAGATGTTCGCACCGCGAAGAAAGTTTCGATGTTCGAAGAGGAAAGCATATTAGAGGTTGAAAACGAGGACTGGATGATATCGCTAAGCCGTGGTGGTTCGTGTGCTTTACGATTGCAGTAACACCAAAATTGTTGCCATTCACATTCGGAGAGGAACCTCTGAACTCCGGACAAGTAGTAACGGTGCCATGCGCTGTTATCGAAGGTGACTCACCCTTGAAGCTTCGTTGGACCTTGAACGGTCATGGAATATCGCCGCATTCCGGTGTAGCTATTTTGGATCTTGGCGGACGGGGTGCTATACTCAGCATAGGATCCGTCCAGGCGTCACACGCCGGAACTTACACCTGCGTCGCCGAAAATCTAGCTGGCAGGCATGAACTTTCAGCTGATCTTGTAGTCAACGGTGCATATCATACGATATTCCTCCCACATTGATACTCGGAATAACTTTGAAAACTTTTTTTTCCATTATTCGTATTTCATCGTTTGTTTTTTTTTGCCGATATGCTTATTTTATTGGTTTCACAGGCTTTACTTCATTTTTGTAGCAGATATCTCTTGATTTCCTCGAAGATGAGTTTAGACCTTAACCCAATCCTTTTTATCGATGTGTTTCCCTAATGCAATTATACATCAAATTCAGCATCTACGAAATCGCAAATTTCCGACATTTTCGGATACTTGGTAGGGAAAACCGTAAGGCAAACAGAAGTTATTCTAAGAAAATATGAATTTTATAAAAGCATTACGACATGATGTCCACGGGCACTCGTTTGATGATTCAATGTCTTTATTGATTTTTTTTTGTTGAATCCTTTCTTCAGATTTTTGAATCCTGCTTCTTCCTAAGCATCGGATGAACGATGCAAGTTTAAAAAATCAAAGAATCAACATTAATTTATAATGGATACATGTATTGAAAAACTTCGAGTCATAAAGGCCTGCGAAGTCGTTGACTATCCGCTGATGAACGGGCTAACTTAAAAGTGAAAAGCATTGTCTTATTTGAGAAAGTAGTTTATTGGACTGAACATCAGCCATTCCACTCGAACGTACTGAGTTTGCAGGCAGATGTTGGTACTGTTTTTCGTTTGATTTTCTGCTGAACCGCTGCTGCGTCGGGAATTAGAAGGTGGAAGGGAGTAATGGAAACGTCTATCAGCCTTCGTAGGTTTCCTGTTCGAACTACGAAGCCGTCAGGATCTTCATTTCAGGAAACGAGTTAATTTTGGGGTCATTTAAAATGGCAAGAGGTGATAACATTTCCAAACGTAATGTCCGCAGTCGCACCGCATCTTCAGCCTTTTTCATTCGATGAGACAAACTCCGGGGATCTGATAATCGTACAGTGTGCAGTGGTTAAGGGCGACACACCGATAACACTCAAATGGTTGTTCGGTGGACGTCATTTAGAAGTAGGCGATGGGGTTCGTATAACTTCGTTGGGCGACAGAGTTTCCGCATTGACGATACCAGCCGTAAGAGGTGAGCACGCCGGGGAATATGCCTGCGTAGCGGATAATCCCGCTGGTCGTGCCAGACACAGTGCCCATCTCAAAGTCAACGGTACATTGAATTCTCACTCAGGAAGAACAAAGATTATTTATAATTGTGCAAGCAGTGAACAAAATTTAAGTCGTGCTACTTTTGATTCTCATCGCACACCGAACACTTTGTGTGAACTGAGACACCTACTGTGTGATCCCGATGTTTTTCCCCACTATTGATCTTAAAAGCTCTTGCGAGTATAGAAGAGATCAAGATTAGTTGACGATGAAAGTTTTCAAAGATCAATAAAATCTTGGCTCGTATAGGTATTTTTCTATGTACCTATATAACGCGATGTGCCTATGTACCGATGTCCTCATTGCAATTTAAATTGATACTGGAATCAATGGACAAACGCACTGGACAAACCAGTGCATACGAGAGTCCAAACGGATGTTTATGGTCGTCTTATGCTACCAAAGAATTAGTGAGATATGGTGGGGCAAACGCCGGGCTTTCAAGAGGATGTGATAACGGCGAGCGTAGAGCTATCCCGAATGTGATGTCACCATGTTCGGTCTACAGAACTGCATAGGACATTTTTACTATGCAGTTATATTTCAAATGATATTTAATGGGTATTCGATTATTATATTGGACAACGCGTGCAATGAGTCCATTTCTATCACATTCTTATCTCGTTTTGCAAAGATGTTGGCTCAGTCAGGTTCTACTATTGGCTGTAAGTGTTCTTGAAAATATTATTTCATTTAATAAATGGTGGCAATAAGAATTAATATTTTGTATTCAATCCCTAAAATATGATCAGGGTTAATATTTACGGAGATTTTTTCAATATCGGAGTCAATAAGAGGTTTTTCATTCGCTTCCCTATATTCCAATTTTGAAGAAAATCTTGTAATCAATCATTACTGCAGAGGCCGGCTGAGTTCACACGAATTGTCACGTTTGCGAATAGAATTTTACTGATGAAGATTTCTATTGAGCGTTGTTGGCCGATTGGCCAAATATTGTTGAAAACTTGCTGATAGTTAGGCGGTAGATAGTTAATTTTTTTGTCGTATCGTATATGGCTAATTCACGTATAATGGACGTAACAAAACAGTACGGTAAATATTTAAGTCACTGCTGATGATGCATCCACCATATGATGTTGTTGGAAATAATGTTTCGCCGTTGTTTTTCTCTATCATTGTTTTCAATACATTACTATAAATAATTGTTTGTGAGAAGTACATTGAAGTTTCTGTATGCTCGAAACTGTAATACCTGTTCGTATCGTCCAAGAACTTTCATGTCAGTTTAAATTTTTGTTATTAATGTTTAGTACGAAAGGTAGAGTGCTTGCGTCTTAAATATCATTGTGAACGCATATATTAATCAATGGCGACATTGGTGAGTGAAAATATTTTCAACAGATAAATTGGCTTTTGAACTTTCTCTGCCACGGATCAACGTGTGCGAGGTAAAATTATTTGTTTTTGTCTTTTTATTCCATTTTTAATGACTTCTGGATTCACTATTGATTTGATTTGTCGATTAGAGCATTCGTAGAATAAAAACAACGGTTATTAGTCGGACTCCAAGTCGGTATGAGGCCATTTATCAGTGTTTTCCTTGAAATTCATTTAGGATCAGAACACATTTTTCCTCGATATTATTTATCGCGCATCCTCGCTATCAAACTTCTAGCATTTCAAATTTTTCAATAAAAAATATGGACTTATAACACAAACAACTTCACTGGTACCCGTCAATACCCTTCTATCAAATGTACTATAAAAATACATGAAATTGCTTCACCGATGTCAATCAAAATATGTCAGTTCCTGTTTACAAAAAAATGTAAAATTTGAATATAGCGTATTTTATTTGTGAGACGATGATTAATGCTTTTCGATCAGTTTATCCTGTCTTCAGGAAGTAATAACGAAACTTCGTTTGAAGGGTTCCAAAGTTTGAGAAGTTGTCTGGTCGTGAGCTGTTCTAAATTAGTATTGACATCAAATTAAAAAAAAAAGTAAAACGCTTTCGACGAGTCCGAAATAAAACGACCATTCCAAAACATTAAACCTCGTCTCCTTTCTCACCCGAGGGCTTTCCTTCCCCGATTCCACCTCATCCACGGTGTCATATTCATGTTTAACCGCCCCCGAGAATACAAGAAAAAATAACCGAAAAGTGTGATTGAAAGATGCGTTTGCCATTCCAAGTGACATCCGTCAGGACGGAAACATACCGCAACAAGTTAGGCTGACAAATGCAAGGGAGAATCTTCCCAAGAACCGTAACACGCGTCGTTGATCATTAAAACTAATGGGGGGGTTAACAAGCGAGTGTGAAAAGGGGCGCATCAAGGAAGACTGGAAGCAACGAAGATTTGTCCGATTGGTGAACCCGATTCGTGAACCGTCCGAACGAAGATCGACGCAAAGTCCCCCATCGGAAGCAAGTTTTGCATTAAAATGGATCCAATTACAGTATTGCCAAGGATCAGTCCCTTCGACTTTGGTGCCCAACCGATTTACGCGGGCCAGGCAGCTCAGTTAGCGTGCATGGTGCCAGTTGGCGATACGCCGATCGATATCACCTGGACCCTGGATGGCAATCCTGTACCGCCGTTATTGGAACACAGTATTGGAAAGCTCGGTCCACGCACCAGTATACTACTGATCGAGCCTGCGACGCCACGTCACGCCGGAACTTACGCTTGCGTCGCTAAAAACCCTTCCGGATCGACTCACCATGAAGCTGCTTTACGCGTTCACGGTTAGGGCGAAATTAAAAATACGGGAATCATTTTTCGGGGCGGATATCGTCCTCGATACTTAAAACTTGAGCCGGTCTGGTTCAGTTCGACATTCGTTCCGGTTGTTTTACGTTGTATAAGCTTCAGTATATATTCGGGAGAAATGTTTTGCTTCCACACATGGAACTGGTGTCCATATGGATGTAGGGCACGAGTAGAAAAAGGAACAGGTCGAAATTTACGCTATCATAGAGTCCAATGTGAGTGCCACCCATCCACGTAGTAGCGAGGAATTTTTCGATGCTTATCGTTGGGTTTCAGTAAGGAGTTTGCGCTTTCACACGCTGGTTCCCTTGAATGTCGAATTAAGGAACGCTTCCTACCCCGTGGTGACTGTTGTTGATGCCGCCTAAGGTGATGACACTTGACTGATAACGATACGTTCGGCTTATTTTTTAGGTGTGCAGAATCTGTGTCCAACCGCGATTTAACAAAGCACGTCGTAGAATCACGTCGACCAGCGGCAGTTAAGGTTGTTATGGGGTCAAGTCAACATGTTACCGGCGAGCTGAAATTATTTCTGGACCTTTATAACCTTTGCTGATAATCCTGTGCAGTTTGAATACGATTGACAGTAGCGTTTTTTAGAAAAAATAATTGGCAACTCGATGTATTTCGTGGGCTGATTACATTACGCTTATGGAAAACTCCCGATCATTTTGCAGTACATTATTAATATCTGCTAACAAGGAACATCCCTCAGGTGACACCCTTCGATTGTGTTGAAATTTGGATATGTTATAAAGCATCGAAAAGTAAGCGATACGTATTTTTTTTATCGGCGGAAAAACGGTTTTAAGGGGTGAAACGAACCCTCTAAAATAGGGGTGTTTTTCGTTTTTCGTCGATAATGTTATCGTTCACATCTCCAATGTATAGTGCACGAAAAATAAACATTGTGGCAATTCGAATTTTTTTAATATCTCGTACCGTTAAAACGTTATTGACGAAAAACGAAAAACATCCTCATTTTTGAGGGTGCGTTTCAGCCCTTAAAACCGTTTTTCCGCCGATAAAAAAAAATACGTATCGCTTACTTTTCGGTGCTTTATAACATATCCAAATTTCAACAGAATCGAAGGATGTCACCGGAGGGATGTTCCTTGTAAGTGAATGTTACCACGGAGCTGAAAAAATAGGTGGCGTTCGATTAATTATCGGACTAACGCTTGGTACCGTGGTAACATAAAATTATTAATGTTTTTGATAGCTAATTTGTGCGAAAATCAAGCACGCAAAATATTAGACTGTGCAATCATGGCAACAACGTAGACAGCACAAATGCTACCTATCTTATCGGTATTCGGTAATTATGCCCGGGAACTTCAAACTACTCGGTCAAGGTAATTAACAAGGAATATTATTGGTACTTAATCTCTTAATTAGTAATATTTACTCAATATTGATTTGATAACTATGGTCAGAAATCATACATTTGTAGGCAAAGACAAATCTATGCCGATTTTTTTTTATACATAAATTTCTTTTTTAGAGTATCGGAGAATTATTAAAGTTTTTGATTTTTTTCGAGATTATAGACAGCTTACAGACATGTACACACTTATAGACAGCTACACACTTTTTCTTTCGAGCGGAATTTTTTTAATTGGACCGAAATTCATTTTTGACAGCTCCCTGGGCCGATATTGCGGTTAGGAACAGTGCTCATGTGTCTCTCACTTCGCGCTACTTCTGCCAACCTGGCCATTATGATATACCGCGATTTACGACGTTGCTAATTTGTTTCGCGTTAATTGAGCGGGAAAAAGTTATAGAAAATAATTATACAAAGTAATGAAAACTCTTAATTTAATCACTGAATGTTCAAAAATGCATATTTTTACAAATAGGGGTAGAAAAACAGTTCGAAAACGTAGGTTTAATGTGACGATTATTTGAAAGCTAACAGTTGGTAGCAGTCAATCGGCTTCGTGCATAAGCATAGGGCGCTCCCCTCGCACTTCATCCCCGACGGCTAAACCCCATAACAGCCTTAAGGTCAAATGGCACATCAACCAACCTTTTCTATTTTTTTTCCGCAACTTCTGATATTTTGGGAGCATGAAGAGTCTCAGGCTTTGGTCTGGCAAAATACAAAGACCTGGTGATTGCTGCGAATCCGAACCGGGTGGCAAAAAGAGAGAAAACTAATACGTAACTAATAGGAATGACATTAAATTGGATTCAGAGATTGCGTATGGATATTACTTAATTATTAAACTAACGATAGCATCATTAGTGGAAGATTGGCGATTGTTACGCAATAATACTCCAACAAGAGTATTTCTTTCGATCAACAGATTTGGAAATATAAACTGAAAGTATTAGCTGATTGATCTAGAGAATATAACTATTCATCAGTACCTATATTCTTTATTTGATTGTTTGCTTACGAAATGGCATTGATTTTAGAAAAAATGAACAGTTTAAATGAACATATCAGATCGGTACTATAATTTGTTGTGACCTTTGGATTTCCTCCTATTCTTTTTGCTCGGCTCCAATACATGACTAGTTCGAACAGAGCTCATTTACCCAAGTGTATTTTTCTCACCACATTTTGTATCCAGACGTAATTGCTGAAATTTTATTTGAAATCGTTCGATTTGATTAACGTGTACGGAAAAGTTGGCAACCTTCTCAAGAATCTGCTTTGAAGGTGGAGTAGTTAAAATATTGTTTTTATTTTTAAATGTAATTAATATTTAAATGCCAATTTGATTATATCAAGCTATATGATAACGCATTCATTGGATAGACTTAAACTTTAATCTGGAGTAAGAAAATTCCACGAAGGGTATACAAAGATGTTGTGATAGCTAACTCTTATATTAAAATCTCATCCATTTAGGAAAAAGATTATCGTTCATGACAATCGGTTATTACATGATCCTTCGTAGTATCATAGTGAAATGTAATTTTACCACATTCAGAATATTAAAATATAATTATATTCAAGCGTAAATACGATAGTCAAAAATCATTTGAATATAAATTTGAAACGTCTAACCAGTAATGTCTATCACGAGGAATGCCCATTTCGAACTATTGGCAGGCTGTAAATATATATTTGACTTCGATTTTTCGGGTGTTCTCACCCACAAAAATGCCTGAAATCTTCGCATAAGCCGCTAATTATAATATTTCGTTCGCAATTACTATTCACCCGGAATAGTTACACAAATTTAGGGAAATGTTATATCTTTCCATTTTGCGGGCATCGGGCAAACGATAATTTAAATGGCTTTTTCTATTCTAATACAAAAACTGGTTCCATATGTACACCAGTTCTCGTGTGTCCCAGAGAAGTCACAAGCAAACTACATATGCACACGTGTGACAAAAAAAAGATAAAGCTAGTGCAGGAATTTTGTTTTGGGGCAACGAGAATGAGTATACGTACGTCGTGATTGTGATAAGATGAAGTGATGCTACTGATAATGGGGCATTTATAAGGAAATGTGAAAAGTGTGCGCGTGTTTGCTTTTTCGTATAATATACTTTTTCCAAAGCTTGATGCATCGTCGTACTCGAATTACACGTAAAATGAACGCTCATTAATATCAACAGCAGAATCAGCGATGTTGCGGATGTGTCGATGTATACGTTTATACGTTTAAAAAACGGTGTAAATAAGTCAAGATTCGTCAAGATGCCGAAACCTAACCACGCTTACTGGGATTGCGTATAATATGAAAACTACTTACGTATAGTATACTATACTGTACCTCGATCATTCTTCCGAAAATGTATTCGTTTTTTTGGGGCCTTGTGGTTTAAGCAACATTCCTCGTAAATGGACTCTTAGATATGTTGCAAAAACTTGTTTTTACCATTTTCTCATTTTATATTTAATTATGGCAAAACGTTTCGACAATAACATTATCTCGTAGTTATATTATCAGCAACAATTAAACTATTTTAACCCATAATTAAAAAACCTTGAACGTTAAGTGGAAATTGTGCCATTCCATTTTCAAATGTCAGAGTACCTCAATTTCGACATTGGGATTATACTGTTTCATGCAGCCCGTTCACTTTCTTGACCATTTCCGTAAGCATACGGAAATGGGATGAAAAATTAAAACTTTATAAAAAGGTTTGCCCGGTCAATTTGAAATCGCTAGTATGGAACTTTAGCCCTGTCAATATTTGTTATCTGTAAGTTATACTGCAAAAGATTTTATATAAATTAATCCCGAAAATATAGTCGTCACACACGTTTCTTCGATTTTTCAAAAATATAAAAAATACGTAATCTTTTAATTTTTTTCGCAAAAATACTCGTTGTATTTTATTTCCGGAAAGTTGAAAATATCTACATAGAGAACAAATTAAACAATGTGTACAGCGAAAAAAAGGACGGTAAAGACTAGTTTTGATCAAACTCATGTTGACACAAATATTTGGTGCACTAACATAAATAGGCAAGATGAGAAAAGAAATGAACGAACAAAAAATAAAATGGCAATACATAGTTATAAACAATAGCGTCTTTGCGACATATGTAAGCGAGCCTCGATATTTTTAGCAAGCTTGAAACAACAAGGGCGAATAATGTGTTGATATTCGGTTGAATGAATCGTGTACATGTACGTACAAATGAAGCTGAGAACTTGTTTGGCTAACTGGCTGGCTGCTATCATGCTGACGCTCCAAAAAAAACCCACCCTTGAGCGCATTTGTCAGCTCCGCGAGCGACTGTTCACCTTTTTACTTTGGTGCTGAATGTATTTATGATTCAACCCTCTCGCACTTCTATTCTATACTATACCATACTTTAAACCCATATATATTTTATCACGACATATTCATCCATACCACACATCCAAGCATACAAGCGGAAACTTTTACATATACGTAACGATTATATTTTTGTATAGCCAGCATACTCTCCTTTTTGCAATATTGCTCATTAATCTTAATTTCAGGTTATAATTTTCCGTAATCCATAATGCAAACGAAGATGCGTCTTCAGCAAACAACAAGAAAAATGTTGGGAATTCATGCATTTGGCAAAGTATTACACTATTTTTCTTTCGTGTCAATTTAATATTGTATTTGCTAAAATAAAAGTAACTGTTTTTCTATTTGATACTTCCTGCGCAAGGAGCAAGGAGCACTCTATAATAGTAGAGTTTTATAAATCATTAGTCGAGTTTTAATTTTTATTGGCCAATCTTGTAGATAATAAATAACAAATTCAATTAATAATGAGAAGTTCACATTGCTTAATGCTTAATGTGTTTCACCGAGGGTATAATTGTTTTAAAGTGCTAAAGGGGCCGTCCATATATTACGTCATCGATTTTTGCTGATTTTCGACCCCCCCCCCCCCTTCAATCATCCTATCGTCATTTCCTAATGACCCCCCCTCTCGCAAAATTGACGTCATTACCAGTTTGGCAAAATTAAAACATTTGCGGATTTGAGAAAAATTGGGTAACATTAAAACATTTTGTTATAGAATCATCTTTTATTATTTTGTACTTTGGCAACGTTTATTAATATAATAATATTATTCTTCCCTATTCTTTAGTTTTCTTTGGATAGCTCCCACGGAGTTTTCACCCATTCTTGCAAATCCTGGATCACGGGTAATATCTCCGTATCCTCCCCATATTCATTTTGGCTCGATCGAACTATTTTCATAGTTACGCTGTTATTTGAAGTTCTCGAATATAATGTAGACAAACCTTATGTAATAAATAAATAAATAATGAGTTCAATAATTAATACCATTAGGTACTTGCAAAATATTTTTCATCACTCATGCGGGGAAACCACTCTAGTTGTACAATATACTATTGTACATTTTGAAGTAACTGGTATCACATGAATGACGACAATTTCGAAACGCCCCCCCCCCCCCCCCCCGCATCCATCATTTACCGTCATCCGCAGACGAACCTCCCCCCCCCCCCCCAAATTTAGAATGACGTAATATATGGACGGCCCCAAAGGGACAAGGACGTTAACCATCGATAAATAACCTTAATTTTTCTATCAAACTCTTTCGGTGAGAGGTGGACAAAATTGATCAGTACGTCGGCAGTTAGTAACGAACTTCTTTTTTATCTCTAGCTTTTTTTAAGCTTACAAAACTTTGAACGAGAGGTTGACGAAAGTTCACCTTAATTTAAATATACAGCGAGCCTAGGGAGGTAAAAAGATGTATCCAAGGTTGCTTGGAATGTATTGCAATTATATCTATATACATATACACATATATTCGAGTGTGTCGAAAACATCCATTTCTTTGGATCTTCAACTTCTGATTAGAATTGGAAATTGTTTTTTTATGAGAGGAAGCAAAAATATATCGTTAATACCCAAACTTCATTAAAATTTACTACAGCTCTGCGGTGCTTCTGGAAAGAGAAGAGCTTTGGCAATCAACTGCAATGAGTGGCTCAGGATTTTTACGTTTTTGCTCGTCGAGGCAAGCCTTAAATTTGTTCCAGAGCCCCCCTTTTACGACAACCAGGAAAAACGATTGCCAATGATAATCCAAAGTGGAAGACCCGAAAAAAATGTTATACCCCTCAATGTCTATCGTATATTATGCGTAATGGATTTCACTGATCCGGTGCGACTATCTTCAAAACCAGCATCTGATTAGCCCAAACCAGTCTTTCAATAATGTATTTAGGTTTTCCTTGATCCTCGGTCGATACCTAAAAAATACTGTTAATCTTTCTGCATTGTACTGATTTGTGTCACTGAAGGCGACGCATAGCACTGCCTTGATTTAATTCACTCGTTGCCCTAAGCGTAATGCATTGAATAAGCGATGTAGTAATCGATCATTCGAACAATGCAATCTTTCGGCTATAAAACTTCTTTAAAGTTTTTTTTTTTTTTCGATTTTCGAAGCAGCGCTAATTATTTTTATTTGCATCGATTTTTTGAAGCGATGGTTTTGAGCTAATGTATTAATACACTAAAGCTTGAAAATCAAGGTCATAAAATAAAGCTCCTTCCTTCATCGCAGAAAATAAGCTCTTCCATACGATAAACATGTCGTAAATATTCGTAACATTTATCGATCATTAAAAATAATATTGAATTTTTTGTCGTATTGTCGATATCTAGAATTATTTTTTATAATGGTACTTTTGATGTTCATTCATTCGAGAGACTTGAAACACAGGAAGTTAATGATGACATGTGGGACAAAAAAGATTCTATTTTTCGCGTGTGTAATTCTTTCAAGTATGACGATACAATAATTATCGCGACAACGAATATGACCAATAGCTCTGAAAATTGTACGAACATGTTTTACGCTTATGGCAAAGAACAAAATTCACATTTGGCGTGGAGAATTCGACGTATCTGAGGTACGACGAAAATTCTCTGTATTATCGTCGTGGAAGAAACGTCTGGCGTGGGATACTGAAAAATTCGATGAGCAAAATTCGGTTTTGCCATCCATTGTTTGTTTGCTTTATAAGCTACAGATTCAGAAGGAAAATGTACGGTTGGTTTGATACGGAGAATAGGCTACCGTTAGGATCAGTTGATAAAGCTATCAAAGCCTAACTTCCTGACGCATGTCCACAATAATCATTCCTCTCAGCAGCAGACATATTTCCTAAATTATGGAAAATGCCTTGACAACGCATACGAAGGAATTCCAAGTTTCCACATGTTGATCTCGCCATGCCTGACTGGCTGCACCATTTTTATGGGATTATAGAAAAATTCGAAGTCCGTTGAAAATCGATTCAGCGATAAATATATTCTCATTTATCGATCGCCTTTTCGTGATCACGTGATCTCATTGAGAAGCGTATCAGATCGATCCGATCGGCGATTAATTTTGTCGAACTTACCTTGGTTAGCCTGTCATTCCGTTCTTCTGGATACTCTTCCTCGGTGGCTTTTATCGCTGTTCGCTATTGCCTCGTAATTGCACAGTGGAGAGGAAGCAACGACAATATTACGAGATTTTTTCTTGTTTATTTAGTCGCTACGGTTATTGACCGTACATCGAACGGTCTTCTTGTGTAGGAATCCTTTTGCATTTCTGGTGTCAAGGTGATATAAAAAGTATACGAATACGCGGAGTCGATTCACCTCGCCTCCACCTCCTTGCCTTCTTAATTTAAACTCACGAGCGAACAAATATTGGCCATTGGAATTCCCGAATTCCGAAGTCCTTTGATCACGTGCAACCCTAAATGCCTTGCCCTCCTCCCGAACCTTTCGATACCCTCACACGTCTCATCTTTTCGTTTCGTAGATAACCTGTCGTAGCGATAAATCGTAGAGTAATGCATGCTTTTGTTTTTATATTATCGGGCGAATACTACAGTGTATTCTGTGGCGATGGAGCATGAAGGACACGAAGTGCGTTATAAGAGCTAATAAATATTTTTCCTTGAAGTGGATTGGGCGATGCGTAGTACTCATAGTCCGGTAAAAGAGACGAAAAACCAGCACTTTTTAGCGTGGAATATGAATTTTTGATTGAAGGTAGATGGTTGTATACTGAAAGTAATTCCAATAAAATTTTGCCTCTCGACTGATCCCAACCCTAAGTAATTAGGGTTGCAAATTTAAAAATCGCTGTATCTCGATAATTAATAGCCCGATCAAAAAAGGTTTCAAACAAAAGTTGTTTGGAATAATGAAATACATGTAAAGTCATCTGACGTCCAACACTCTATCTTTTGAAATAGCGGCACAAAAACGATTAGAAAATTCAGGGTTGATGTGTGCGAGTGTTTTTGTGCCGATACATTCAAAGATAGGGGATTGGACGTCAGATAACTATATACGTATTTTATTATTCCAAACAACTTTAGTTTCAAACATTTTTTCATCGGGCTATTGATTATCGAGATACGGCGATTTTTAAGTTTTCAACCCCTATTTCTTAGGGTTGGGGCGAGTTGAGAGGCAACATTTTATTGGGGTTACTTTCAGTGTGCAACCATCTACCTTCAGTCAAAAAATCATATTCTACGCTAAAAATTGCTGACTTTTCGTCTCTTTTACTGGACTCTCAGGTGAAGCAACGAGTACATTCAATTTTTTTTTTAAATAAACGGCAATGTTTTTCACTTATAATAATTTAATGCAAAGGGCTATCAGGAAAATAGGTTATTCATTTCTCACACATAGTTCTTTTTGCCAACTCGATTTTTTTTTCTCGACTTGAACATCGTCATAAAATGTTTTCTTATTCTTTATCTTATATTTTATTATTTAATATTCCTATTTTATATTCTTATCTTTCGTATATTTTCTCTAGATAATTTTATTTGTATTCAGACCGACTTATTGCGAATATTTTATCCCAAAAATGGTTATCTCGTACGAACTTAATGAAAATGCTTTCTTGAATTACAGTCGTTCTTTCAGTACTCAGCATCGCTTCAATTACGCTGAAATAAAAACATAGGATGGTTTTTGGAAAGGAAAAATGTGTGAAATTGTTTCAAAATCATTAATTGTTGAAGAACACTTCTGACAAAAGTAACTAATTATTGCGAGACACATACACGGAATGTTCCATCAGAGATTAGCTGAGCTCTGATTCCGTCATGTGCTCCGAACATACATGTTTATAACTGATCTTTCATTGCGCAGTACTTATCAAAAGTCACCACAAATTGGTGGTACTCTCTCATTCTTTTTAACGTACAAGTCCTCTCGTTTTATCGCTCTCACTCTGTTTCTCTCTTTCTTCTCTACCTATCTATATCTTCATTTTTCTCGCATGCTGGTAGTGGACTTTAGCGAGAGTGTAACGCTTTGTATGTGCATGGAACAAGCGAAATGAGAAAATCGTGCCTCGATCGTCGAACCAACGTCAATTGGCAATGCGCTATAAAATGTTTAAACAAATATAGAAATACATGATTTGTGCCAATTCTTTATTTTATAGTGGACAAATAATATCCTTGAATCCATACAATCGTAATACCAAACGTAATATTAAAATTAATCGAAATGGTATAAAGTATGATAAACAAAAAAGACACAATTGCAAAAATTATAAATTGTACAATTTTTTTCGAAAATACCTTCTGCACGGTTTTAAAAAATGTTTTTAAATGAAACGTACATAACGAATATTATGGATTGGCGGGTCGGTTTGAGGATCGTTGTCCTAGTCGGTGCTACACATTATAATTTCTTCCCGTAAGGTACGAAATTATTGAATCGGTAACACGGGCTCGGAGAAGCATGGCATGACTCTCTCTCTCTCTCTCTCGGTAGTAATTTTCCAGCTCGGAATGGAAGAACGTATGACTAACTCAATTCATTCTGCAACAGTGCCTCCACGCTGGATTCTGGAACCGACCGACAAAGCTTTCGCTCAAGGTTCGGATGCTCGGGTGGAGTGTAAAGCCGACGGATTCCCCAAGCCTCAGGTCACATGGAAGAGGGCTGCTGGTACGCAAATTCATCCAATTTATCGCCATTTGCGGAATTACACGTTCACAATAATTTACAACCGAATTACCGCGACGAATGACAATATTCTTTTTTTTTACCTATTCTAACATCTTTGACGTCACGTAACATCATCGTTTGATCCTGTTCGATTAGTAAATGTTCTTTTTGCGACGTATACGCTATTCGTTATGGAGTGACTATTACGCAAAAATCGTCAAGCACGTGCTGCGGAAAAACAGTTAAATGTACAGTGTTAGTATTTCACAGTTATATTTACACATGTTTGAAGTGACATCGCTCCTGTTCTCAAATCATTTTATTCGAAATTGTACGGGATATTTGATGTTGCGCAGTTCATATCGCAAACATTTTTTATCGCCCGGCGTGGTGATTGCGGCGGTACTTGTCATCGGAAACAAAAGATTTTCTTTTAAGGGGTTACGTGGGATCGTGGACAAGAAAAAAAACGATTTTCTCTATTAAAAAAAAATATAATATATAAGTTATATTATTCAAAATGTTAAGCACATAAAAAAGCAATATTGCGACGATATGATTGAAAAATTTCATTAAAAAAATTGGAAAAGTCGACCGGTGGGCCCTGGTTTCCGGAGATCCCTAAAAAATAGTCCTCGTGGTGGTCAAGATAACTCATGATAGCTTTATCTGAAATGTAAAAAAAAACCAATTTTTTTCTGTTAGTAGATAAGTAAAGCTCGAGGTTGAATGAAGGATTTAAAAAAAGATTGAAATTTAGATTTTTGGCAGAGTTGTATGCAAAATAGTTCAATTCTTGGTACAATTTACACTGCGTATAGCCTTGTGAAATTAGTTGTTGGTAATCGAAAAAAAAACCTTCGTTCAATAACTCTTAACACTGCAGGGTCTGCATTGAAATTTAGATCGTATCCAATGACGTAAGTTTGCGCGGCATATTTAAAATAATACTACAACACAAATTTTTATTTGGATGTAATTTTTAATCGAACAAAGTTTTTAATTAGTTATGAATTAAACAAGACTTTTATTTGTTAATGAAAGATAACATAAACAATAAAAAATATTAATATTTACAGCGCAAATATTTTTTATGATAATAGTTTCCTACCTTAGAAACACGATAATTATTTTTTTCTCAACATATTGAAAAATACTGTTTTGCGGTGTTGTCATATGGCTTCTTATTATAGGGAACAAATACTTTTTTACGGCGAATTATTCTGTCTACCGAACGTTTTTAGCAAAACTGAGCCGTAAAGGAAATCCAAACTTTTTTCATTCTTTCCCTAACTAGTTTACTATGGAAATATAATTTTTTGCAAAATTTACAAACACAATAGAATGGTACGACAAATTATGTGACCTGACTTTCGATCAATGCAGACCCTGCAGTGTTAGAAGTTGTAATTTTAAAACCCATTATCGCCCAATTTAAATAGTCGAAAATTCTGAAATTTCACTCAAACATGCATAATGATATTAACAATGTCTGGTTAAAATTTGAACAAAATCTATAGAAATCATGTGCGCACTCGTTCTACCTTAAAATTTTGGAAGAATTTTCTAGACTGATTGTACTATTAGATAATAAAATTAAAAATAAATGGATTTAAAAAAAAATTCAAATCTACGTAACCCCTTAATTATATTCTTTATGAATGTAGCTGTCGTTCGGCCCGCTAATAAAAAAAAATTTGGAAAAATTCACGAAATGGCAGCACTTGAACAAGAGTACTCTGATTTTTACAACAAAATGTTCATTTCTCGCGGGCCGGAAGAATAGTAAATATAGAGCAATGAAATAGATGGATGGTCGAACGATAGCCCGACATGTTCTCTAAACACATGCAAAATTGCAAGTCGCTCGGCCCAGTAGTTTCTGAGAAAAATACACGCCCGATTTGAAAAATGTTGTTTTAAACAAAATACGTCATCGTGTACAATTTCGAATAAAATGCTTTGAAAAAATGTAAGATATTACTTCAAACATGGATGAACATATCTGTGAAATACTGGCACTGTAGATACAACCGTTTCTCAAATTTTAATTCCCAAAAAATCACCTTGAAAATCGGAGCACTGTTTTCCCCTTGTTTCATTTCGCTTACGGGATACCCGTTACGAAACCATTTGTCATCAAATTCGTTCCTCCTCGTAGAGCAAGCTTTACGAGGCGAATTGAGTTAAGCAAACGCAACGTGAAAGTTCCTAAATTGCCAGATTTCTTCGAAATTTGATTTCGACGAAATTTCAAACAAATCTTGCTCTATACGAGGGAGCGAAATAAAGTGGCACTGTACGAATAAAACGATGTCACATTCAAGGGGACACTCCGGGCGATTACACCGACTTGAAACTGAACAATCCTGACATAAGCGTCGAAGATGGTACTCTGTCGATCAACAACATTCAGAAAACGAACGAGGGTTATTATCTCTGCGAGGCTGTTAATGGAATCGGTTCCGGTTTGTCTGCAGTCATTCTCATCTCGGTTCAAGGTAACATTTCCCTCGTTAATGGCTCGACGAAGATGCCTCTGTGGATTTTTCACGCTCGTACTGACGATGGTATTTGAATTTTTAAGCACCACCGCATTTCGAAATAAAATTGCGTAACCAAACGGCACGTCGTGGCGAACCGGCCGTGCTGCAGTGCGAGGCACAGGGCGAGAAACCAATCGGAATTCTCTGGAACATGAACAACAAGCGTCTGGACCCGAAGAGCGATTCACGATACACGATTCGGGAAGAAATCCTTCCAAACGGTGTCCTGGCTGACTTGAGTATCAAGAGAACCGAACGAAGCGACTCCGCGCTCTTCACATGTGTCGCAACAAACGCCTTCGGCAGCGATGACACCAGCATCAATATGATAGTTCAAGGTACGTTTTCGTCGGAACGCAAAGCATCGTGGGCTTGAACACATGTCCGTAACACATGGACGGCAACGCGATCAGGAGTATTGACGGTTTAAGGCGGGCAACCACTTTTGGAGACCGAAAATTAGCTGATTTTTTGGGGATTTTTTTCATTGTGAAAAATAAAACGGAAATTTCCACAACTTTGACAATAATTTATTCATATTTTCATACATCTCTGGTAATTTTTTTCAAGCATTTCATGCATTAATTAAAGTGTAATCAATTTTGGAAATTTTGAAATCGGTTTTAGCTCAGAATGTTTATAGGTCTTGAAATTTCAGGAAGATAAAATTTAAAAAATCGAATCAAGTCGTGACCTCTTAACGTTCGGCGAAACCTTGGACCTTGTCCAGATGAAGCGATTTACGGCCCCTGCGGTAACGACCGCGCGTGTACCGAACGCGACAATGGCCTACCAAGTGTTTCGACTTGCGCGAGTCAAGAGTTCCGCGTGGTGCACGCGATGCTAACCCAGGTAGTAAATCCACACGAGCACATGCGGGGAGCGTATACGGGCATCTAGTACCGCACTTTCATGCGAGCCGAATCGCTTTATCTGGACAAGTTTTCAGGGTCACAGTCCCTCGGACTGAGCCGCAGGTATGGTCCGCACGTAAATCACAGCAAATATAAAATAGGTTGCGAATATCAACGTCAGCATAGATTCCGAAGACGCCCGAGGAATGAATTTTTAATAATAATATTTAAATGTTCAAAAAAGTAGTTTAACATATTTTTGGAAAATTACTCTTTTCGCTATACGAAGAAAAAATTATTTTAATAATAATATTAGTATATTATAACTAATAATTATGTTAATAATAATTTTAAATAATTTTAAATCATTTAAATTTTAAATAAATAAATAATTCTTTTATTTATAAATAAAAAATTTAAATAAATTAATTAAAATTTTAAATAAATAATAAATAAAAAAATAAATAAATAAATTTTAAATAATTTTAAATAATTAAATAATAATAGAAAAGTAATTTTAGTAATCATATTTAATAATTATTTTAATAATAATATTTAAATGTTCGAAAAAGTAGTTTGACATATGTTTGGAAAATTACTCTTTTCGCTATACGAAAAAAAAAATTATTAATTTTTCCAAATACTTACTTTTTTTTTTAGTTGCCAGAATATTCTTAAGTTTTTAAAAAGTACAAATAAAATTATTAAGGCCGCGTTTGTAAAATCGTTTTTTCTGCAGTTCACGAATGTCTTAAATGTGATGGAAAACGTTTTGATGAAGACGTATAAAACGTTTATCGTAAAAATCGATAATTGTATTTCAGATAACACAGAATATATTTTGAAACTATTTGTTTAAGGAGGTTGGAGCGATTCAGTTGAGTCAAATGACGGTTTATTCATTTTTTTTTCAATGAACCTCAAAAAAATGCATACGAGGTACAGATTTATTCTATATATGCTCATTTTTTAAAATATATATAATTAAAGGGCAAAATTATGCATTTTAACATTTTTATTACGTAAAGTAGAAAAACTTTTGTGTTACTATCAACTTGAAAAAGCATAACATTATCGATGATTATTATGAAAAACTACGACAACGTATGTTTTATACAATTCACAATGGAATTTTGAGTAATTCATAATTATGCCTATTCATATTTACGTCACGAGATTATTGCCCATGGGCAAGATGAGTATTTTTTTTTCCAAATGTTCACAAACGTTTGCGTTAATCCGTTGTTAGAAATGCTAAGTGCTAAATAACAATAAAAATTAAATAACCTTTAGTGTGAAAGTTTTGCCCATTTAACCGCACGTTAAATTACATACATTAAACTATTTTTATCTCTGGTGTTTGGTGGTGAAAAAAGTTCGAAAAATTCGCAAAGACTCAGTATAGTGTACACAATGACGTGTATTTTTTTAATTAAATTTAACCTTGGATTGTGGCTAACGATCCAACCTCCTTAAGAGATATTTTTTGTCAAATCCAGTAATATTTTTTTACCTGTTATTGAAGAATTGAGAGCACTTTCAACTGTGATAAAAAAAAATTGATGTTTGGACATATTTACTACGGTTGGTTTGAAATTACGATAAAGGGAAATTCCAATTGGCAAGCGCAAATATGTCCAAAAAAACTTTACAATATTTTGGAAATAGCGACTGTTTTCGGTAAAATACAAATCTCTTTTTGCACTAATTGTTCGATTTGTCAATTATGATCGCCTGACAATTCTTCTGCAAGAAAAGGAAAAGTAATTGAAAAGTAAAGAAATTTCCGAACCAACTATTTGCCGAATTAGTTGACACAAAAGACAAAAGGAAAGCGTTAGGATCTACAGATTTGACTTACAAAGGAAACAAGACTCACCTTTTCCGTGAAATATGAATCTCATTCGAAAAAGGCGTGATGGAAAATATGTGAAGCTAGCTTTTGCGATCGTTGATATCCAACAAAGAATATTCCCTTGGCACATAATTGGGGGCGAAAAGGCCGCGAGAATTGATTTATCGACACTTCGAAATCCAAATGTACGATTGGAAAATACGTGGCTTTACAGAGGTTCCGGAAGTTCCGTACGGCTTAAAAGTACTAGACAAATCTGGTCGTTCCGTTCAATTGTCTTGGGCTGCACCATACGACGGCAACAGTCCGATAAATCAATACGTCATCGAATACAAGATTAGCAAGGGCTCCTGGGACACCGATATCGATCGAGTTCTCGTGCCCGGGTCCCAACAAAACGTCGCTGGAGTTTTCAATCTCAGACCCGCTACGACTTATCACTTACGTATCGTAGCCAAAAATGAAATTGGTACTTCGGATCCGTCTGACACTGTGACTATTATTACCGCCGAGGAGGCTCCTTCCGGTCCACCAAGCTCCGTCCGAGTTGACGCCCTCGATCAACACACTCTCAAGGTACAAATCTACATAGATGGAACTATTTTTCATTGGTAATTTGAATGCTTATGCGGCAAGGAATTGCTGATACATAAATAGACAAATATTACAAATTTGTGTGAATTATTGAATATCAGAAAGTTAAAATAATCATTACTGATGTCACGAAAGAATACCTTCTGACAATAATCGTCTAAACGTTGATCCTAACTAAACATTACTGAAAACAATTTTCGTTTTTGCTATATTAGCCCGTATTAGCCCCATGCAGAGTATATGGTCAGAGTTGGGCGTAATTCTATTTATAACTACGAATACGAATTTATTCACATCGTGATTTTCATGTGAATATAAATACAAATTTATTCATACTTCACTTATGTGTATTCACACGCGTGCATACAAATACAATTGTATTCACAAATATTTTGAACATACAAATAAATTCACAGAAAAAATTGTGCATATTCACCAAAAAAATGTGAATATTTACAAAAAAATCCTGTGAATTAAACAAAAATTCACATCATAATCTGTGAATGCAAATGTATTCACAAAAATTGTAAGTACAAAAAAAAATCACAAAATACTATAAGTTGTGAATTTTTTCGTATTTAAGACAAATTAAAATCAAATGCACAATGATTAGATTAAAATTTACACCAAAAGTGAGTTCGTAAGTATTTTGTGAGAAAATATTGCGTCGAGGCAAAAAAAATTGTAAGTTCATATTGTAAATATGAAAAAATTCACAAAATGAGTTATGAATTTCCTCAAGTTGGAGACAATTAAAATCGAATTCACGACAATTATATTAAAATTTACACTTTTCGCACGAAAAGTTTTGTGCAAAAATTTCTTTGCCTCGAGGCAATGTTTTCTCTCAAAATACGTACGAACTCACTTATGGTGTAACTTTTAATCTAATCATTGTGAATTTGATTTTAATTTGTCTTAGATATGAAAAAATTCACAACTTATTTTGTGATTTTTTTTGTATTTATAAATTCTTGTGAATACAGTTGCATTCGCATATTTTGATTTTTTTAATTCACAGGATTTCTTGTAAATATTCACATTTTTTGTGAATATTCACAATTTTTTCTGTGAATTTATTTGTATGTTCAAAATATTTGTGAATACAATTGTATTTGTATGCATGCATGTGAATACGAATAAGTGAATTATGAATAAATTTGTATTTATACTCACATGAAAATCACGATGTGAATAAATTCGTATTCGTATTTATAAATACAATTACGCCCAACTCTGATATGGTGGGGCCAATGAAATCGAACGAAGCGCCCGCAGTGAACAAAAATTGACATAAACTCCGCTATCCCTGATGGAAATCCGCTTATTGGAATTCGTCAGATTTTAACAAAAAATGTCAGATTTGATAATATTCCGTCAACTTTCAATGAGAAATAATGTCAGAATATGTCATTTATACGACAGAATCTGTCATATTATTTCGAGATTTGACATTTTCTGTGAGAAGTTCATGATTTCTGACCGGAAATTGGAACATGCTTTACAGAATCTGTCATATTTTATCAGAAAAGTAATGTTATAATTCAGTAATTTCTGTCAGAATCTTACATAATCTGTCACATAATGTCGTAAGAGTTTTCCATTTTATGTGAGATTTTCGTCATTTAATGTAATTTTTTGATGGAATAAAATGGAATTCTTCAACATTCATGAAATATTATGACCGAATCTGTCGAATTATATCATTCTTTCTTATTTTTTGTGAGATTTTCGTCATTAAATGTCATTTTTTTATGGAATATAATGGAATTCTTCAACATTTATAAAATATTATGACCGAATCTGTCAAATTATATCATTCTTTTTTATTTTTTGTCATATAATGACCGAACTTGTTAACTTTTGACATTTTGCATTATAAATATATGATATATTCTGATGAATTTTGACATTTAATTATCGATTCTGATAATAAATTGTCAGAATTCTGTCAGCTGAAATCTGTCAAAATTCAATAAAAATGTGACAACAAATTATGATAAAAATTATCGTTTTCTATCATTTTTTGACATTTTCTGTCATTTTTTTCGATGCAACAATATGTCAAAAAATGGAAAACTTATTTATCATTTTTTGTTAAAAGATGACATTTTCCGACATAAAGATGACAGAAAGTATCAAACTCTGTGATTTAATGACAGCTGAAATCTGTCAGAATTCAACAAAAATGTGACAACAAATTATGATAAAAATTATCGTTTTCTATCATTTTTTGTCATTTTCTGTCATTTTTTTCGATGCAACAATATGTCAAAAAATGGAAAACTTATTTATCATTTTTTGTTAAAAGATGACATTTTCCGACATAAAGATGACAGAAAGTATCAAACTCTGTGATTTAATGACAGCTGAAATCTGTCAGAATTCAACAAAAATGTGACAACAAATTATGATAAAAATTATCGTTTTCTATCATTTTTTGTCATTTTCTGTCATTCTTTTCGATGCAACAATATGTCAAAAAATGGAAAATTAATTTTATCATTTTTTGTTAAAAGATGACATTTTCTGACAAAAAGATGACAGAAAGTATCGAATTCTGTGATTTTATGACATTCCGTAAAGTTCACATAATATGTGAGGTTCTGTCCGATTTTCATAGATTATTTCCGACAGAATCTATCAAAATATGTACGATTCCATCAAATTATGTTAGAATCTATTCATTTTCACAGTTTCTGACATTTTTTGACAGATTTCAACATTATTTGTCGAATTCCAATAAGCGGATTTCCATCAGGGATTTATCTGTCAAATATGTATCAGCGTAGTAAGAGATTTTTGCAATTAAATAGAAAATATAGTTTCATTAAAAAAGGGCCACGACAGTTGCCGTGTAATACATCGCGAAAATACCGGAAGGAATAGTAAATGCAAATGTTGTTAATTCCCTATGGCAAAGCGGAAGTTAGACAACGCAACAAATGGATAGCTTCAGTTTTACTTTTAAAGAAGTTTTGTAAGGTGCCGAAGAAATAGAGGTTTTCTTTATCACATGAGCTTGAATCATTAAACTTGAGTTATTTTTTTGTCCTCAACTCTTCTGTCTCTGAAGTCTTCAGAAGATACGAACAGTTTTCCCTCAGATTGAGTTTGAGGTTGGAAATTAATATCGTGAGTTATGCCTTCGAAGCCGGTCTTTCAAATTACACTCATTCTCGTCTGAGAACAAACTTTATTTATTATATTATAAATTAGTGCAGCAATAAAAGCAATTATATAGCTTCATTTTTCTCATCTTTCTCAAGCAACAGGTCAATTCCGCATCAATAATGTTGTCCTTGAAAAAAAATCGCATCGCGAAACCATCCTTCAGTTTGTTACATTGAACGCTGCCTCATGATATCATCATCACTAATTCGTAAGCAATCACCGTAAACGATATTTGCGCTCCTTCAGGTCACATGGAAACCTCCCCCACGTGAAGACTGGAACGGTGAGATTCTTGGCTACTACGTCGGTTACAGACTATCATCGTCGGAGAAGCCCTACATGTTTGAGACTGTCGAATTCTCGAAGGAAGATGGAAAAGAGCATCATTTGCAAATCATGAATCTCAAGACTTACACCCAATACAGCGTTGTCGTTCAGGCTTTTAACAAAGTTGGCTCCGGGCCTATGAGCGAGGAACGAAGACAGCACACTGCCGAAGGAGTTCCCGAACAACCACCGCATGACACCACCTGCACCACGCTGACTGCTCAAACGATCCGAGTATCTTGGGTATCACCGCCATTGACAGCCGCGAACGGCGTCATTACTGGCTACAAGGTAATGAACAAATATACATCAGACCATACAGTGCTCTGCTTAAGGGGTCTTCTCGCTTTGGTCGTTAATAATGGCTGTTTTCATGCATTTTTTGATAGGTTCATATTATAGACATCGATATAAAAGTTGTTACACTTAATAATCACACTTTCGAAAGACATAACAACTTTTTTTTATGTATTTATGTAACGGAAACAAAGTTTAAACGCGTTTATCTCGAAGCAACGTTTTTTCGACGGCTTGTTGATCAAATCTTCGAAACTACTGAACCGACCCTTATGAAATTTCAACCATACATTCTTTACAACTATAGATATAACGCATATTAAGGATTTTTTGAATTTTGTTATATACTTTTTTGGCCAAAAGAGGTGAAAAAAAACACGTTTTTGTTGCTTTTTCGAAAAATGTCCGCTATTTTGTTATTTTTGTATGTACCGTTTGATTTTTTTGTTCCGTATGATCCATCTCCGAGATTTCATCAACAGCGCAGACTTACAATTTTTTAGGACATTTTTTCAAGTACCATTTTCGTCTATAAATAGCGACTTACATAATTGATAGATTTAAAAAAAATGTATTTCGAAAGTGTATTTATTAAGTGTAATAACTTTTATATCAATATCTATAATATAAATCTATCGAAAAATTCATGAAAATAGCCATTTTTAGCATCTATAGTTAGAAGACCCCTTAAATTCGATTAATTGCAATAGCGAGCTATGCACATATCCTTATACAAATATCCTACCGTGGATGGAATTGTATGCACTCAATGCCAGATACCTCGTACCTCACCTTGATACCAGGGTTGCGAAATTTGTAACGAAAAAGTAATGCATTATTCATTACTTTTTTAATGGGTAATGAAAAAATATTTCATTACCCATTACATTACATTCACTAATGTAAAAAAAAATCCTTTTCTCTTTACATTATATTTTGTAATGTGAACAATTTCTGTTACTCATTGCATTGGATTTTGTAATTTAAAAATCCCCCTTACTCATTACATTATATTTTGTATTGTGAACAATTTCCATTACTCATTACATTACATTTTGTAATGTGAAATATTTGCATTACAAAATGCAATGTAATGTGTAATGACAAAAAATTTAATTACACATTACATTGTAATTGGCAATGGACATTTTTTACATTATAAAGTGTAATGTAATGAGTAATGGACATTTTTACATTGCAAAATTAAATGTAACGAAGAATGGAAATTTTTTACATTACATAATGTATGACAGTGAATAATGGAATTTCTTCACATTACTCATGTGATGTAAAAAAAAGTCCATTACTCATTACAAAGTGATATGGATTATTATTCGTTTCCCATCGGGTCAGATCGACCCAATGCAAAAACTGCTACCCCTAATGGAAAACGAATAATAATCCTCATTACATTGTAATGAGTAATGGGGATTTTTTTACATTTACATTAATCATTTACATTTACATTAAAAAAATTCTATTACTCATTATCTTATATTTTGTAATGTAAAAACATCCACATTACAAAATCCAATGTAACGAGTAATGGCAATTGTTTGCATTACAAAATGTAATGTGAAGAGTAGTGGAATTTTGTTACATTACTGAATGTAATGTAATGGGTAATGACATTTTTTCCATTGCAAAATGTAAAGTAAT
The DNA here is from genome assembly GCA_964007375.1 of Ophion obscuratus. NCBI lineage: Eukaryota > Metazoa > Arthropoda > Insecta > Hymenoptera > Ichneumonidae > Ophion > Ophion obscuratus. The sequence continues at coordinate 862,643 of OZ023317.1, read as the reverse complement.
GTGTAATGAAAACGCTAATGCATGAGAAAAAGTAATGCATTATTTGCAACTCTGCTTGATACCTATTTTTTCAAATGTTTCACGCCTTAGGCTAGCAGGTCTACAGGTGACTTTTATTTATTTATTTTTCGAAGAAAATCGGTAAACGAAATAGTGTAAACATTCTGCATACTCGCCTGTCACGACTCTAAGAATACTTTTTTATAAACTTTATTCACTTTTTTTATTTATAAACTTCATTTATAAACATTATAAACGTTTTCATAAACGTATGTTTATGAAAACGAGTGAGTGAGTACAAATGGGTGAGTGAGTGAGTACAAAACGAGTGAGTGAGTACAAAGTGAGTACAAAGTGAGTGTACTTTGTACTCACTTTGTACTCAAACTTTGTGAGTACAAAGTGAGTACAAACTCACTTTGTGAGTACACTCACTTTGTGTACACTCACTTTGTGAGTACACTTTGTGAGTACACTCACAAAGTGTACTCACTCAAGTGAGTGTACTCAAGTGAGTGTACTCAAGTGAGTGCACTCAAGTGAGTGCACTCAAGTCAGTGTACTCAAGTACACTTGGCTGTACTCAAGTGAGTGTACTCAGTGAGTACACTCACTTTGTGAGTACACTTTGTGAGTACAAACAAAGTGAGTACAAACTCACTTTGTGAGTACAAACTCACTGTGAGTTGTACAAACTTTGTGAGTACAAAGTGAGTACAAACTCACTTTGTACTCACTTTGCGAGTAGAAAGTGAGTGTACTTTGTACTCACTTTGTACTCACTGTACAAAGTGAGTACAAAGTGAGTGAGTACAAAACGAGTGAGTGAGTACAAAACGAGTGAGTGAGTACAAATGGCGCCAGTCCATTTGTGTGAGTACAAATGAAACGAACGTCTATACAATAAACGAACCTTAAATATATTTTGTAAAAATATCTTTTGACAGGTTTACAGGTCCACATATACACTGTATATCTTAAGGCAGTATTGTTGTTTACAGCGCTGTTGTGGACGTGATTTTTAGGATAAAGCAACTGAAAACATAACTGAAAAATACACATATTGATTGACCCTTCAAAAATCTGTACAAATTAGAGAAAAAAAAAGATTATTATCATATACTTTTATACGTCTGTTTACAACGGTGGGCGGCAAACGTCCCCAATTGGCGACCATTGTTGTGGACATTGTATGAATCCGAACAAAAAACCAAACATATTTTTGAGGTGGAACGAGCGGGCGTTTTTGATTTCTATACATTTTGTTCACATTTTCACCAGACATTGTTCATATCATTATGCACGTTTGAGGGAAACTTCAGAATAGTCGACTATTTAGATTGGGAGATAATGGATTTTAAAATTGCGACTTTTAACACTGCAGGGTCTGCATTAAAATTTAGACAGAACAATGTTCCGAATAATGTAGATTGATTGCAGTAATTTTGGAGTGTTAACTTTGGATGTTGCTTCTAGGTAATTTACGGACCATCCGAATCTTGGTACGATGAGAATTCGAAGGATACGAAAATCACATCCTCCAGCGAAACGATTTTGCACGGATTGAAGAAATACACGAACTACAGCATGCAAGTGTTGGCATACACATCTGGTGGCGACGGAGTCAAGTCTGCACCGATTCATTGTCAAACCGAACAAGATGGTGGGTATTCGATAAAGTGTCGAATAAATTCAAAATACTCACTGATCATTCGAATTTTTTAACTCGAAAAAAACAATCATTGCGATTTTTTTTATGCCTTGTGGAAGAAACTTGTATTAATGTGGAAAACATTGTTGTCGAATTTTTAGCACAAATGTGTTCAGAATGTTGCGGATAAAGAACATTCTGTCCAAATTCAAGAAGAATTGTTCCTCTCTGTCGTCGAAATTGACGTTTCCGGATACAGTTGCATCTAAGAGCAGAATACTTTTCAAAAATGTTGCTATCCAATTTTATAAGAATCAGTCAGGCTTTAAATTTTTCTAATTCCATTTTTTAAATCTCTGGGTGTGCGCCGAGTTTGAAAAATTTTAGAGATGCGATTCAAATTTTTTTACACAAATAGAGTATCTATATATTATAAAATATATTATATTTAATATATTATTATATTATATATTATATATTATATTAAATATATTTAATATATTAAAATATATTAAATATTTTAATATATTAAAATATATTTAATATTTAATTTATTATAACAATATATTAATATTTAATTTTAATTTTATTTTAATTAATTTTATAATAATATTTAATTTTATTATAACAATATATTAATATATTTAAAGTACAGTCTACATTCTTGTCATTTTCTAGCGCTTGAAAATGTTCTCTCCAAACATGCAACGCGAACATTTTCAATGTTTTTCCTATTATTTTTTTCTCCTTTTGTTTCGTTTAATTTACTTTTTTCATTTGTGAGATAACTTTGTTCGCAACTTTATTCCTCATTGACGTAATTTTGGTCAAGTTCGTATTTCTACGAAATACGCTAAAATGACTCGAATTTGATTGCAGTACCGGAAGCCCCGATCGCCGTCAAAGCACTAGTCATGTCTGCCGAATCGATTCTCATCTCTTGGCGACCACCGACTCAGCCCAACGGCGTCATATCGCAGTATGTTGTTTACACGAAAGCCGACGGCACCGAAGAAGCAACGAGCGCCAAAGTACCACCGAATCAATTGACCTACGAGGCTCTCGGACTCGACAAGCAAAAGAGATACGACTTTTGGGTTACCGCCAGCACAAACATTGGAGAGGGTGAACCGTCCAAAATCGTCGCTTCGGCCCCTAACATTCGAGGTAACCGACTAAACAATTATCTTTCGTTGTAAATGTCGTCAACTAAAGAAAAAAAGAAGAAAAAAAATACGGATTCTTGATATTCATCGATACGTAATACTTTTTCAAGTCGGTAATAACACAAAAGTTTTTCTTATTCACGTAATAAAAGATACAAAAATTGCATACTTTTGCCCTTGATAATATATTTTCTGAAAAATTAGCATCTACAGAATAAATATATACGTCGTATGCATTTTTTTAGGTTAATTAAAAAAAAATGTAAACCGTCATTTGACTCAACTACACGGCTCCAACATCCTTAAACGGGATCCTGTAGGAAGAGAGAAGTTGGAATCAAAACAGCGAGATCAATATTCAAAGACACAAGAGAAAAATATATTAATAAACTATATTAATTAAATTATATTATATTGATTAGAGCTGAAGTTAATGGCAATTTTAAAATGAGACAATGAAATATTCTTGTTTATAAACGTTGTTTTCCTGCAAGGTGATGATTTACGGAGAGTCACTCGTATATATATATATATATACACAGGATGTCCCATTTTAATCTTACACCTGAATTTTCTCGAAAAATATTCCTCGGACGAAATATTGTGTGGAACAAAACTTCTAGGGATTAAAGGGGGACGTTTGACAAAAATTTATTTAAAGAGCCAAAATTCAAAATGGCGGCGTTACAAAGGCTGACATGTTTTTTTCAAACGGAGACATAACTTTTTTTATTGCCAAAAAATTTGTCAGCTGAAAACTAAAAACTTTTGTTGAAAAATTTTTTTGATAAAGTTCATAGTTTTCAAGTGAGAACATCATTTTCAATTATTTCAGATGTATCCAGGATTTGTGTGTGTGTGTGTGTGTGTGTGTGTGTGTGTGTGTGTGTGTGTGTGTGTGTGTGTGTGTGTGTGTGTGTGTTTCTACCCATCGTGATCAAAGTTCGTCAAGGATTTAAAGAAACACGTTTTTGGGCCTGAAAATGGCACAAACGCTATTAAAATGGCAAAAAACTATTTTTCATCGATTTTCCTCCAAAATTTTCTCATGAAATATCGTCCAAATTTGAAAACAAAAAAACAAAAAAAAACCAAAATTTTGAACAAAAAAATTGATTCTTTTTTTGTTCAAGTGGTCATACATTCGAAAATACAACATTGAGCGGCTTGCCGTGAGACATTTAGTCTAATTGTCCCTACCACCGGCATTTGCGTTAGCCAAAGCGTAGGAGGTTGCATGGCTGATGGCATGAAAATGATGTTCTCACTTGAAAACTATGAACTTTATCAAAACATTTTTTCAACAAAAGTTTTTAGTTTTCAGCTGACAAATTTTTTTCCAATAAAAAAAAGTTATGTTTCCGTTTGAAAAAAACGTGTCAGCCTTTGTAACGCCACCATTTTGAATTTTGGCTCCTCAAATACATTTTTTTCAAACGTCCCCCCGTCCGAGCAATATTTTTCGAGAAAATTCAGGTGTAAGATTAAAATGGGACACCCTGTATATATATATATATATAATGGTTTGGAATTACCTCGTCCAAAACATATTCCAAGGTCAAGGTCACCCAAGGTGATGCCTACTTCCTGTATAATTATCCATATTCCAAGCAAAAGGTTGACCAATTAATTATTTTATTCGATCGCGTTGTTCTTTCGCAATAGATTCCTCACCTCATGTATGCTTTGCGATTCACAGTACCCGCAAAAATCGCATCATTCGACGACAAATTCACCGCCACGTACAAAGAGGATGTAAAGTTACCCTGTCTCGCCGTTGGTGTACCGGCACCGGAAGTAGTATGGAAATTCCGCGACGTGAAGCTCCAGCTCAGCGACAGACTGAGAAAGTTACCGGAGGGTTCTCTGTTCATTAAAGAAGTCGATCGCGCCGATGCCGGAGAATATTCTTGCTACGTTGAAAACTCATTTGGCCATGATACGGTTACTCACCAGCTGATCGTACACGGTGAGAGATCAATTGTTTTATAGTAAAAAAAAGTCATTTTGCCACTCGCTTTAGCAAGCGAATTCACTAGAATCTTTCGAGCACCGAATGCCAATTTAGAACGTGATGAGTATACATCTTAGAAGTCCATAAGCCAATCGTGCCTAATCGGGAGAGCAACTTACTCTCTACTTCTGTTCGATTTATTCAACAATCGCGATCAAAGGCTCGGAATTTGATAGCGAGTCACCAGCTTTTTAAAGAGAACACGTGCTCCTTAAGGGGGCTTCTCACTTTAGACGCTAAAAGCAAGCCTGTTTTCATGAATTTTTAAAATAGGTTTATATTATAGATATTGATGTAAAAGTTGTTACACTTAATAAATATACTTTCGAAATGCATTTAAGAAAATTATATGTATTTATGTAACACAAACAAACTTTAAGGGAAACTTTGTCCTTAGAGTGCCATATTTCAGGTGTTTACATTTTATTTTTTTCAAAGGAAACGAGTAAAGCTTTTTGAGTGCGGTTTTTTTTCTTGCTTTTATTCATGATATACAGAACGTTAAAAAATTGTTTTTTTGAAAAAAAAAACCAAAATGGCGGCCGTTGCAGCTCCGCGAAAACAGGTCCTCAAATCGCGGGAGGTAAACGGCTGACATCACTGCCCCCTTTTTGTTGATCTGAAACACATATTCAAAGCATATTATCAATCTGTGACCCTTTGGTCATGGAATGACGGATGGGTTTTTCGTTTAGTACAAATTTCGGAAAATGGCGGCAATTTAAAAAAAATCGAATTTTCGCGTTTTTTTCGCATAAAAAGATAAATAATAAATGCAAAAATGTATCTATCGAAAAAACGATCCGTCATTTCGTGAAGACATATTTTCTCAGTATGCTCTCCAAATTTCAGGTCGATATGTTAATTACAGCGGTCAGGAGAATGTCAGCCATTTTTAAAAACGTGTTTTCGATAAAAACGCGTTTAAAGTTTTGTAATGTGTTTACACAAATGTGCTTATAATTACCGCTAATCGGCAATGCCTGGTCCATAGAGGCATCCCTCCTCTTCTTCTAGCTGCTCATGTTGAGCAGCTAACATCTCCCGCTGCTCAATCCGGGACAAAGTCTCCCTTAAACGCGTTTTTCTCGAAACAACGTTTTTCCACGGTTGGTTGATAAAATCTTCGGCACTGCTGAACCGATCGTTATGAAATCTTAACCACATATTCTTTACAACTATAGCTATAGCGCATATCAAGGATTTCTTTAAATTTTGATAATGACAATTTTTTGTTGCCAAAAACGGTGAAGAATCACGTTTTTTTTAAATAATACCCGCCATTTTGTTATTTTTTGATATATAAAAAATCGTATGATACGCGCTTTAGCCATTGACATACTGAAACTAAAACCGTTTGATTTTTTGTTTCGGATCATCCATTTCTGAGATTTTATCAACAGCGCAGACCAACAATTTTTTTAACTCCTATTTTCGTGTATAAATAGTGACTTAAATGGATCAAGAAAAATTAATGTAAATATTTCGAAAGTGTATTTATTAAGTGTAACAACTTTTGTAATATAATATAAACCTATCAAAAAATTCATGAAAATAGACTTTTTAGCATCTAAAGTGAGAAGACCCCTTAAGCAGCCACTTGACGATTGTATTGTTTAGTTGGAGCAGTGTCCGAATAATTTATCCTACCATCTTTATTAAATTATTGATTATTGAGAAAACACTAAGCTTTAAATCCAGCTCCGATACGTCATTTTTTTGTGGCAGTCTTCCTCCATCGCTATATCGAGAATTCTTTGAAACTTTACCGTGCATTATTTAAGAATAATGTTCATAGCTCAAGTCTTAAAATCGTTTATGTATTTTCGAAAGAAAGAAAGTCGAAAAAGCCAAAAAAGATGTTTTAAAAAATCGCAATGATTACTGCGACATTTCTTTGCCACTAAATTATATATTTATCATTGAGGAGATATAATAAATGATCAACAAATGATTTGCTTTACATCGGAGTAAGTAGCTCACTCGAATTCTTGCGTATCATGACTTCATCGATCATTGAATGATCGATCGTTACAGATCGATCAGAGTTTATCGTTCCTTTCGTTGATTCTAAAATGTTTCGGTGTCTTCCAAATTTATATGTACCACTCGTAGCAAGGCATAAGGTACGTTTCCGTTTACCGGAACGAATAACAGTGAATATAACCGTGTCTTTGCAATTTCACGACTAACGATTTATATTTTTCTCTCTTTCTCTCTCCCCCCATTCTTTCTTCTCGATATCTCATCCGCATCCCTTAGCTCCGCCGCATTCACCCCAAGTAACGCTCACCGCAACGACCACGAACTCATTGACAATGAAGTTGAAACCTCATCTGACGGACAACGCGCCTATTCACGGATACACCATTCATTACAAGCCCGAATTCGGCGATTGGGAAACGATGCAAATCAACTCGACCACGCAAAAATATACCCTCGAAAATCTCTGGTGCGGCTCGAGATATCAAATTTACGTGACAGCCTACAACGGGTAAGTACGATAAGAGAAAACCATATCGTTCCCACTTCTTTGATTTTGAAATATTTTACAGTCTCAGCTACTTCAGGATACCTGAATTCATGTTTTTCCATTATTTCAACTGTTTCTGTGAATCACAACAACAATAATAATGACGATAAAAATGGCCGTAATACTGACAAATGCGTCCATTTTTAATCATTAAAAATACAACTATGTTTTCATGTTCTCTATCTCGTGAGTATCATCCATAAATTAAATCATCACAATGAGCCATTAATGTACCGATATATTTGCATGAAGGATGTCGCAATTGTCGGGCTAAAAAAAAAGAAAGAAATGGCAATCGAGACAAGTTTTTACAAAAGGTGGATTGCCAAATCGTCTTCTGAGCAATTATTTTCGACGTTGCGATTTTTAGTGACCTCGCTTTCTTCTGTACGAATATCCTCATGAGTTTGCTTCTCAACACAATGGCAACTTTTTCAGAATCGGCACTGGCGACCCATCGGACATTCTAAACACCCGGACCAAAGGATCAAAGCCAATAATCCCAGAGGCGGCAAGATTCATCGAGGTATCAACCGAAAGCATCACGCTGCACCTGAGCGCTTGGTCAGACGGTGGTTGTCCCATGCTCTACTTCGTCGTCGAGAATAAGAAAAAGTAAGAGGGACCATAAGCACTATGGGAAAAGAAAGCCCGTATAATCGGTGGCGACAAGCCATAGCGCGCGTAAGAAAAATTGATGGGGCATTGGCGTAGCCAGGAGGGGGCAGCCCCTCCCCCCTCCCTGAAAAAGAATCGATTCATTTTATTCAAGTTTCACCCAAGGAAGCATAAAGAAATAATTTAATGAAAATCTTGAACTATTTCCTTCGTCGTAATTTCGTAATATCTATCAAAATTAGCGATTTCATCTGTCTAAAATGGAAGAAAATCTAAAAAATCTAGAAAATCTATTAAATTTCGTAAATTTAATAGATGTTCAAATTTCACAATTAAATTAATCGTGGGCAAAAGCAATACATTAGATTTGCCGGCCTATACGCAACCAGAAGAGTATTGTAAGATCAACGTATCACATAATATCATCGTGAATCTGAAAGACCGACTCGCGTACCTACCGTTAGCACACGCAGTCGACGCTTTTTTTTTTCATTTGACATGAAAAACGGCGAGGATTACGTCGATTTTTATTAAAAAGAAGCACCGTCCTAACTTGTACAAACTTTTCGAACTGCCAAGGAGCTCCGCCGACTGTGAGTGAAGTTTTTCTGCCACGAGGCGGATAAAAACAAGGCACAATGCTTCAGAATCATTTTTCCCGTATGCTGAACATAGAGAATGACATTGTTGAACAAAAAATCCAGCTGAAAAAAATGGGTCAATTTTCGGAAAAAAATTGAAAACCTAGACTTATTCAACTTAGTACTTACTGAAAGTGAAGTTTGAAGACTGGTATCCCGAGTAAAAATGAATATATATAATCATATATAATTGTATATTAATTGATCATATACAATTGTATACAAAAATTGGCCCGATAGAATTGTATATATTTGTATATAAACGTATACAATTGTATACGTTTATATACAAATATATACAATTCTATCGGGCCAATATAAACGTATACAATTGTATACGTTTATATACAAATATATATATAATTCTATCGGGCCAATTTTTGTATACAATTGTATATGATCAATTAATATACAATTATATATGATTATATATATTCATTTTTACTCGGGTCCATATATCATTATATACAGAAATATGTATAATTTTATCAAATCAAATTTGATGGAAGTACATTTATATCGGATTATATATACGAATGTATAGAGTCATATATAATTGTATCCAAGCATATACAATCATTTTTGCTCGGGTCATATACAGTCATATACAATTTTATATACCGTGAATACAATTATATACAATACTATATTGAATTATACATAACTGTATATGATATTATATCTAATTATATAAACTCCGTATCAAAATAGTATCTCCATATATCATTATATACAGAAGTATATATAATTTTATCAAATAAAATTTGATGGAAGTACATTTATATCGGATTATATATACGAATGTATAGAGTTATATACAATTATATATAAACCTATATATAAATATATATGATTGTATATCATTTCTATATAATTGTATCTAAGCATATACAATCATTTTTACTCGGGATCTGAATTGAATGATGAAAAATATGTTTATTATTCTTCAAGGTATTCCAAGAGTTTGATATCGACTAGATGTGAATTTTATTGAAAAAAAAAAAAATGTTTATGAGCAATAGCGGATATTGTGGCAGGCCAGCTCCTCCTAGCCGCCCCAAATGCTGGCTACACCAATAGCATCAAATCATGTAGTTCACCGTAGAATAAAAAGCAAGCATATAGTAAGCAGATTCGCGCGAGCACGGAAGCCTGTCGATGAAGCCTAATCGGTAGCGTGTTCTCCTCCAGGCACCAACAAGAATGGAATCAAGTTTCGAACAACGTCAAGCCAACCGGTAATTTCGTCGTGATGGATCTAGATCCGGCGACCTGGTACCATCTCCGTGTTACCGCCCACAACAACGCTGGCTTCGCAGTAGCCGAGTACGAATTCGCGACCTTGACTGTGACGGGTGGTAAGTAGGCTCGTGACAGCCGCGGGGATGACAAACGCGCCGGAGAACCGTGGTCCATTCCGCGTGAATCGGTTAGCCATCACGGTAGCCGTAACGGCTTAGCCGCGGTGCTGCAATGGTGGCTGGAACGTAGCTTTTTTAGTTGATTATTTTTTTATTTCCTTTTTTTTTTTCGCGACAACATCGTGGCATTTTTGTGTGTTCCAGGCACCATTGCACCGGCTCGCGAGTTGGATGCTAACGGTGGTGGCAACGACGAAGATCCGATGAAAATTTTCATGGCAAACTTGAATTTGGTCGTACCGGTGGTAGCCGCCATACTCGTTCTAATCGTTGCCGTCATCGTGATCTGCGTTCTGAGAGGAAAGGGCCACGGTGCCGGAGACAAAGGTCTGTAACCGAAGTAACCCTTTGCTTCTTTCTTTGCTCCTCTTTCTTTATCTTGCGCGCGCGGCACTTCTTCCTCGGTCTTCGTATTGGGGAAACTCGACGAATCCGCGAAACAGGCACGATTGCACCACCGGTTCGCAATGGCGGCCAGGACAGCACCGATGTCAGACGTTACTTCCCGTGGCTACCGAACTGGCTCGATGTCAACGTAGTCGTGCCGGTCGGTGCCACGGTCGTTGTAATTATCGTCGGCATTGTCGTCATTTGCGTCGCACTCTCGAGACGCACCCGGGGCCCGGAACAAACACGGCTGCGAGGTATCTCATCAGCCGACGAGAAATATTACGAGGGACAATGTATAAAAACTTTTTTTTTAAACGTAATTACTCATGCTAAGTGGACGCGGTGGAGTTGGTGCAAAATCGCTGATGCTTTTATAGACAAACCGACCACTGCTCGTTCTTTAGACTCTTCGCTGGGGTTTCATTTCTCCGGTTCAACTATTCTTTGTGGCTAAATCAGCATCCTGCTTGTGGATGAAAAGTCACGCAACGTTAGCAGCTTCTTTGCACATTTCACGACTACCACCGTGTACATGTCACGCTAGTTTATAAGTTGCCGCACCGCCTTGACTATTACTGGACCACCTTAATATTCCATTGCCTGATACTCCCGAAGACGGAAGAATTCCCTGCTATCGTTGCGATTCGTGATTTTTAATTCAGCGTAATGGTCAATTCGAATTTACCGTCGTACCATTGTACAAAGTTTCTTCATCTCCAAATAGTGTTGGAGTATGCATCATTGGGATTCAACGGAAGTTCGGTAATTTGTTCAACTCGTTAATGTCATAATTTTCTAAAATCTTTATACAGTTGGGGGGTAAATCTTTTGTGAGGGTCCGGAAAAAACATGTGAGTGGTTTTCGTGGCGTAAAGTAGCGAAAAAAATTTAGAACATTGAATAAAATTAATCTCCAATGCATTCCAACGATACACACTTCTGCGTCGTATCTTCAAAGACGAAATCTAGTTTCCATAAATGATTATTCTATCGACTATATGTTTTTCAACAACACACTGATTGGAAGAACAGATGTTTTAGATTGTTTGTTTTCAAAACCAGAATCTTCCATGAAGCAACTACAATGGAGTGTGTGTGTAATCAGTAAAGTCTTGCTAAGGAATCATGAGTTTTCAGTTGTCTTAATGATACGAGTAGATCACGAGTGTTATTGTTTTTTACGCAAGACACTCCCTATCAAGCCTTGATTTCTTTATCCCATAAATAGAAACGTTCCACACATGCCTGTTATCCCGGTAATGTCAGAATATCACAAATAGTAATTATTCTGCAATGCAATGAGATGATCATGGTTTGCCTACAGTGTCCCGGTAAACAGAATTTTTTTTAACGAAGGCACCATCGTCCAAAACAACTGATCACTATTGCAAACTTCATTGATCATGGTTTGCCTACAGTGTCCCAGTAAACAGAATTTTTAAACGAAGGCACCATCGTCCAAAACAACTGATCACTATTGCAAACATCTCAAGTATGCCTTGCGTGTTTATGTCGAAGAGCTAACATTTCAGTCAGTCCATCTTTTGGGAATACTCGCGATGGTTTTCCGATGTAAAAAAACATCCCCAATAGGCAGTCGAGATACACCCATAAGTAGAATGTATACATAAGCGCAAATGATTCGTCGTATCGGACGAATATGCTTTAGCATCATCACTAAATCTGCATTATCATCAATTGCCAATTTTTCGAAATCTCGGTTCGAGGGAGTATTGACATTTTAGATTCTGCACATACATGGCATTTCGACATTAATGTCGTCAAATCACTATGTCAACCTTTTATATCCATCTTCTACTTCCATTCCCCATTGACTGTATCAGCTCCACAATACGTAAACTTCCAACTTTGGTTTGCCGAAGAGCAATATTTAAAACCTCGAGTGGTGTTTGGTCGTTACAGATGACGTGGTGTATCAGCAAACTGGCGTTGGTGGCGCTACGTTGGACAAACGCAGGCCGGATCTTCGTGACGAGTTGGGCTACATAGCCCCACCCAACAGAAAACTTCCGCCTGTACCAGGCTCCAACTACAATACGTGCGATCGTATCAAGCGAGGTACAGTTATAAGTAAGCCACCCTTGCCAACAAATCCAACTTTTAGAACAACTTTTTTTCACCTAAGCGTCTATAGATGTTGTCGCATTGGCACGCTCATTTGATGTTTCCTCTATCTCTCCCCACTCAGAACGCGTACACCGTTCACAGAATCATGTTCGAAAGGTCCCGTGGACAGGAAACAACGAGGAAAAAGCCATTCTCATTTGAACATACGAATTTTCAATCTCTTCTCATGACATCGTTCACGTTATCTTGCCACAACGAATTCTTCACATGATTTTGGCGATCCACACATAACATACACATTATATAACACACATTTAATGAGTTATAGTGTATTTGTAGAGTTTCACAAGCGCAATCGAACGTGTCATTTTATCTGGATCGTAATTCTCAGATTAACTTACGATGTGTACAATGAACAAGATTCCAAACCAGATTCAAATGGGTCAGGACGTATAAAAAAATCTTCCTGTCGGAATTAAGTATGAAATATAACAAGACTCGTGTCGTCAGTTCGATTACGGTTGTCCGGAACAACAGACTGCATTATGCTTGTGACAATTTCTAAAGACCACATCACAAGTCGTTGACAAACAAAAGAGCATGAACAAGTCAATTACCCATTTTCGGCTTCACTGTCATCATTTTCACTCGCGATCGTATAGTCACGAAGTCAATTGTTCACTCTCAATTAGTGCCTAGGTGCCTCGTCACCAATTTTTCATTTCCTTTGCAATACACGTTTATTTTCTACTCATGTCGTTGGAACACGATTCCGACAGCATAGTGGCTAGTTATATTTGTTTTTTGAGCTTGACGCAACCCGCTGCGCGTATCAAGTGTGAACGTTATTGCTCAACGATTATTATTCACAATGCGATCGTCCAGTTGATGGACATCGGAACTCACTAGGGTACATCGAGCCAGCTGTCGTAAACATTCATTCGTCCACCACAATTTCGTCGCTCATACAAAAGTTGCATCATATGTTTGTACCGATGATAGATGGCGAAATTCTGAAGCGAAACCTTATCTTTTTCGTGTGATGTATCCTTGAGGAACAATTAATCAATTGGTGATAGCCAGTCCTGCGCGGCCTTGCGGAGAAACATACTAAGTAGGGATGGGTGAGCTCGAATCAGAAGATCCCCTTCCTCAATCTTACGAAAACCTATTTGATGTTTCTCTTTAGTGGCGCACTTGACTAGCATTTGTTGATCAGTACATTATCAACCGTACGTCGGAAAGAAAATAAAGTTTCACTTTTGGGATTTCGCAATTTGGTTATTTCGTGAAGTTTGAGCACGACTTTGAGGACTCCCTGCCAAATCTGAGGTCCGAGTGCAACTTGAAGCTTCAAAGGGCGGCCAGGGCAATGATCTATCGAAGTAGATTAATAATAAACCTCATGTCACTAAAACTTCTTACGAGAAATGCAGAGTCTGTGATGGAACTTAATGGAACCACGGAAAACGATTGGAAAAAACAACCGGATTGGAAGCAGCGTCGCTTAATAGACAATAATCCTGTTTAGAAGATGATAACTGCGCAAGACTGAGCAACAGAAAGTTCAATTCCATCATAACATCAACCACATTCAGCCAAATTGACTGGATGTTATCCAAACGATCAATATTATTAACCTTCTATTGAGGGAGACTTTGTCCTTGGAGTGCCATATTTCAGGTGTTTACATTTTATTTTTTTTAAAGGAAACGAGTAAAACTTTTTGAGTGCGGTTTTTTTCTTGCTTTTATTCATGATATACAGAACGTTAAAATTTTTTTTTTGAAAAAAAAACCAAAATGGCGGCCGTTGCAGCTCCGCGAAAACAGGTCCTCAAATCGCGGGAGGTAAACGGCTGACATCACTGCTGCCTCTTTGTTGATCTGAAACACAAATTCAAAGCATATTATCAATCTGTGACCCTTTGGTCATGGAATGACGGATGGGTTTTTCGTTTAGTACAAATTTCGGAAAATGGCGGCAATTTAAAAAAAATCGAACTTTCGCGTTTTTTTTCGCATAAAAAGATAAATAATAAATGCAAAAATGTATCTGTCGAAAAAACGATCCGTCATTCCGTGAAGATATATTTTCTGAGTATGCTCTCCAAATTTCAGGTCGATATGTTAATTACAGCGGTCGGGAGAATGTCAGCCATTTTTAAAAACGTGTTTTCGAGAAAAACGCGTTTAAAGTTTTGTAATGTGTTTATAATTACCGCTAATCGGCAATGCCTGGTCCATAGAGGCATCCCTCCTCTTCTTTTAGCTACTCATGTTGAGCCGCTAACATCTCCCGCTGCTCTATCCGGGACAAAGTCTCCCTTAACCGCGTAGTAAAAAAAAAACTCACTGACGGCTTAATTGGAATTCAATGGAAATTAGACTCAGTCGTGTCGCAACGAAAATCAAATGAGCGCAAATTCCAGCCAGAAAATAATCAGTCGCACCATCCTTAGATTCCAACACTAGTGAAATAAAGTGAAACACCGAGTTTGCTTTTTGTTGTCAATATTGCGTCGTTTTCCGTTGCGTCCATGCAGGAGTTTGTCATTACGGAATTATCGAAGAAACCCTAGAAGGAATCGGAAACGATGTGTTCCATATGAATCGGACTGTTTAAAAACGTCGGTCGTGTGCAGAATCAATGATTTAATTTAGTAAGAAAAGGGTGCGTTGGCTTGATAGGCGCAAGCGGGTTAGCGACGGTCGTTGTGTAGCGTATGTTTGACAGGTGGGCCAGGGTCGTTTAGGAGTCACTCGACGTGGGATCCGAGGAGGCATATGTACGAGGAATTGTCACACTGTGCGCCGAACAGAAGGTGCCCACCGCCACCACGTATGGGCAGTACTGACGCGCTGTCTCACAGAGGTTGGTAAAAAGAGTGTTATCCGTGGTGCGCGGTCACGAGATCCTCGCGAGCATTCAATTGATCCTTTCTGTTATTGGCCAAATTCAATGAACATACCAATTTGATAAGCCTTTTCGAAATACACGAATAACTCATATGGGTACACGGTTGGTTGGTTTTGAATGTATCATAAACATAGACCTTTGGATGTCAGAACGGCGACTTGGTACAATTTCATCCAGTAACCCTGAAATTTGATCGCATTTAGCATGTACGTTTCATGGTGACACGTTGATCCAATAAATAAGCGGTATGGACGTCCCATTATATTTGCCTCCTCGATTACTTTTATAGTGAGATTTTAGTCATCCCCATCTTTTGATGGGGTTAGGCCATGGGATATTGTTAACAGTGAGTGTAAATTATATTCGCCGAAGCGAGGCAGAAAAAAAATCCATATTCCAAGGTACAATTTTAGATATAAATATCTCATACAAGAAATACGAAACAGCATCAGAAATTGAATGGTACACTGTGGCATAAAACTCAAGAAATTTCGGATATGTAGAATGAGTAATCGTAATTACACAATATATAGGTAGTTTAAGTGAATCCATTGGATTTTGTTTTGTTTGAAGATTCTTTTCATCTTTTCGATGCATTTAGCTGTTTGGTCAATCAATAATCATGAACTTTTGTCGATTTTTTTCGGAGCCCACCGACGATGAGTTTCTTGAAAGATATTGTTCTAAAAAAGGTTAACAAGGATGTAGACTTATGCTGTTACCCTACCCCCTCAATAATGATTAACCCTTCAACTGCCATTGTAGCAAATTTGCTGCGTTCACTTTGACCCCGTCGGTAAAAGCGTAAGGACGCTATAGCGGTCAAGCTACTTCATAGTTCCATCAATCTATGCTAGATGCAGTGACAAACGCCGGGTAGCTTGAAATTCAAACGTAAACATATGAATTATGTTAATATGGCAACAATGTTGTGAAAATTTACGACGCTTGCCCCAGCATTTGATCTGCTGCCCGGTTTTTGTCGAAAAAAAGGAAGTATATGGACATTTTTGAGATATTTTTTGATCGAATTGTGTAAAGGAAGCTTTACTGGAACTAGGCTTTGTAGATTTTTGATTAAATTAGAATAATCGTTCGAACCGAGCGGGTGAAAATGTTAGTAGCAAATTTGCTACAGTCCGAAGATTCACTTTCCAGGCCCTTATCGACAAAATTATGGTTGGATATTCACATTCAACCCTTTTTTAGCTATACTACCAGAGGAAATGATTTTGAGCCTACCAGAAAAAGGCGTGGCCGTTTAAGGGTCAAGCATAGTAAACAGATGTTTCATCCGTAATGTAAAGAGCTGAAAATGCTTACTTAGACTTGTGAACTTCTTTGCATTCATTCTGAAGAATTGAGAAAACCTGGAGCTGGGTTACATTTTCTTTTGGTAGATCAGACCATCATTTTTTAAATAGCGTGTATCCAAAAATTGGACCACTGGTTAATCAATACCAATTAGATGACAATTCCTCCTACTACATGTCATAATAGAATAGATTCTAGAAACCAAAGCTTTACATTATTTTGAATGAAAGCATTGTAACATTGTCCACGTTCCGTTCAGGTATTCAAAGGTGAACTGATAAAACCAACCGTTACCACCGAAAAATCACTACGTGTTAAAAGCTCGACACATTCAATTATTCCGATGGTCTTTCAAGTCCAATGAGAAAATCCTAGTGCGTGGTCGTTTTGGTGTAACGAAACAAATATAAAAACCTTCATATTGACGCTACTCAAATCGCCCCTCACTTCGATTCTCCTTCAAACGCGTAAGCAATAAGACATTTGTGCAAAATTCCGAAAACTGTAACCACGAGTTAGACAATTGAAAACGAAAACTCTGAAAAGTACTGCTAGAGGTCATATTACACCGAGTCGTGATAGGAGCCGATACAACACGACGAGTCGTAAGTTCTCCAAGTTCGCCGGTTGTTACCAATTAATGTCGCACGTTTGCATGCCGTTACGCTACTGTCATTTGAATACCTTATACAAAAACACGCGATCATCATCATCGCTCATTCGCACCTAGACGAAATTCACATTTACACCTGTATTCGTCACAAAATATGTTATCATATAATAGACATTGCGAGGTAGGTATCCTCACGGAGGACAAATATTTCGGACTGATTAAGCCCGTACCAATGTTCAGACTGCTTTTCCGATTATCGTAGTACAAAGGGTGCATGGAAATGAGGCATACGGGTCTTTGGAGCACGGTGAGGTCACTTGGTATTATCTTTTCAAAGTCAAAAGTCAACGATGATTTTGAAAAAAAAATGGCAGAAAGAAACACGTATCGATAAAGTACCAACTGCACCGATCTCCAAAGGTTTTAAGCACATACGCTGATGCACCATGAAACTGGTAAATCAGCTACAGCCACCGGTTGTTGGATAACCGTCGAAATACATACTATCAGGTTGATAAAAAAGTTTTGTCGCAATAATTTCAATATAATTTATTTATATATCTTATAGAAAACATTTCTAATCAACAATATATTCGCCATCGGTTTCTATGACACTCGGCCATCTAGTTGGCAAATTTGAAATATCCCTTCTGAGATCGTCGACGTTTTTGAAAGTTTTGTTTCTCAAATATGCCTTCAAACGTCTGAACAAATGGTAGTCGGGTGGCGCGATGTCGGGAGAGTATGGTGGATGAGGAACGGTATTCCAGTGAAGCTCAGTGATTGTTTTGTGGGTTTCCTTTGCGACATGGGGTCTCGCGTTGTCGTGGAGAAGGTGCACAGTCGCGCGTCTTGGCCGTTTTTTTTCTTACAGCTTTTGCCAATTCCTGGAGATTCTCGATGTATCGCGTAGAGGAGATCGTCTTACCTACAGGGAGAAAATTGTGAAACAGCATTCCCTTTGCGTCCCAGAAACAGCACAACAAAGCCTTTTGCGAGTGACGATCAGATTTCGATTGGTGTAGCGGTTTTTCTCCGATAGGAAGCCAGTAGGCTAAACGCGTTCTGTTATCATACAAGACCCAGCTTTCATCTCCCGTCACAAGATCTTCTAAAAACTCCTTGCAATGGTGGCGAAGCAGGAGAGACTGGCAGATGGTCACGCGACAGTTCTTATTGTCGTCGGTGAGACGGTGTGGTATCAATTGAGCTAGAACCTTCCTGTATCCCAAGTTGCGTAAGTGATTGACTATTGACAGTTGGGTGTAGCCAAGTTCTCTTGCTAGCTCGTGCGTACTTGCTTCCGGTTTTTCTTTGATGCAGCGGAGCAATGCTTCATCATCGATGGTCGACGGTCGTCCGGAACGTTCCTTATCTTCAAGGCTTGTGTCTCCAGATTTAAAACGATTGAACCAACGCTGGACCGTTCGATGAGAAACTACGTTCTCGCTGAATGCATCCTGTATATTTTTAGCAGTTGTGCTTGCGTTCGTGCCGCGCCGCCACTCGTAAAAAAAATCATCGCTCGAAGTTGCTCCTGCGAGATCGAAGCCATTTCTGTCCACTGGAACGCGCGCTCGCCCTTTTATACCCTGTCACGCGGAAGAGTATAAAACATTGTAGAATATTCTCGGCATAGCTCGATGTCATATTGCGTAAAAAGACATTATTAAAATTTTTGCGACAAAACTTGTTGATCAACCTGATATTTACCTCCGCTGGTAGCTAATGGATTCGATGAGTCTGTTGATTAATTCTGGTTCAGCGACAGTGTCTACCCGGCGTGATACGTTTATTTCAGGCATGGAAGATGAGATCTGCCCGTACGCCACGTTCCACCTACTTGGTTTCCGCGAGGAAATGGACCCGAGCAAAGCTATGCAATTCCAAACATTCCCACATCCTGGCAACGGCCATTCCGGCACAATGGGACCACCGGTCGGTCATCCGACCAACGTATCGGCCCATAGCCGCTCCGGATCGCAATCTATGGTAAACGAATACACGCCGATGACCCTCAGCCTTTCGCTTCGCCGGCTCTCGTTGCTACATGACCTTGCGTGACCTTTCAGCCTCGACAAAATGGCCGATACTCCCGAGTACCTTCCCAAGGTGGTACCCAGAACGTCTTCTCACCGGAATACGACGATCCGGCCAACTGCGCTCCGGAGGAAGATCAATACGGATCACAATACGGCCAGTACGGCGCTCCGTACGATCATTACGGATCCCGCGGCTCGGTCGGCCGCCGCAGCGTAGGATCCGCTCGCAATCTACCGATGTCCGGATCACCCGAACCTCCTCCACCACCGCCGAGAAATCACGACCAGAACAACTCCAGCTTCAACGACAGCAAAGAGAGCAACGAGATCAGCGAGGCCGAATGCGATCGCGATCAACTGCAGATGAATCGCAACTACGGTGGTCAGTACTTGATTTGAATTACGGTATCTTGGCTCTTATTACATTATTGTACACTGTGGTAAAAACGAGAGCATCGACATTCGTTTACCCTTCGTACTTCGTCCTCGCCCAGCCAGCCCGAAAGAAAAGACAAGCAAACAGAAAATATCGAGTCCTCGTGCAATCTCTTTGTGAATTCACACTCTTTCGTTTCAGTCTACCTTTTTCGTGTCCTTACGGAAATTCGGATGAACAATTGGCTAATTATCGTTTGTATCTTGCAGCTTTCCAATCTAGGGGAAAAAAAAAAACGTTGATCCGCTAAGAATTTGTGTCTGTTGCAGCTTCGCAAATGGGATATCGAGAAAACTTGGTTTTTTCCGACTAATTTTTCGTCTGTGTCTTTTGTAATATAGCTTCGATGAATCGCATGCTCATATGTGTCGTCAGCTCCGTAGAGTCGTTACACGTTGTACCGTCAGTGATACGTTGATATTCAGATCATCGTCTTTTTTCGTTCACACTTATCTTTCTTTCACCAGTCTCCGAATTCTGATCATTTTAATTCAAGAAGAATCGAGCGATGGCAAAGGGGCGATCGAAGTTTAAGTAAATAAATTACATTTTACGAATCCGCGAGTCTATCAACTTCAAGCCAATTATGTTTAAGTAAATAAATTAGATAATTAATAAAGACGTTTACGTAAATAAATTACATTTTACGAATGCACGAGTCTGTCAACTTCAATCCAAGTATGTTCGGAAGAAATTGAGTTTGAGGAACATTTGTACGATGTGTACGAGGGGGGACCCAAAAAAAAAACGGGAATTTCGTCATAACTTCTTTATTTCTCAATATTTTTACACCAAATTTTGATCACCTTCAAAGTATTCGCCATTGACCACAACGCACTCCTCCAAACGATTCTTTCATTGTTCAAAACAGGTTTTAAATTCACTCATCGGGATGTCCTTTAAGCCTTCCAGCAATTTTTGTTCCACCTCCTCCACAGTGGCAAAACGCTTTCCTTTCATATTCCTTTTGAGTCTGGGGAACAAAAAGAAGTCACAGGGAACTAGATCCGGTGAGTATGGGGGGTGGACAATCGGTGTCATGGCGTTTTTGGTCAAAAATTGCTTCACGGAAAGGGACAGCCGCGCGCTGTTCTTGACAATCTGCCATTACGTTTTCGCCGAAATGTAAATAGTTGTTTTACTAAAAAAAATCTTACAGCCGAACCGATGCACTCACAGCGACACAACTTTGCACACTGACGCAGGTGGCGTGACACTAACGGACATGTGGTCAAAGAATAGGTTCCCCCACTCTCCCCCCCCCTCCACAGCGTAATTCCCGGAACTTATGGGTCCCCCCTCGTACGATGATTACTACTTGACTATTCAGGAGTAAACGCCTTTTTTTATTGTGCAATTAAAAAAAATCTACAACACTCTTTTTATAAAAGAAATTCGGAATAAATTCAACTCACCGAGATCCTTCCTTTATCTGCCATTGTTCAGTTTCTTATTCATAATGACATTTCCGCTGTTTCTGGATATCTATCCAGATCCAGTTGACGTTTTGCAAATCTTCTCTTACACTTGAAAAGTAGACTTGAAAGTAGCAATGCGAATATGGCTCAAGATACATTAAATAAATTCGGCTTCAGTTTCACAGTTCACGATCGCAGAATACTGATGAATTGTGACGTCATCAATGTTATTTTTTTTTGTAATTCACTTGCAGTTGTGCAGCTAACGAACTGTTCATTCGAACCAGAGCTGCGATGAAGAAAAAACAAAATGGATCAGTCTATAATTTGTTTGTTGAATTCATTTCGATCGCTCCGTTATTATCGAATCATGCTCGTTTTTCTTCCCTCACAGTTCTACTTATCACCGAAAAAAAAATTGAAAAGGAGGGAAGCGGCCAAGACTATATAAAATGAACGACTGTAATAGATCGTTCGAATCCAATTGCTTAAAATTGCATGCTACACGTGTGTGTTTTCGTTGCGGTTTTCGTTTGTTTGTTTGTTTTGTTTTGTTTTTCGTCGCTGTAGTAGTTAATCGTTGTGTCAATCGGTTCGTGTGTTTTTTCTATTTCAGTTAATGCTCGCAGCAAGGACGGCATGACCACCGAGGAGATGCGCAAGCTCATTGAGAGGTCAGTAGCTCGCGTGTCGGAAAGTCCGTAATCTCAAGGAGGTCGCTTATCTAAAATGATGATTTTTTTTCTTTCAACTCACTCGCCTCCTTGGCTTGTGCGGAAGTCGCATTCGCAATAAATGTCCAATCCGGAAGGTATTGCGTGCAAAAACTTCGACTCCTTAATTGCTTTCCGTCGCGTCAGGTCGCTCTTCAAATGTATCCAAAACCAAAACAAAAATTTCCTTCCGAACAATGGTTTCACGGAAACCTCAAGTTCATCCTCGTTCCTCGAATCCCGGTATCCACAATTATTGAGAAAGAATTTTGGAAGCGACTTAACGCGATGAATTCGACGCAGCTACTCTTTTCATGTATCTCTACTATTATTGTGTATAGAATTTTAACACCATACGTTCGATTAACACGAGCATTTTGAAAAATCGGAATACCATTGGTTTGACATGTAGAGACGAAATTCCACGAAACATCAAATGGAGATAACTCGCGGGATTTTGAGAGGTTTTTTTTCATTGTCGTTCACTCAAAATAAGGTTGAATAGAGAGGTATTTTTCAGAAAATAGATTTTTCATTCCAATCACAAAAGATCTCCTGCATCACGTATCGTTAGACCGACGTGCAAAAATCGTCCTGTTTAGCTACAACCGCCCAAGAGAGGGACGCAATTTGCACATTCGAGGTATTCCTTTCTCGGAGAGCCGTGATTTTATGGGCCCACAAGCAAGGCCCTTTTTAATCATTGATAAACTACAGTGGCGCTTAATAAAAATAATTTACAATAATTTACAATTAAATATAATTTACAATCACCCAATGAAAAGCGGGAGTTAAAAATTTCGCATAAATCTTGTAGATTGAGAAGTTTTTACATTTTGTCGGAAAAATCGTGGTTATGAAAATTCTTTTTTCAAGGGGCAAGTCCACTTTGGAGTCACGAAAAAAGGCTATTTAAGCGATTTTTTAAGGATTTTATAAAATATATGAATATAAAAATGTTTGGGTTTGACAAAGTCTTGAAATACATTTGAAAAATGTTTAATTCATTTTTAAGTACACAAACTATAGTTTAACGTAACGCCTCAAAAATAGGTGGGCTAGGTAGCTCCATCACAACTTGGCAACGGCTCGTCTGAAACAAAAAAAAAGTCCATTAGATTCAGTATGACGCCAGCTACAAAATGCCCCTCGGATATAAAGTTTCATCAAGAAATTAAAAAATGGCAGATGAAAAACGGAAAAAGTAAAATAAACGCGTTTTGTTTCGCAGTTTGTCGTAAAAAAAAAAGAGTAAAAATCAAAATTTCTCTTGTCATTAACATTGTCTCTAAGCATTCTCTGACCTCTGATTTTTTGTTAAAATTCGGTAACTTGGATTGTAATCTTACCAGTATACTGGGATGTTCTTTTACTTAATTGTAGACGAAATCCAATTAATTGTTAAATATTCGGATTCGTGAAAGGAATACCTTAAGGGGTAAGGCCACTGTAACGGCCCAAAAAAAAAGGTTTTTTCACTAATTTTTTGCTCCCGAAATTGAAGGTATTTGAAAAAAAACTTTTAATGGTGTTATCGGGCATACATTAAACTTTATTATAAAATTTTTTTACAGTAAAAAAAAACAAAATGGCGGTTCCACAGCTATCTTCCCGGGACATGTTTTGCTTCCAGGGCTCCGCGGCACGCAGCACCACTGGTGCACTTTTGAATCTAGAACAAAAAAAAACCATTAATCTAGAGGGCTATAGCTAGAGAATGTCGATCGGATTTTAAAAAGTATCAATTTTGTGGATTTGGCGTGCGTTCGAAAAAAAAAATTGATTTTTGACGAAAAAAACGGCAAGTTTTTTGTTAATAAAAAATCAATAAATAAAGTTCTTGAAAATTCCGATCGACATTCTCAAGATAATGTAAATGTTCACGTCTGGTTAAAATTTCAAGTAAAAAAAATGAAAATTGTTCGAGTTATGCTGCGTGCCATTTTGAAAAACCATGTTTCGAGAAAAACGCGTTTAAAGTTTTGCGAATAGTTTTTTATTGGAAAAAATTAAAAAAAGAAGTTAAAAGGATTTAAACTATTTTTAAACTAGAGGGTTTAAACTATTTTTTAAGCCAATAAAAAAAAATCGATTTTTCAAAAAATTTACAGTGGCCTCACCCCTTAATGCAATTCAGTTTTAACGATAGCGACGAACGTCACATCGATCGTGATTGCGATATTTTTGGACGACTCGGGAGACAACGAGAATTCAATACTAATTTCTAAGGACCGTTTCCCTAACAAAATTACTCAAATGCTTCCAATAGAGAATTGATGATCCATTTTTTGAATGGCTTCCTATAATTTTTTAGAAAAAAAATTACGCCCTACGATTTATTTTTTCGTCATGGGTACATGCCGATCTTTATCATCGGCAAATCACTTCTCATTCGCGTCAATGAACGGTCGTACAAAGATATCTCAAAAATTATATACTCTTTCTACAACTTCGCGAGTGTAAAAATAAATTTCGAGAAAGATTCTTCGATAAACTGACAGTACGTTATTATTCAAAATTAATCGGATTTTTTTTCAATTATTGTACTCTCAAGTATGGAAGATTTGATTTAACGTCGAATAGATTAAATTAAACTCAAGACCTCAGTACTCAGCTAGCGAGGTACTCATTACGAAATCCCAAAAAAGTCATGTCCTCTTGTTGTTCGTTATTTCAAACCAATCGTCATTGTTACTAACGTATTGGAAATAAAGTAAACAAGGAAATACTTGATAACAATCTCTTACGCGTATATCCGCTCTCGTTGGATTATTACGAAATAATTCATTTATTGAATGGAATGCACGTTAATTTAACAAATGGCTTCTTATGATCTTGTGCTCAGACCTATCTAACATGTACCGTGAACTTTCTTGTTGTTCCATGACTCTTTGCTCAGGAAGCCGTAAGTCAGTTAACTGTCTTTAACCTTTGGGGCACTTTCCGACGTTTAACTATCGTGTATCAAAAAGCAAATAACAAATACGAATCGTTCTCACAGAGCGCGTCAATGGTCGAATCAACGACATCGAAATTATCCAAATTTCGTCGGAACGTTCCCTCGAATGAAATTTCACAATCGACTCCTCAATACGCATATAGAAAACCAATGTCGAAATAACTCAATTAATCCAAGTGTTCATCGCATCGTCATTGTATATTCTTTCACCAAGAGAACCAAAAATACGAGTGATGCATATTCATGCATGCTAATTTGGCTAATTACACAATTGCTCTCGTGCGTGTGCGAGTGTGTATGTGTGCGTGTGCGTATATGTGACTAATCATTTTACCAAGCTTATTGTAGAAACAAATTAACGACCGCGGCGTTACTCTCGCTTGCTTCTCGAATCGCTCTCGTCTTCTCGATTTCCGGATCCGTAGCTTAACAGTGCACATTTCGGAACGATTGTATCTGTAATGTGTTTGGGAATATACGGAGCCTAGGAGATCTCAAATCGACTTGGAAACCACGATGTAAACTTTGCGGACATTTTGTCCAATTGGTCGAATTGAGTCACGTAATTTTTACCACCCTTTGGGAACAATCTAAGTTTTGACAAAAAATAATCACTCTTAACCGCGCCCATCAGCAGGAGTGAAAACTTATTGTATCTCAATTTTGAAGCTGCGTAACGAAATTTATGTTTTTTTAAGGTTTGAACATTTTTATCGAGGGAAACAACAATCATCATAATAATAAATTTACTAATTTTTTATGATTGCTGGAAGTACTGTATCTCGTGTCATCCAAATACTAATAAAAAGTAACTAAGGATATTTAAAAAGTCAAATTTTTCCGAAGAAAGGGCAATTTTTTTCAAACTGACAGCTGCACTTGTTTCAAAAGTTATTGTTCGATGATCGAATATTCCATATTTTTTTACATCCAATTCACCGGACGCTCATCGTACCTTTTCGTAGATGACCTTTTCAAGAATATGAAATTTCCATTCAATATCTGCGATTGTTTCCATCTTAGTGGTCCTTTTCGATATGAGATCTCCGAACATGCATTTCTCGATTTCTCCACCGATTGCCGCATTATCAATTCGTTTCTGCGTTGAGGACGGAAGTTGTTTTATTTTCTCGATTGTTTACCATCATAGATGACCGTAGATGTATTAATTGCTGATAACCATTCGACTGCTGGTGCTGGCGTTGCTGCTGTTCATCCTGCCGAAGACGTTCTACTCCCTACTGCAAACCCTACATCCATCTTTATTCATTTTTTTAATCATGTACCCGAAGAGAAAAGTTACACTGGAACCTCTGTTCCGACGGTTCTTTGATTGCCCCGATTGATTTTCGTCCTTTTGATCGGTCATGCCGAAGCAATTGGCGAAGATAATTCACATGTGTACTTTAGGAACCGTCGGTTGAATCAATGTTCCAGTGTACGCTAGATACGAGCACAACCGTGCTTGTTTTATCGTGCTGTTCCACCGTCATGTCGTATTCTTATCGCACGTCAGTCTCGCACGCTCGTTCGTCGTGTGCAAGGGGGTGACACAGGCCGCTGGAGTCGCTTCGCTGAATGTCCGTCTTTTGTGTTGCCAAATTTCGTCACTTGTGGCGCCACTTATCTTCTCACCGCAGTACTCCCGAAATGCATTCAAAGCATTCAAAGATACATGTCAAATAATCTAATGAAATCAATAATCTAATAATAATAAATAGTAAAGAATGGAATAATAAATTATTTATTTCGTTAATGTAAATGTTAAAAATTATATTTTAGATGTTAGTCACTTCTGAATACGAATGAAAGGAAAAGGAAAAGATGTACAAATGTGTAAAAAATATTTATGTTTTTATTTAAGTCTTACAGCATTTCGACGCTTTTTTCTTTTCTTGGTTTTCTTTTTTTTTAAGCTTTAAAGGTTCTGGATCTCAGGGTATTGTTAAAAAGTGTACTTTTTTGAGGTTTGTCGAAGCCGAAGCGTACCTCGAATTGCAGCCGGGTACAATGCACGTTGGCATAATCGTAAAAATAATGACACTATATTATGCACAAAGTAACAGTTAACAAAACTTAACAAAATGATGATTCAACAACAAAATTTAACACGATTGTTTAATCTCAAAACCTTGACAACTGACAGGTGTAGTAAACTCAAGCACTCGATAAGAAGATAAGTGGCGCTATGTACAGAGCGCTAAAGGAACTATAGAATGCGGACAGAATGCGAACCGAGCTTAAGTATAGGGAAAGTAGCACCATGTCACCCCCCTGGTCGTGTGTCACTGTTTTTGCAACAAAGTGATTCAAACAAATGAACGACGATACTCAATTTTAACGTCTACATGGCGTTCATTTACGGAATGAGCGAGGCCTGAGCTGGGAACAAATATTGAACAAATACTTTTCTGTCCTTTTTTCGCCTCGTTGTAAAAGATAAATAGTAATTGATATTTGAAAATATTTTCTTCCATACCGGATGTTTTATTGTAAGTACCAAAAATTCGTATTTCACATTGCAGTTATTATATGGTTCGGTTACCATACCATTCGAATATTTCATTTACTTTCAAAAATTATTTATCGATCATGCCGATCCGCCGGTAATTGACCGAACCAACTCGACCGGTACATTACCGAGTGGTGGTAATATATCGACCGAACCGCCGGTCGGGAGAGATTTATTTAACCGAATATCGTCTGATGGAAATTATTGTCTTTCGCTATATATATATATATATATATATATATATATATATATATATATATATATATATATATATATGACTATTTGAAAACGATTGTTTGTTTTCTATTTCTGTTTAGGTATTCCTTTCACGAACCCAAATATTTAACAATTAACTGATTTTCAACATGAAACAATAAATGACTGCAGATTTATCAGCCTATTCCATGTGCGCCTTGCAACTGCAGGCCCCAATCTGTGGGAAAGATGCAGCTCGTAATTCTCGACTGAAACAAGAAAAAAACAATAAATGTTCAATTGTCATATATTTTTATTGTCAGTGAGTGAAGAAAAATCTGAACAAATAGTGAACTTATAACTTTTCTCAGATTAAAAAAAATGTGTTGATCGAAAATAAACTTTGGTTTGATTCAATAGGTCGTATAGTTTTTTTTTTGCTATCACGCCCGTCAATTTGGAAAAATCGTGAAAATGAAAACTGAAAAAAACGCGCTTCAAAGTTTTCAATAGGAGGAAATAGCAATATCAAATATCGCTTTTCTACTGTTGGTCTTGTATCTGCGAAAATATTTACAATTGGCTTCCGTAAATTTGTAAATATACTCTTGGATAGTTTATCTATTGATTTAAGCAATTAAAAAAAAAAACGTTTTTTCGGACCTCCTAATTCAGGCTCCGGCTTTAAGGGGTAAGGCCACTGTAACGGCCCAAAAAAAAAGGTTTTTTCACTAATTTTTTGCTCCCGAAATTGAAGGTATTTGAAAAAAAACTTTTAATGGTGTTATCGGGCATACATTAAACTTTATTATAAAATTTTTTTACAGTAAAAAAAAAACAAAATGGCGGTTCCACAGCTATCTTCCCGGGACATGTTTTGCTTCCAGGGCTCCGCGGCACGCAGCACCACTGGTGCACTTTTGAATCTAGAACAAAAAAAAACCATTAATCTAGAGGGCTATAGCTAGAGAATGTCGATCGGATTTTAAAAAGTATCAATTTTTGTGGATTTGGCGTGCGTTTGAAAAAAAAAATTGATTTTTGACGAAAAAAACGGCAAGTTTTTTGTTAATAAAAAATCAATAAATAAAGTTCTTGAAAATTCCGATCGACATTCTCAAGATAATGTAAATGTTCACATCTGGTTAAAATTTCAAGTAAAAAAAATGAAAATTGTTCGAGTTATGCTGCGTGCCATTTTGAAAAACCATGTTTCGAGAAAAACGCGTTTAAAGTTTTGCGAATAGTTTTTTATTGGAAAAAATTAAAAAAAGAAGTTTCGGAGAAACTTAAACTATTTTTTATTTTAAACTTAAACTATTTTTTAAGCCAATAAAAAAAAATCGATTTTTCCAAAAATTTACAGTGGCCTTACCCCTTAAGCCCGTTCAAAGCTCAGGCCACAACCGAATTCAATTTTGGTCAGTGGCACTTGGACGATTTATTGAGACATCGCGACGAACCAGCGTGTAACGAGACTGTACAAAACCCCCAGCTAATCGAAAAAAAAAAAAATGAAAAACGACTGATTGTTTTGTTACGAAGATTATTCGCGGATAAAATGTAAACGCGATGAAACAATTGTTACAGAAACGAAGCCACAGGGCGGCAAACCAGCTCCCCCCACAGCAATCACGGGGGACTCCTCACACCCTACGATACTGTGGCAGTGTAATCTGTAAATCAACGATCACGATCTAACCCATGCGCCCCAACATCATCAACCGGATTCTCAAGCATTTTTCGAGTCTGTCAAAGAGCCAAGCCGCGAAATGGAGCGTAGCTGTACGCGGGTGAATGAACGAAGAAAAAATATCATCTAAACGGTAGAAGTACCCGAAGAAGGAAAGGGGAAAGGTCGTACTACTCAAGTAATCTAAGCTAAACAAAAAATCCCTAACCTTTCTCCTGTACCTCCCCCCTTATCCAGTGCTCATAGCGTTGGTCCAATTGCAACGATTTACCATTTAAATTATTAACGACATTTTTGAGATAGATAGATTCGATAATGACGTAAGTTTTTCGGTAATGTTATTTGCGCGTGCATCATTGATCGGTACTCGTATTGCCGGTGCGAACGTACCCACAAGCCTCACTAAATACGAATGTTTCTCTTCTCCTCTCCGGACCAACTCGCTGGCGGCAAAATAGAGCCCGTTTAATCGTTCGTTATAGTCGGATATACTTGGACCCGTTATTCTATTGACCTGCACACTCTCCAGGGGGAAAAAGAATTTTCACTTAATTATGCAAGATTTTGTTTTTCGGTGAATTGCCATAGAAATATAATATTTGCTTAGCAACGTAGCTGCAATTTTTTGTATCCATTGAAACTATTTGCCGACGTTCTTTGACGACACGACATAATGCGCAAAAAATTCACTGTATAGGCGTGCTATCGAAAAAGATGTTTGACTTTTGCATTTGCCCATATATTGTCTTACTTGTTTTTTTTAATCTTTGCCACGAAGCTCCGCATCTTATTGGGAGACACATTTTTCGTGTGACTCATCAGAACTCTGAGAATTTACCCGTATACGAAAAAAAAAAACGTCTGGATATTACTTTGATCACTGGTGATTTAATAAAGTGAACGGTGAATTAAACGACGTGAGGTAAAAAATTCAAACGAGAAGTGCGCTCGCCTGATTCATACATTTGCATTCAACATCTTTTTGAGTTAGCCAAAATACTTTGTCTGTGAAAAGACACGATCATTATTTTTTGTTTCATTGTTAGTTATTTTTAGGCATGGAAAGTGCGTTTGTTTGCCGAAATGCACAAATTACATTGAAAGATCGTAAAATTCCAATGGTCTTTTTGCTTAACGAGAAGAAGACTTGACCCGCAATTGACCAACAATTGTACTGGAAAATTGTCAGTGATAAGGACGGTCGTGAAGCTTTAGAATTGTCTGCTCTCTGTTGTCACGTGTCTACCTCCTGTGTAGATCGTAAGGATGAGCTCCCCGAAAGATTTTCTCTCCGCCCATTCGAATGGAATGGCGAGCGACAATTTTGCAAACGAGACGAGACGAGAAACGTTCGTCCCTACGGGAATATTTTTTCGAAAATATATTCGCCCCGACGATAGCGGATTTGGATTTTCTCCCAAGCTACCGGAAAAGTAACGCGCGAAAAAGGTGAAAAAGAAAAAAAAAGAAAACAAAAACGTACGAGACATGCGAAAAGTGTGATTAGTTGCTCATTTTTAAATTGATGGTTGTGCCACCCTGTCGAATCGTTCCATCGGCAAAAACTCGTGATCGTCCTTTTCTCATTATTTCACGTAACGAAGGTTGTGCTCCCCGAAGAGGATACGTTGACTCTCGTTCAACGTGTACGTCGTACGGGGTTGAATAAAAAATAGGGAGGGGGGGGGCTGGAAGAGAGATCAAATTCGCGTGAATAAGCGAAACAATTTTTAAGGGAAGTTACATAAGCAAACATTCTTTAGACACTATAGAATTAACAGCGGTAGAAAACAAGCAACACCTTCATTATTCGGTGATACGTTCTTCTTCCGTGCAAAAGACATACGCTTCCGAAATATTCTCGTATTCGTGACAAAAATAACGAGCCAAAAAGCCACAGAAAACGATCATATAGTGAATCGAACGATACGGTTAGGACGAAATTAGGATTATTGATAGATTGAAAAATTCAATTAAATATTCGAAGCCGTCGTCTTTCGTACTACGGAATAACGCATTGAACCGAAGAAATGCATAGATTAATGAAGAAAAAAAAAACCACACACGTACACCGCGATAAGCACGAAATTTGCCTCGTGCGATCATCATCGTTTGCACTCGCTATGAAAGAACCGCTAACCGACACAACTACAATAAGCGAAAACGAGAATACAAACAATACCGAAATAGATTAAAAAAAGGTAATAAATACTTCGCACCCGCATAGATACATGAGAAGTGCGCCTCAACGATGTGTGAGTGTAGTCAAGGGCGAATCCACCCTCGATACGAACAGAGTTGCGCACGATTCTAACGGAACCGGAACAGTTTCGAAATCATTCTCCAAACGAAATAATTATCAATAATTATCGCAATCGTAATACTTGTCGCGACGGAAAAATAATTTGCCATCATTTCCGATAGTACGACAAAGTGAAACGATTTGACGGCTTCTTTGTAATAATTCTGATTGGCGATTGTAATTATTTCGCCTCGGTCATTTCAAATAATTTTTCATTCCAGCGAGGCCCCCCACCCCGTGATTTTATTGAAAGTTGGAATTTTATCATTCGAGGATGATCATACGTACGTAGCTAGGACCCGCGTACGTTTAACATGGATCCCGATCGCGAAGCATGTCGAGCGCTAATTTATTCGTTTTCCTGCACATACTCAACGACGTTAAAAAAACGGGAGGAACCAATAATGATTTTTGTCTCAACGATATTTTTGCCTCGAACGAAAAATCTTGCAGGTCATTAAAAAAATCGTAATTTCTGGTTTTTTCCTCGAGATAGCCCAAAGTTCGTATCAGCTGATTGTCTGGCATGCTTCGAGGCACACGAGTACGAGCCTTGTGAACCGTTTTTTATCGTCAAGATACTCGTTTTAGCGTATGTTAATAATATATGTTAGATATTAGTATCGCTATTATTCTTACTACTGATATTATTTTTATTTAGCGGTTGAGTGGGTCAAGTGGGTGACTAAAATCGTCGCACCGTCGATTGGTAACGCGATAACGTCAAGCGTAAGCATCAGGTACAAGTGAGAGACGAGGGTGTGATTTTTTATCGAATTCATAGAGCCTTCTTCCTTAAACGGTATGCGAACATTGTTTTTTTTCCCCCTTAATCATGTTTTTTCTCTCTTGTTTTCGTATACGTCAATGTCGAACTTTGTGCTCTGTGATCAATGTGTGTAAGTTTGTGTCATAATAGTAAGAGGGTGGCATTGACGAGAATAAAAACGTCCGAATACGCAAGATTCAAATGGTGCAACGGGAGGCGCATTTTTGAAAAAAATAAAAACACCTGCTGAATTGGGAGAAAAGAGAAGAAGAGAAATTACCATCCCTCGTCTCCCACACAGCCTTCACCGTGCGCACTTTGCTCGTAATACGTGATCGAGGCAACATTACAAGCGAAATATAAACCGATAATTCACAGCGACATGAAAAAATACCCACACAAAAATACACACGAACAAAATATACTATATCATATATACATGTATGTATCTGTGTGCGCGTGTGCGTGTATGTATGTGCGTGTGCGTGCGTGTGTGTCTATATACATACATACATCTATATATATTTAACGCTGAACATTTTTTTCGTGTCTCGTATAACGTTTTTAATAAGATTGTGCAGCCCAAAAGAACATCATGTCTAGCTATGCCCTCCTAATTAATATAATATTATATTGTAATGACGAGTAATGATAATTAACACTAGAATATATGACCTACTACAACTGCTATTGCCACTACTACGATTACTACTACTACTACTACTATGACGTAAAACATATTATGATAAATAGTAATTACAATAGTAATTTACGACTTAATCACGCGATGCTTGGAAAGCTTTTAACTCTCGTTGTTATGTTCAGTTTTTTCGTTTCAATATAAATATCATGATGACAATCGATCGTCCAGCAGGAATCTTCGATTTGAGAACTGCGCGGAACCGAATTTAAACAAGCACGTAATTTACGCGACTCGATTGGGACAAATGCTTAACAATTTGAGCTTGTGAGCTTGGTTAGATAATTCATCTTGTTTGGGGATACGCACGAAAGAAGATTGGTATCGTGCAGCGCGAGATACGAAAATCCTGCCGTCGATCAATTGTCGCTAGATCGTTTGCCCGTATTGGCAAAATAAAATAATCGAACATGTATCAGCGTCATGCTTGCTTTCTTCGTCTACGAGAATATTTTACGATAGATTCCTGGACCGATCGCTATCTAATTGTCTGAACTATCTATTTCATTGTTGTGAACGCTCGCAGTCGACAGGTTATTCTCTAATGGCAAAACATGCACACATCTACACACGAAATCATCATGACGTCGTGGGTATTCAATAATTAATTGTGCCGTGTTTGTATACGCAAGAAACAACTAAATTCACCCCTTCTGCACGACTGCGATACATATTCACGTCTTTTACTGTCTGTTCAGTGCCACTATACTTTATGTTTTTATACCAAAGTTGTAGTGTCTAACTTTACGTTGAATAAATAATATGTAAAAGAATAATGGTGTATCCCTTTCATAAGTATATCCTATTTCGGACTCCACACGCCGTTCGACCAAAAAACTACAAAATATACATACGTGACTTCCTACATCATTGTATAAGTACTTCGATGCATTTTGCATTTCATACATTTTCCAGATTATCTTCCTGCACGAGAAATATAATATTTAGAATTAATTAAGTTTGATATATTTTCAGTAACTTTTACAACCGTTATACGATAGTTATAAAAAAATCCCTGTTTTTTTTGGCACAAATGATGTATACCAGGTGTGTAAGTATGAAACCGGAATTTTTGTACAGAAAAAACACGTTTATTGTAATGATATGATACAAAGTATCATATCATTACCGTAGGTACATCCGCCAGTTGTTGTTGTGTTT
The DNA here is from genome assembly GCA_964007375.1 of Ophion obscuratus. Classification (NCBI taxonomy): domain Eukaryota; kingdom Metazoa; phylum Arthropoda; class Insecta; order Hymenoptera; family Ichneumonidae; genus Ophion; species Ophion obscuratus. The sequence goes on along the minus strand of OZ023317.1, from coordinate 828,375 downwards.
GAGCGTCGTCTTCGTCCAACAAGGCTTGCAGGTCAGCGTCTTCAAACTTTTTCGGTGATCTTCCACGTTCTTCGTTCCTCACGTCAAAATCGCCACTTTTGAACCGTTTGAACCACTCGAAACACTGTGTTTTACTGAGAGCATGCTCACCAAACGCCTCCACAAGCATTCGATGCGATTCGGCTGCGGTTTTCTTCAGATGAAAACAGAAAAGTAGTGCTGTCGGCAAATCGTAATTTGTTGGCACAAAATTCGACATGTTTATCTCTAATAAACTAATGCTACTGAATGAAACTCGTGTTATTGTGAGTTGGAAATCTTTGTCGGATATCAATACAATAACAAGACACCGCTGACGTGATGTGTCGGTAACTGCATCGCCATCTAGCGCCACCTATGGGCAAATTCCGGTTTCATACTTACACACCTGGTAAATATTCGAAGAATTATATGTTTGTTATGTATAAACATACTCAGAATGATACGGTTCGAAGAAAAATGGTTTTAAGACTTGAAACGCGTTTTGTATTCTTAAAATCATGTTTTCGAAATTGGGCAGACTCGTAGTGCCTACAATTCTCAACCGATGAACTCCAAATTTCAACTGTAAATTCTTAGATAGATTTTCCACCGAATTATATACGATTTTTACGATCGATTAATAATTACGGTTTTTATAAACAAATTCAGGAATTTGCAAAAATCAATATTTTGTACTAATCGCTGTACAGATAAATACTACCGAAATACAGAAGTGATTTAAATACGTTTTCTTTTCGTTGCGGATGCAGTGACCGACAAAATGTATTTATAGACACAAGAAAATTCATAAGAATATGGAATCCAGACAAAAGTTTCACAAATTATCACACATCATATTCACACATTACGATACTCTGTATAGATAAAGAATAATAACGAAAAACAGGAATTACGTTAATGTTTTCTTTTGGTTGCGGAAGCAGTAACAAACAAAATTGATTTATAAACACGAGAAAATGCATAACATTCGCTTGATCGTTTTCGTCGCAGATCACGATAAATATGTATTATACCGCGACACAATTATTTTTTATTAAATCTAACACAATTCGCAAAATTCCTTAGTCCGCACGGCCCGCACACGCTTTATTTCAACATGGACGACAAGCGGGAATCATCGATGGCGGATGGCGTCGGTTGCGTTCTTGCCGCTCATTTCACTTCGGTTCGGTCATGCAACAGCGACGGACGCGGTGAAACCACTAACTACTAAAATCCGGAGATTCACGGACGGTTTGGATCGTGTTCGCTGTAGGCGTTTCTACTCGTTACCTCTAGTCTTCTTGGTCCTGATAATCTGAAACAAACGATTATTTTTATTCTATTTTTTACGAAAATGGTTGACGTTCAGCCCTCTAATAAAAAAAAATAACCAAACTTTACGAAATTGCGGTGTTTGTAAAAGAGGACTGTGATTTTTATAATAAAATTTTCACTTCCCGCGATCCAGAAAGTAGTAATAACAAAGCAATCAAAACGATGAAGAGCCGAACGATAGCTCGACATGTACTCTAAATGTGTGCAAAATTGCAATTCAATCGGCCCAGTAGGTTATGAGAAAAATACACGCCGATGTAAAAATGTTGTTTTGAGAAAAAACGCATTTAAATCAAGTATCGATTTATTTTTAATAAACATTTTAAAATGTCTTGAAAATGTCTGATGCCTTATACGGTAGATATTCACTGATTTTAGTAATTCACCATTAGTCGGCTATGCCCGGGCCGTACACGATCGTTTCGTCGGCTTCGAAGAAGACGCGTTGCGTCGAAATCTCGTAGCAGTTAGAATTATAGATACCTTTAAACTTATAGATAGAATAGAATCATAGATACCCAAAAATCTATGAAACGGCTCTTTAGATCCCGTCGAAACTTTGCCAAACGACGTCAAATAGACAGACAAACAGCTGTCTGCCCCTCAAATTTTCTGAATTTGAGAAAAAAACGTAGATTGGCTTATCATGCGGAACTCGTGACCGAAAAGATGAAAAATCAGACGTTTGTCTAATGTCACAACTTAGGGAAAGGCTGAGCCGGGTAGCCACATAAAAAACGAACAATTTGAGCTCTCAATCAATGCACTTCGTTGCATATCTTAGGAGAAAAGTGGTAATTTAGATCTATCGTGTAATTGTTGATAATTGCGAGAAATCCCGAGCTCGACGTGTTCAGTTCACGAGAATTCCGCGCGCGGCGCTCGCTACGTGTTCTGCAGCGACGCGCATCGATGTGCACGAACTCGATACGCCGGCAAAGTGGCTCATATTTGGCTGTGTATTGTGAGTGCTATCGAAAAAGGGGAGAAAGTTTTGTTTTTCGTATAAAAACAACATCAAAAAGAAATTTTCATGTGACCTCAAGTGCGACGATGGGAGTGTGGACATTTTGTGCGAACGTGATGATGTATCTCTCGGGCCGCAGTGAAAGCAAAATCGATTGACTTGTGTCGAACTCGTGACTGAAAACATGAAAAATCGAAAGTTTGGTTAATGTCACGACTCGAAGCTACGCAGAGCCGTGTAGCCACATTAAAAACGAACATTTTGATAACTCAGTCTTCGCATTCCGTCGCATATTTTCGGAGAAAAGTGACGAACTAAAATAATTGTGTGATCACGTTCATTACGCGTTCTGCAGACGACGCACATCGCTGTTTCTCGAGCTCGATAAGCCGACAAACGACACCTGATATTTGGCTGTGTGTCTTCAAAAGCGACGTCAAAAAGGAATTTTCATGCGATATTAAGTGCGACGATTGCGGATATATTCAAGGACGAGTCACCGGGGCGATGTATCCGACGAGCCAGTTATTTGCTGAGGTTAGGTGTGTACATTTTTTTAATATTTTTTTCCTGAGCCCTCCAAATCTCAAAAAATAAAATCGAACAATTTTAAAGTTGCCGACGTGTTTCAAAAGAATGCCACCGGTGAGATGAAATATTTTTATGGACAATTGAGCCTCCGGAGATCTGGCGTCTTTCGCTAAGCGTCCAAAGGTAGCGGCAAACCACCATTCCTCTCGTCGCGGTCTCAGCAAGCTCCGTCGGTAGAGATCTCTGAGAAGGACACTCACTTTGTAAGAAGACCTCCAGTGACTCGTTACACAAGTCCTTTGCTAGCTCATTGCAAGGGGTTCTCTTTTTCCCCGGTGGCAAGCGGCAAAGCACAAAAGTTTGTCATCTGCAGCAAGATGCTGGCACGCACACTGTATCAGTGCTGTACAGAGAGATCCATGCTGAGACATTTTATGGGTACCTTGCAGCAGAATGTTTGCACGCCTGTTGCGAACGATACAGCGTTGTGCCAAGAACGAGTTCTTCGTACGATTGACAGGTACCATTGATGTGTATTTTCAACGTATAGACGTGGCCGACAAACGCGTAAATGATAATACCCGGGAAGGCTGAATGCTTCGAAGACAGCAACAAATTGATATTTTGGAAGCTTCCACATCGGCAGAAGCCCTACTGTATGGACCAGGAATTGATGATTCGATGTAAGTGATTTTGTATTTAGTATTTCTATACATAAATCAAGTGTAAAATTGGAAAACTCTCAGAAATTTTCAAAATTGTATTACTCAAAAACTATGAACTTGAGCAAATTTTTATAAAGAATGGTTTCATTTAAAATTGTCCAAAATGTTTTTAAAAAGTAATTCGGATTCGGCGGATCAAAATACATCAAAAAAGTTTAGCTCCAACAATCGAGCTCAAAATTTTACAAACATATAATACCGTATCCACATCGAAAAACTTTAAACGCATATTTTTCGAAACTATGTTTTTCAAGTCAGTGGCCACTATAATTCAAAAACCACTAGATGGATTTTGATGAAATTTGGTGTGCTTATTGATAGCATTAAAAACTAGTCCTTAATCTAAGGATTTTCATTTTTGTTGAAAATTTATATTTTTTAACAATAAACGAGCGATTTTTTGGTCGAAAATCGAAAGTCATCTGTCGGAAGCTGCCATTTTGTCAATTTTTTATAAAAAATAAAGCTTCGATTAAGGACTAGATTTATGATTAAAGTAATGATTTTTTTTTGTTTTTTTATTTCAGATGATCCATTAAAATTTTATGATGATCACCGCAAAGCACTACATGCCGAAGGGGGTCCGACAAAGATGATGATATTTTGATGAATAATCAATATTTTTCTTTGAAAAATTGTACAAATCATGTTCAAATATAACATAAAAAGTTTGTGTAACCACTTTTGTAAAACAAACTTAATTACTATTAAAAAAATGATTGAAAATTCTCGATTTTTCACGCCTCTGACTGCATCTCGCTCCTTAAAAAGTCTTTTCCCCATTTCAAAGGCTTCCTGTTCGAGATTCCCCTTCGTATATATATATATATATATATATATATTGTTAATTTTTAATTAAAAAAATAAAATTATATAATACTAATGTATATTAAATTAAATTTGATATTTATATAAATAGATGAGTTATTGATTTTAATCACCTTTTGTATCAGGGTTAATTTAATTAAAATTTTATGATTTTTTCTCGAATATTAAGATATCTAGTTTTTTAATAAATGAATTTAATTCAGATAATTTTTTATTTTATTTTATATCAAAATATTAATTATTAAAAATTCTAGGGCTAAACTTAAATTTTTTATTTTAATTGATATTAAATAATAAATTAATAATGTTGATAATATCTATTTAAGTAAAAAATGTTATAATTTATTTAATAAAAATTGAACCTCTGACTGAGAGGTATAGAACATACCGTATCTACCGATCATACTCATGATCTAGAATGAATGAAATAATAATTTTTTTAACAATTATTTTTGTGTAATTTTTACCGTTATTTTTCTCAGTGGGTAAGCAGCAATCATATGTGCTGACCAAGAGGTATAGGACATACCGTATTGACCGATCATACGCGTGCTCGCGAATAAATGCAAAGATAATTATTTAAATAATTATTGTTGCATAAATTTTACCGTTGTTTTTTGCAGCGCGTAAGCAGCAATCATGTTTGCTGACTGAGAGGTATAGTACATACCATATCTACCGATCATACTCATGATCGAGAATAAATGCAATAATTTTTTTAACAATTATTTTTGTGTAATTTTTACCGTTACTTTTCGCAGTGCGTAAGCAGCAATCATATTTGTTGACTAAGAGATATAGAACATACCGTAACTACCGATCATACTCATGATCGAGAATAAATGCAAAAATAATTGTTTAAATAATTATTGTTGCGTAAATTTTACCGTTGTTTTTTGCAGCGCGTAAGCAGCAATCATGTTTGCTGACTGAGAGGTATAGAACATACCGTATCTACCGATCATACTCATGGTCGAGAATAAATGCAATAATAATTTTTTCAACAATTCTTTTTGTGTAATTTTTACCGTTACTTTTCGCAGTGCGTAAGCAGCAATCATATTTATTAACTAAGAGGTATAGAACATGCCATATCTACCGATCATACTCATGATCGAGAATAAATGCAATAATAATTTTTTTAACAATTATTTGTGTGTAATTTTTACCGTTACTTTTCGCAGTGCGTAAGCAGCAATCATACTTGTTGACTACGAGGTATAGGACATACCGTATCTACCGATCATACTCATAATCGAGAATAAATGCAAAAATAATTATTTAAATAATTATTGTTGCGTAAATTTTATCGTTGTTTTTTGCAGCGCGTAAGCAGCAATCATGTTTGCTGACTGTGAGGTATAGAACACATCGTATCTACCGAGCATACTCATGATCGAGAATGAGTGCAATAACAATTTTTTCAACAATTATTTTTGTGAAACTTTTACATTTGTTTTTTGCTGCGCGTAAGCAGCAATCTTATTTGCTGACTGAGAGGTAAAGAAAATACCGTATCTGCCAATCATACCCATGATGGAGGAAAAATGGAAAAATTATTGTTTAAATAATTGTTTTTGCGTAAGTTTTACCGTTGGTTTTTGCAGCGCGTAAGCAGCAATCATTTTTGCTGAGACGTATAGGACGTACAGCACATTTGTTAATGTGATAATTGTTAAAAATAATGAACTTTGAACAATTATCGCGCTGCAGAACAGCGCGAGCCGCCAGCAAGAACTCTTGCTACGAAATTGATATTCTACATGATCTCGAATTTCGTGCGAATTTGGCGTTGACAAAGAAAACAATATTGTTCGTCGGCACTGACCGTGGGTCAGCGTGTGGGTATATACGTGTATATACCCACGCGAAGTGTGTACTCGCTGCGAAGGGACAACATGCGGGAAGAAAACAGTCTTCAACCGCGTGCGTCCGACGTAGCGAATGTCACAGACACACGAGCACATACACGTTGCATCGAGGCATAACAATACATCGAATGTCACAGGCACACGAGCACACACGTTGCATCGAGGCATAACAATACAATGCGTTCGGAACGACACGTGTTCGAGACAAACGCGCGCTGTGACATCTAGCGGTAGGGAGTAGTAGCTCGTGCGAGCTCGATCTGCCTTACCGACTCGAGCCGGGGCCGCGTCGGAGTTTCGCGTCGGGTGTCATTCCGTCTCAAGGCGGGAGCCTGAATAAGGTCTAAAAAAGCGTTTTTCGAGATTTTTTTAGAGGGGAACAAACAAGTGAGCCCAGTAAACATTGAGGTATCTTTTCATGTATATTTTCAATGTGTAAAAAAAATGTTTCAATATGAAACAATAAAAGTTAGCAGATTTATCAGCCTATTCCCTGTGGGTCTTGCCACTGCAGTCTGCAATCGGCGGGAAAAATGCAGCTCGTAATTCTTAACTGAAACAATAAAGCCAATAAAGTTTTCAACTGTCATATATTTTTCTTCTGGGTGAATTAAGAAAAAGCTGAAAAAATCGTGAAATTATACCTTTTTCCAAGTTTAAAAAAATGTGTTAAAATGAAAATACTTTGACATACTATAGAAATTATTTGAAAATACTATTTCAACGGCGTTTTTAATTCACTTAGGAGAGATTTTAAGAAAATATTTACAATTGGCCTTTGTAACTTTGTAAATATGATCTTGGATAGTTTATCTATCGATTGCAGCATTAAAAAAAGATTTTTCAGATCTTCTAATTCAGGGCCCGGCCGTTAAATTTTCTCCATTGGTAGAATTGTTTCCGGCAACCTGTTTTTTTGTACACATGTAAACCATCGCACAAAGGTAGAAGAGTTGTTATTCGATAGACTTCATATTTGGCAGATCTTTTTCTTGTCGAGTTGTCTTTCGAGAGAGCAGCTTTTCCTCAGACTATTCTTCGGGGGGCGTCCGAGGATAGTTGTTTTGCAGTAGAGATGTCAATGGAAGAGCTTCATCTGTGAGAGTTGTAAATATGCCTCATCAATAAACTAATTGTGAAAATCTTTAAAAAATCGGTTTTCAGAGTTTGCTTGGTTCTGCCATATTTTGCAGTTGTTAAAGTATGTTGCACAATTTTTTTGGATTGAACACTGAATTGTTCGAGCACGAAAAATCGGATGAACAGTGTACAATGTCCACTCGAATTGGCGAAAAAATCACAAATTAGCTAAGTCGATTGGTCCAGAGAAAATTGTAAAATCATTCTAAGGTGCGATCACAGAGGATGAAGGAGTGTCAAGCGTTTTAGCAATGAATGTTAAAGTATACTGATTTTTTTTCAGATGTAGATGTGAAAATACAGTCCCTTTTTAGAAATTGTGTTAACTATGTAATTGCTATTGTCATTGGTCGGCCATTCAACGTTCAAATATCTTCGCTTCAAAGAGAAAACACCTATCTAAGGATTACTAAAAATATGTTAAGTGAATGTATATCACCAAATAAAGTCCAATTTTCGGAGCAATATTTTTTTCACTGGTAATTTAATATTCAGTAGTACTTGGAAGTTATTTACCAACGGTTTTTATTTCGAATTTATTTCGCATTAAGGTTGTTATGGGGTTTAGCCGTCGGGGGTGAAGTACGAGGGGAACGCCCTATGTACGGAGTCAATTGACTGTTACCAACTGTTAGCTTTCAAATAATCGTCATATTAAATATGCGTTTTTGAACAATTTTTCTACATCTGTTTGTAAAAATATGCATTTTTGAACATTTGGTGATTACATTAAGTGTTTTCATTACTTTATATAATTCTTTTCTATAACTTTTTCTCGCTGAATAAACGCAAAACGAATTAGCAACGTCGTAAATCGTGGTATATCATAATGCCCAGGTTGGCAGACGTGTCGCGAAGCTAGATACATATGCGCCCCGTTCGTAACCTCAATATCGGCCCAAGGAGCTGTCAAAAATGAATATCTCTACGAGTAAAACAAAAAATCCGCGGGAAAGAAAAAGTGTGTTCTAAAGCTGTATAATTTCGAAGAAATAAAAGACTAATAATTTCCCGATATTCTAAAAAAAAATTATCCATGAAAAACAATTCGCGTTATTTTGTGTTTGCCTTGAAATGTCTAGAAATGTGTAATTTCTGAACATAGTTATCAAATTAATATTAAGTAATTATTACTAATTAATAGAAAAGTACCAATAATATTCGTTGTTAATTATCCTGACCAAGTAGTTTGAGGTTTCCAGACATAATTACCATATACTGATGAGATAGGTAGCATTTGTGTCGACTGCGACGTTGCCATGATTGCATAGTCTAATATTTTGTGTGCATGATGTTCGCACAAATTCCCTATCAAAAATTTTAATAATTTTATAACGGTACTGTGAATTCTCATTTTCACGGTACGCAGGGTTAGTCCGATAATTAGTCGAACCGTATCTATGTTTTCAGCTCCGTGGTAACATTCACTTAGCAGATATTAATAATGTACTGAAAAAGGATCGGGAGTTTTCCATAAGCGTAATGTAATTACCCCACGAAATACGTCGAGTTGCTGATTTTTTTTCTAAAAAAAAAACGGTACTGTGGATCGTATTCAAACTGCACAGGACGATCAGCAGAGAGGCTATAAAGGTCCAGAAAAAAAATCATTTCGGTGGTAACATGTTAACCCCATAACAACCTTAAAACGAAACTTTGATCGTTTCTAACTCACAGCGTACTTCATTTAGTTGCTAAGATTGATAATCGATTTGGTCGTGGAAAGAAACTATACCTAGAGTAAAAAACAGATTTTTTTTTATTCACGATCTCGCGTTGATGCCGGATAAAGAGAGATATTACCGATGTTGTGTTCGAGAGCTTGAAGCCACGCGGCGTTATCAAGAACGTTCTCTTAAATGTAGACGGGCCCATCTTGCTTTGCGATACCGCAGTAAGAACACACGAAATATGTCCCCTCTTTTCAAGATGTTATTAAATCTTGCTTATTATTCACTTATTTTTATTTGGGGTCAGAGATATACGATAACGTCACTAGAGAGGTCACCTACTTGGGGGTAAGGCACATCCAGGTCTCTTGCCATTGGTTCATTTCATGATCGAACCATCCATACCCACGATACTAATAATATTATTCGATTGTCTTATCGTCATTATTAATAACATATCCATGATTATGGAGCTATTGACCCGGCTATCATGGGGTCGACGCAATATTTGTCGTATACCTACAAACTTTCGTAACGTGCTAATGTTTGCGATATGGAATCTTACGGAATCGTTGTCAATATTATCATAGAATACCAATTAAAAAAAAAACAAGAGTTTCCATAGTTCAATAAATGAAATGAGCCGTTATCCATCGGGTACCATCCGCAATATTGACTAAAGATCAGAATTACGAAAAGACAACTCAATCCATACCTAATGAATGTCCAGTTTAAAATCGATGACTTGTCAGTCAGTTAATCGTCACCTATATATATCTACGCTACATATTCTAGAATGCTCTTAATTTTAAATAAGACTTTTGTTGTAAAATTTACCCAGTTTTTTAGCTTCAAAACGCGGATGTCTCGTTTTTAAAAAAATGGCATGGATTCAGCGTTAACTGGTGGATAACGATTTTATCTCGGTACGACTAGTGACGTTGGATGGAGTTATCATTCTTAAAGTTAGGAGGTCGAGAGAATCGTCGAAGATTTCGAACAGAGAATTAACACAGCCGTGAAGTATAATAAGTTATATTTCTTTAATTTCATTTGATGGTTTCCATTTATCAGAAATAGCCCGTGGTATTTCAATTGGTGGAAATCGGGAATCGATAAAAACCAATCAACTTTTGCTTCATTTTTAATCTTACAAATAACTTGAAAATGCATAAAATATTTCATGCACGAAGATGTCTATCTTTAGTTGAGATTAAACGTTACACTATTCGCTTTTTATTTTTGTATATACGTAACACAATCTTACACCACACAATAGTTCTCCTCTGAAAAAAAAACTTAATTACATTGCGTACCCGAGTTCGATTTTCAAAACGTATAGACTTATACACCCAATAGAAGAAGCAGTCACATCGTTTTATATTTTTTGAGATTTAGATATTTAGATTTAGATTTTTCGGATTAGATATTTGTCAGTGTATATTTCTGTTCGTATTGTTTATCGATAAAATATTTTTAGCGACGAAAACTTCCTCAAGCAACGGAAATGTAACTCTTGCAATTCGATCATACTGCAGGCTTAACAAATTCTAATCAGCGTGTTCATCACCCAGAAATTCAATAATAAATAATATACTGAACGAAAGCGAAGTAATTACTATTAATAAATTGATAAGTTATTCATAACTAATGAACTATTGTGAGAGTATTTGTATTAGCTTAAACAATGTTTATTCTATTAATAAATTTATCGTGTCATTTTTTCCGTGAGCAATAAAATCACGCGTTTGTTATGTACATAAAACATAGACGCGCACGCACACATATGTCACATGATTTTCTATCAAAAATGCAGTACCCAAAATGTCTAAAGATTACGGCGTATGAAAAAAGGTTCCATTAAAAATGTACGTTACCTAGTTGACGTCGAGAAGATTTACGGTGTAACTTTTTTAACAGGGGTGCTTTTTTACTTTTTATTTCGACTGTGCATTCTAATTGACATCTTTTATTGTGTATTTTTCAAATTGTTTTCAATATTAACATTTAAGTACGAAAGTACGAAATAACGATCAGCGTTTTGGGATATCCAAACGTGTGGTTTTTTTACGATTAATCACACGGTTGTTCGTGTGATCGAAGCATGCATATTCGCATGCTGCAGTGTAAGCAATTATGCAATAATTCCTGTACTTGATGACTCATGATCGTTGTGGATACCAAATCGTACGATTGCTTACGTAGCAAAAAGACCGACTCGTGGATCTGCAAACAGTCAGTGTACCATCATATAAACGAGTCATTCTGTGCCAAATTGACAATCGCATGGTCTCTTATTTGATGCGCGAACATCAATATGGTTACAGACCGAAAAAGAAATGATATTTTTCTTTTAGATCAGATTTTGTATGGCCAGCGGCTCTCTTACCATTGCCATTTTTAATCTGGTACAAATATAATTACAAAAGTGTTGATTTTTTAAGGAAAGCTTCAAAATAACCACATTATGTTTCCCACCAGGCCCTTTGATAGTATTAAAAAAAATTAAGTCATCTTATCTTCAGTTAGATTCATGTAATTTTTCATAGAAGAAGCGCTTGCCCTTCGAGGTTAGGAAACAGAATAAAATATTCAGGATTACATTTTGGAGGGTGCATAACGTAGGGCAATAAGCTCGGTCTGGAATGGCTCATATTTGAGTGAGCATCATATATGACGGTGACATAAATTATTGCAAATTCAAACCGTAACCCACTTTGAAGGAATATACATGGGGGGAGCTCACGTAGTCACTTCAATGGAATTTGCCTGGAATTCGTAAGGTCATCATAAATTTAGTACATTCGTTGAACAGAAGAAACGCCCGCTATTTTGTGCCGAGACGAAATTAAAATCGTCGTTTAACTACACGAGTTTTTGAACGGTGCCGTTAAGCTTGAAAGCGCATTAAGAATTTGGTCGCTTTCTCTAGGAAAAGTATTACGATTCATTGAGAAATTACTCGATAAAACACTTTTATTTTATTTTACGACGTCTTTTCCTTAATCTCTCTTTATTGTTTGAATTATAGATATGTGTATGTAGATACAGTGAAATCTCGTTTATACGTTTTGCACTTATACGTTTTTATCATTTATACGTCATGTTTGATGTACCCCTTGAAAAACGTATAACTGAAGTTTCACGGTATCCATAATTTGTTCTAAAAGCGGTAAAAAGCTTGAACAAAATTTGACAGCAGTCATTCGATTTTATTATATTTTCTTATTGCTACGGCGTCTTTAGAAATAAGCTACTAAATGTTGTTATTCAATAGAAAACAAAATAAGATATGTTGGCATGATCTAGTCCATCCAAGTATCTATAGATTTGCATTTCAATCTAGGAATGCAGGAGTGCACTCTTCACGGCTTTTTATCGATTTGTTTGCTTGTTCCATAACATCTTGACTTGCCATTCATGATGAAAAACAATAATCTACGTGTTTACGAAGTACCAGGGAGATATTATTACTCAAGTTCATTCGTAATCAATAAATTCGTATTTCGTGACGTACGTAAAGCAAAGTCCTCCGATAATTGAATCAGCCGAATGAAACTGATAGGATGGAAAAGAGACGAGCCTCCATTCGCCCACCCGCAAAGCCCATGAACTGTAGCGTCACTTTCATTTCGTAAAGTTCAACGTACAAAGTACGTACGATTTCGTTCGAATTACCATATAAAATGTTTTGGCTGAAAACGATATGGGATTAAGCAACTTTGGGATTTGCGTAATTGCGATGTGGGCAGATTGCAATTACGACTCCAAATTAATATTGGGGGCATATGAGAGTTTTTTTTTTATTGCGCATATGCGTGGTCACTAACCATAGTCACACTTTGTCATCTGTCTGGCCATCTGCCACAGCTAAACTTGAACTCTCTATTTCACATCTAAGTAGCAGCGCTTAAAAAAACTGTTCTCCTTTGATTTAGACAGGAAATGCTCACTTTACGTTCAAATTTGACCGACCATCCTTGAAGCTGACCTCTACGGCCTTAAAAGCTTTAAAAATATTTCTAGAGCAACATTTTTATACGAATCACAATTACTTCAAAAATGTCTGTCTGTATGTTTAACTGGAAAATATGCATTTTTTAGATATAATGAGAGAAACGCAAATAGAAGGGAAATGTGCAGGAAATTAGACCAACTTTAATGAATGTAACCGTTATCATAACGAGATTTAAGAATCTTCAACTGCATTAAACATATATCAATTAGTTGTTTAATTAGTAGAGCTCGAATATAATGAGCAAATATTCCGTATAAACCGATTCGCAAAAAAAGTTATTAGGCATACCTACTTAAACTTGGTACGCACAATTTTTGCATTATTTTTTGCTTTGACGGAATAAAAGAGGGGGTAAGTGAAATTCTCTTTATTTTCGCTGCACTCTAGTTCTCATGCAGGTAAAGTTAGTCGAAAATATAATATTTTTTACCCGATTGTTCCAAGCCAAAATGTAGATTTTTGTTGAATAATATTTTCGTCTTCTATTTCATATAAATTCACAACAAATTATCCTCACTTAAGGAACTCTCATAACGTAGACATGTGTAGGCCGTTTGTTATATACTTTTTCATATTTAGAAAAGTAATTCAGGCTTTGAAAAACTTACAGCGTAACAAGGATTGATAATAATCAAAGTCTGAAAATCCTAAAAACATTTTTCTATAAATTATGACTTCATAGACAAAACATATGAGGAGAGGTATGAAAGTATGAAATAAAACACAACGTTTTTTTTCTCTAAATGACTTTTTGACCTGTATGGTTATCGTGCTGCAATAATCCTAAAAGTTGGATATCTGGAAAAATCTTTGTACAGAAATAAGTTTGCATGCAGAGTATATTCATATTGATTTTTCTGGAGATCGGGGAAACACTTAATATTTTTAAGGCGTATGAATTTTCCGATCAGACTACTTTACATCGTAAGTTTTTCGAAATTTGATATACAGTGCAATTTAACACATTCTATTGGTATTATAATTAATGAAAGGTCTCTGAAAGAGTCACCAACCTAGTCTGTCATACACTACATTCCGGGATTGGATTTTCATAAAAACATTGGTAGAATTTGAGTTTAAAGGCGGTTGAATTTTCAGAAAAACGTTTTTGTTGTGAAAAAAATGGTGACTATAGGAAACTTGTACATGGTTTTCTCATAATGTTATGTCTATCACAAAGCTTTTTATACGGGAAAGCCAATTTTGAAATGCCGACTCTGGAAGCGAAATAAAGTGATTAGGACGCAATGTGCGCGTTACCAATTTGCATACAGTAGAACGCCGATTTTTCGACTCAATTGGGATCAGGCGCCTTTCGGATAATCGAAAATTCTGATTACCGAACAACAATATTCCGTGTGCGAAAAAAACGTTCATTCTTTCAATATGATAAAATAAAAATATTTAAAAATCCAATGAACATTAATATGTTAATAATAGAAGTACATTTTTGGTGAATTGCATATAACCAGTGTATCATTTAATGATATAGAACGAAGTTAAATATGTATTAAAAAATCAACATTCGTACATCTTTGAGTTCTTATCTATTTATTTAAAAAAAAATCGACAATTTTCTTATGCTTCAGAACAGAAGCTCGTTTCTTTGCTGCCAAATCTCGACTGCTAGCGAAAAGTAAACTGCGCACGAGCGTAGACCGAGAAAGTGGAGGGGAAGTACAACAATGTATACATCGTAGAATAATATATAGGGCGTAATCGTTCGAATAACTGAGCATGAATAAACAAAATGATTGTTTAGATAATTGATATTTTGGATAACCTAAATCGCCATTCAGATAATTGACGTTTTGGATAAATGCAATCGCTGTTCGGATAATTGACGTTTCGGATAACTGACGTTCGGATAATCGACGCTTTATTGTATTTTTTCGGTAAATTACGAATACATTTTATATGATAAATCATTTTCTCATTGAATTAATCAAGCTTTTGTATTTCCGTACGACCGTCTTTATTTCACGACTTGTGGACGTTTGAACTAGAAAGAGTGATTTTTTTTATCACACACGAATAACTCCGTTAAAACTGGTCGTACAGAAATGTTATACAAATGCAAATTAAACAGCAACATCTGGGATATAAAAAGTCTTACATAAAATTTAGATATATTTTTTTCAGGCTTCGCAAAATCCTAAGGTTCATGTTAACTTTAAAAAAATCTAGCTGTTGCTGTTTACACTGGTGAAAAAAAACCATGCATGTTGTTATCTGTTGAGAATATATGACATGGACCGACCAGATAATATGCGACTAAGTAATTTTTCAGGAATATGGAACTTAAAGTTGAAGAAAAATGAATTTCGTATTTACAGATTGGAAAAAGAAGTCGAAGCATGCTGCAAAAATTGAAGCTCAGGAGCTTTTAATTTGTTTATTGTACGTGCAATTTCATTCGAGTGGCACCAATCTAAGTCGAACTTATGCAAGTAAAACCAATGATTGAGCGTCGACATCTTATTTGATTATTAATCGTTTCGGTATATAAGTATAAAGTTTCGGTATAAAGCAACACTTTTATGTGTCGAACATGAGAAAACACGTTTCGGCCAAATGAAACATTTCGTCACTTTGTATGTGTCCCATGTTAAATTAATACACTTCAAGCCCATTTTGTATGTGTCCCAAGTTAAATTGATACAAACATTTTACACAATTTGTAAATACCCAACTATATGCTAAAGGGAGATCCACGGATGAGCCACGTATCATGTGAGTGCCAGAGAGATAGTTGAAAATCTGTTGAGCCATTTCGTCACGTTTAAAGTTTCGGAAAAGCGTAATTGTGGTCTGTCCCGGAAGGCGAATGACGCTAAGCTCTATTTCGGAATGTCAACTGATTTCGAAAAATTAAATGCAAATAATCCCCACCGACTAGACGTGTTCCGCATAATAATTTTTGCACTCTCAATGACAACAATAAAAAAAATGAGCTCAGTGGATAATTATTTAGTTCTGGCTGCTACAGTAACATATGGACCATTATTCTTCTCGACGGAAAATGCCGTCCGCATAAATATTCCGTTGTTATTCTAACATTTCTCATGAAGCTACTACTACAAGCGTCGTTTTCACTCACACGAGAACTTACTCGTGCGAGATAGTGACCCGGTGTATTTGCTGGGGGCATCGCGATTTCGAAATCGCCGCAATATCGCTGCTAGAAAATCATTTGCGCTTTTAAAAGTAAAGATACGTCGTTTTATAACAAGCCCACGTGAGGGTTTCGTCAACGTGAGCATTTGTGTCACGAGTAAACATAAACAACGACTAAAAAGGAGGAAAACGGTATCACAGTTGCGACGATAGCTCGTTTAGTGGACCCCCTATGGCGCATGATATGTCACTGACGCCATATTGCATCAGCTACGGGCTTCCCCTTTCAGGAATCTCTTGACCGACGGGGTTATCGGTTCTTGTTTTTTCTTAGCTCTTGCCAGTATATCACGGCATCTGAGTTACTACAAGCGTATTAAAGATAACGTTTATTCGCGCATGTACAATAATCTCGACGAGGCGTGACCTAACACACATGCGACCTATCGTTGGTCATATGCCGAATAATATCGTTGCAAAGACGCGTCATCGCGAGCAGGTTTCGATTTCCGTTCAGCCTTGGACTCCTCTCCGAGGAATGCAAATATGAACAAAATTGCGTCAGCTATAGAATTATTATCCGTTATTTGACAATGTGCTTTGCCATCGCCGATGCCATTTCCGCGCGACCCTCGCCTCAACCGATATTCATGAAAGAACACAATTGTGTGTGTGCGTGCACGAAAACGTAGCCCCGGTTTGGTAGAGTTTTTGTATAGATGGATGTTAAACCAAACTCAAGTCAATGTTGGACGGTGTTGAATTGGGTTTTGCTAGGGGAATCGTTCGTTAATGCTTGTCATGAAATATACCTTCTAATAGTCGAGACTGAATCATCGCGATGTTTTACGCAACCCCAATTAGGATAACTTCGTTTCCATTGCCAGACGTCTCTAAGGGACCATGCATTCACCGATTCGACCTAATCTAGAGGATGTCAAATCGTTCCTCGAATAGAGGCACTCGAAATGAGCGGAGAAGTGCAACAAAATGCTTGGTAACTTATTTTTCTTTGCCCTTATCGTTAGCTGAAAGCTGTTTATTAATAAGCTATTATTTCTACTTTATGCTTATTTTTACAGTTTATATGTGTGGGAAAAGTTTTTCTTCGCTTTTTTTTGCGTCGACGGGACTCAGTTAAACGTCTAGTTGCATGAGTCTTGAGTTGGTCTAAACGCCAAGGCTGTTTTTCCTGAAGCTAAGGGATAAGACCAAGTACGAAGGCCCAAGGGTTCTAGGCGAGGCGCCTGGGAATGGAAAACGAAGGGGCATTCTGTCTTCGGACCTCGCAGTGACCAGTCCTAAATCACCATCCTAAAGACTTATTAATGTTTATTAAGTTTACCAACTGACTAATGTATCGGGGTAGTATATAAAATTCAGATATGATCCGGGATAATCATGTCAATTAGGACTGTAGTTGTAGAATCCTAAGATTCTAGTTTCTATTATTTTCCATACACATTAAAGGCTTAAATTCCCATAGCTATCGCATGCAAGAAAGTGACAGAGCATCCCCAATAAAAATCGGGGCCTTTGAGGGCTTATTTGTGCAGTCTCTCGTGGAGATTTCCGTAAAAGTGCCAGCCGAGTTCCTATAGCAAAACGATCGGGTAGGTAGCTTGACTAAAACGCTCAAGTACGGAGACCAAGAAAGGGCTTTTAAGTGGTAGTTGTACTTTACCTCGTGCGGATTTCCACAACAGTACCAGACTTGGTCATTATAGATGCAAACCAGTGTAAATAGCTTGTCTAAATAATATATGGCATTATAATGATTAAAATTGATTAAGTATTATCAATTCACCGTGACAGGCATAGGACTCCGCTTCCTATTTCGTGTTTGTTACTTCTAAAAAGTAATTTCCGTTGTTAAGTATAGCTATAATGGATGTTCAAATCTTATAGTTGTAAAATTAAGTGTTTTGAAGAGTCAAACATTTATAAAAATCGTATCATAGTGGTAAATTCCTGAAAAATAAATGTCTGCAGTAAGAAAAAATCGTCCTACCTGACATCGTCTTACACTGACGCATTTACATAAACACGCACACACGTAACCTGAGTTAAAATTTTCGACCCGCGTTCAACCCGAAAAATCAAGGCTTCCTTTTCCGAGTAGAAATCGGCGATAGCGGATTATCGGGTATCTAAAGGAGGGTACAGTGTTTGAACATACCATGTGTTATGGCCTCCGCTGAACCTCCGGCATGGCAGAAATTGAACATTTTGACTGAAAGGAGGCCAATGAGGACCCGAAACTGAACCTACAGAACCTACGGAACCTCAAAAATTACTTTAAATAGGATCATTTTAAATGAAATAGGTTTTTTCCTTGTCTCACAGCCTAATACGATCATATTTGTTTCAAAGATATTTATATGTGTTAATAGAGATGAGATTCAAATGAACCTTTATTTGCTTACAATGTACACTGTGAAGCTAAGTGTACTATATGCATAAAATATTTCATAAATCGAAAAAAAAATGAATCACTTAATTCTGAGCTTGACCACAACGATTTTCCATCGTAATTCGTCATTCCCTGGCCTTTACAAAATCATTTTTTTTTTTTTTAAGAAAATATTTGCCCTATATGCGAATCGAACCTACCCAATAAGAAATTTGGCGACAACACATTGGCAACACCACGCCAAGCGAGAGCAAGTTGTGGCGGAAAAATGGCATCCTTTGCCGCCGCATTAAGCTGTGTTCTAGCAGCACAGCATTGCGCATCCTCGCGTGAATGCTGGTGTTAGTATTGCAGTACGAAAATGCAGAATATTGGCGGTACATTTGGAGCACGTTCATTGCTGAGTTATTACAGCATTGAGACAGAAACATTGCAATGCGTTATTTCGGCAAGCTGAGCGCACATTGGAGGTACGCTGTTATGCTTTCAATGGCCCTCGGTGGTAAAACATGACCGGCCACTGAGGGCCCACATGAGGCTTCTACCTGAGGATCTAATAAAGTTAGCGAAAATTAATATGGCCCCGACAAAAGCCCTCACTGAATTGCCGCGCAGGTTGAACTAAGATGGGAATTAAATAGCACCGCTCAATGATATGACTTAAATCCAATCATATGATATTCATGTTCGAAATAAGAAACTAGAAACATTGTGGTAGTAAAAGTAGAAACATAATGGTACTAAAATCAATTAATGGTCGACATTTTTATCAATTGTTCTATAGGGTGTCTAGAAATGACTTGACATTTAAATTTATTAATAAAATGCATTATTTATTTAAAAAGAACGAATATTTTTATTTTATCATTAGGTACAAACATGGAGGTTATGTGTGGAACATAATATCCGATAAATGGCCGCTTCGTCCCTATTTGCAAACGATCACTCTTTTAACGCAATTTTCAATAACTTTTTGGCACAATTGAGGACTAATTTCATTAATGGTGCGTCCATTCGCTTCCTTGAACTCCGGAATGGTTTGTGAATAATTGGCCTACACTTTTCCTTTCAGAAAAGTCCAAAGAACGAACTCGAAATGGCGTCAAATCGCACGATATTGGTGGCCAATTCACATCGACGCGGCGAGAGACAACACGACCATGAAACTTCGTCTGTGACAATGAATCAATCCAGCAAAGCACTATTGCTATGATTTGCTCGATCGTGTAATTCTCCATGGCCAAACCTCAATACTTCCCGATGCTAGTTGTCATCGGGCTCATTTTAAGACACCCTTTATATTATCGCGTGCAATATTAAGTTGGTTCACACGCATGTATAATTATAAACGTAACCTTCTACCCCGAAAGGCAACACATACACTTATAAGTGTTACTGCTTGAGCATATTTGTCAAAAGAATAACCGGTTCAAACAAGTTAGGGCGAAGATTGTAGATTAACGCATTAGCCTTGTATCGAGACGGACGTCAAATAATTGTTGTTGCAGAGTCCAAGAAGAATTAGATAAGAAAAGTTCACAAATAACAAATGGCAAATAAGATGCATGAAAAAAAAACGGTGACCCGCGAATCACCAACCAAATTGGCGCTCCCCGCTCCAGCTAGTGCACATTGTTGTCATCGGAGGCTGGTGCGGAACAAGCGAGATTATTATAAAAAAGAGTGAGTCAGGAGGTCATTGAGGAAACAACATAATTGGGAGAAATACCAACTTGAAAATGGACAAGTCTGAACCTCTGCGACCTCCAAACAATTCCATCGAAAGATTCGAACTGTTATTGGCGCATTGAAATACAGGATACAGTACAATCCCGCTTATCCTCTAGAAATAAAATGGACGGCTTTTACTTATTATCCGACAATGGCAGTAATCCACTTACCACCGACAGCAGAAAAGAGACGTGATATCGAAGAATGGAGAGGTCCCAATAGCGAACCCTATACCAACTTCTCTCTATTGCCCTTCTCTTTTGCGTGGCTCCTACATTTATACTTCTTCACTAATCCTGAATTGTCCGGGAATTGTCCTTACTAAGTTTAGGTAAAACCTCGATTTACAGTAAAAAAAACCTTCAAGTGCAAGAGTGATAGCCACAAAATGTGATTTTGTTCTTTCTCTAGACCGGGTCATATTTTCCAGAATATCTCGTGCTTGGATTGGTCGTTTTTCAATGGCGTTCGTGAATACTGACCAGGATAAATGACTCTGGTTGTCCAATGCCAACTTCAGTTTGATTGCGAAATGGGCTACAAATAAGAGCGTTGCGTAGAGTACTAGTGCTATTTGAACGCTTGATGGTGTAATGTGGACAATAAGAAACTTATTAATAAGTTAGACATTGAAACAGTATAAGGAAAAACAGACAGTTGACGAAAATTGAAAATAACGAGGTAGGGGGGAGACAACTGTATGTGGAAAATAATGTAGCAAAATCAGTACCACTGCAACTCTCATAATCGCACAACTACCCCAAGCAGAGAGGTTATCGGGATTAGTCTTTCACTGCATATATTCTTACACGTACTATCATAATCATATTATTCACAAATAGCATTATTGGCAGCACGATACGAATATTATAGTCGATGTCCTTGCATTATACGATAACCGCTTCCCTCATTTTATAATTCAGATACACGGCTCTAAAGAACAAAATAGGCATTGAGCTATGTTACCTAGAGACTTAGATATAGCGATGTAACGTGGTCCCAGTATAGGCCTCCGAAGTAACTTTCGTGGTGGCGCCCCGTAACGGCTGCCGGTGGCAAAACTTGGATTGGCGCATGGCGGTTAAGTCAAACCGGCACAAACACGAAAGAGCTAGGCTTGAGCAAGCATCATCGATTGGACACCTAATTTAAATGGCGACCGGCATACTGCACTAGCAGACGAAAACCAATCCAAGTTTTGCCAAAACTCGCCGCAAGGGTGCGCCACAAGAGTTACTTCGGAGGCCTATATCGAAAGAAGCAACACTTTTGCAGAAGCAATATTTTTATGTTTAAAACATTGCGATTTTCTGATCCGAACAATGAAGTTGCTAATACCAACCAGATGACTCATTTTGATGTTAACTTTTAGATTCCCACAACATTTTACATGATGATTTACACATACACAAAAAAGTTTATCGATCCATTAATTGATTAAATTGTCTAACTAAATTTTGAAAATGGTATTGTTAAAAAAGTCATACTGTTGGTCTGGTTATATTATGCTACAGCTATTTTTTTATGGAATCATATATTTACCATGCTGCCCCCCAAATTTTAAACGGGCTTTATTCATAAAATATTATAACTTTTTGTATGTTCGATTTTTATAAAACAGTAGCAATACATATTATTATAAATAGAAAGGGGGGAATACGTACAGTTTAGTTCATACACGAAGTTAGTAACGAGAATGAGTTCTAACTGCACATAACTACAGGTTGTCTCAGATAAGGCGTTACATGCTTGTAATTCAGAAAGTGCTGATTGTAAAAAAAAATTGGTATAAAGGTTGGTTCGTTTCAAGTAAAGGAGAGGAAGATGAGAATCTCAATTTGACCTTGAGTGTAATCACCGAGGTCATGTGAAGGCAAACTTCGCAATTTAAAATTAGAAACCGTTATTGTTTCATTGTATATTCTTGAAGTTTAGTTCGAGAGCATTTCAGAACAATATGGATAATTATTTTTTATCGAGAACTACGTCAGTAATGGGACTTGAAAGTTATATCGCCGCCGTGTAGAAAATTGAGTCGGGAAAAAGTACGGCCTTCCCTAAACGCTATCCGGCCATGGTCAGGCGTTGTAACAGGTCTCAGACCAGGCCCTGATCCGTCGTCTCCTTTGTCAGGAAATAATCAGGATCTGGCCGGGAAAAAATCGCAGAATTACCAGGAGAGTCAGAGATCGGAAAATAATCAGGAACTGACGAGGAAAGAGATTGGAAAATCGCCGAGAAATAATAAGGTGTACGAGAAATAATAAGGTGATGGTGTAGTGACAGGGCTCTGCATGGGAAACAAACTGTTCACTCGACAGAGAAATTATCAGGTTCAGGAAAGGCTCTTATTATTGCTGGTACTTATTACACTCATTGCAAAGAATAAGGGAACAGTAAAATGAAAAGAAAAAAAAATCATTGATTTTTTAATAGCTGCAACTTCGTGAAAAATGGTCATATCGTAAAAAAAATGGGGTTTTAAAGCTTAAAATCTCTAGCGCGAGGCAAAAATTTTCGATTTTTTTTTTCATCATCGTTCACGGTTTTAATTTTCTTTTGAGCTTCATCAATACTGGGGTCATGACTGGGGACTGGGGACGGGGTCTGGGGTCACGACTGGGACTGATCAATACTAGGGTCAATACTGAGGCCTGATTCTTCAGCTTCAAAACGGTCGGTTTTTTTACCTCTGTACGACCATTTGTCGCTGTGATATCGGCGTTTAAAGAAAAAAAGGTGCTTTTGCGGTGAACGCCGCTTCCAATAGGACACTCGGACGAAATTGTTGTTCGACGGTAGACAGCATCACGTAGGCGAATTTCGATACCTAAAAAAAATGGCGAACCAGTGACTTTTATTTCCGATTTTCATGGAAAATTTTCATCGTTCATAAAAAAAAAATAGAAGGGGGCCCTTTATAAACTAAATCCCTACGTGGTTCCATAGAGACTGGATTTTCGAACAGTTTAAGACTTCGCGCATGCAAATCGGATGAATAGTTTCTTTAATATGTTGTCAACCAGGTTGAAAAACGTAGTTTCGAGAAAAACGCGTGCAAAATTTTGCTGAAGGATAATTCAACATACAAACTACATTTTTTATTTGTCTCTTTTTTTGTTTCTCACCGTTAGTCAGCTATTCCTGGATCATACAACAGCTCCTCAGCATACAAACTCATCATTTTTTTCATGTTTTGCACGCAGACTACCCTCATGCGTGCTTTTTTCGGCTTTGTGCTCGGCTTTGCATATTTGCTTCTCGTCGATGTTTTGACAATATTGGTAAAGTGTTCCACCAATTTTGATGTGCAATATCTCCAAAACATTTATGGGACCACTATGACTATTGTTCAAAGTATTGAAGCAATATTAGCGGCAGTTTCAACTGTGGGTCTGCCGCTCCACGATGTCTTTGGCGCGAATTTCCATATAACAGAGTTCAAACACTCGTTGTTATTCTGGTGAAAAGCGCCTAAACATCGTTAAAGAAGCTCGTCTTTACTAAGGTCCACGTATATCGATTTTATTGCCTTAAGACGGAATGACACCTCATCGCGGTCGGTATGGTAGAACAGAATTATGAATAGCCAAAAATCTCTGAAACGGCTCTTCAGATCCCGTCGAAACTATGCCAAACGACGTCAAATAGATAAACGAACAGCTTCCAGCTCCTCAAATTTTCTGAATTTGAGAAAAAAAAAGTAGATTGGCTTATCATGCGGAACTCGAGACCGAAAAGATGAAAAATCAGATGTTTGGCTAATGTCACGACTTAGAGAAAAGTTAGACCGGGTAGCCACATAAAAAACGAACAATTTGAGCTCTCAATCACTGCGCTTCGTTGCATATCTTAGGAGAAAAGTGGTAATCTAAATTTGTCGTGTAATTGTTGATAATTGCGAGCAAATGTCGCCCGAACTTCGACGTGCTCAGTTCACGAGAATTCCGCGCGCGGCGCTCGCCACGTGGTCTGCACACGACGCGCATCGATGTGCACGAGCTCGATACGCCGGCAAAGTGACAGCTGATATTTGGCTGCGTGCGTGAGTGCCATCAAAAAAGGGGAAAAAGTATTGTTTTTCGTATATAAACGATATAAAAAATAAATTTTTGCGTGACTGAAGTGCGACGATTGCGGATATTTTCAAGGATTGAATCACCGGGGCGATGTATCCGACGAGCCACAAGTATTTGCTGAGGTTATGTAGCGGTAATTTATTAAAATATTTTTTTCTGAGCTCTCCAAATCTCAATAAATAAAATTACATAATTTCAAAGTTGCGGACGCGTTTGAAAAGAATGCCACCGGTGCGATGAAATATTTTTGTGCACAACGGATCCTCCGGAGATCTGGCGTCTGTCGCTAAGCGTACAAAGGTAGCGGGAAACCACCGTTCCTCTTGTCGTGGTCAGCAAGCTCCGTCGGTGGAGATCTCTGAAAAGGAAACCCACTTTGTAAGGAGACCTCCAGTGACTCATTACACAAGTGCTTCTCTGGCTCATGGAAAAGGGTTTGCTTTTCCCCGGTGGCAAGCGGCAAAGCACAAAAATTTGTCATCTGCAGCAAGATCTTCGCACGTACCCTGTATCGGTACTGTGCAGCGAGATCTATGCTGACATATTCTACAAGTATCTCGCAGCAGAGTCTTTGCACGTCCGTTGCGAAAGATACAATGATGTGCCAAGACCAAGTTCTTCGCAACCGCATTCGACAGGTGCCTTCCAGCGAGATCTTCACCGGCTCGCTGCAAAGGATTCTGTGATTTGCCAAGAACAAGTTCTTAGCAGGCCTGATCGACAGGTACGTTGCAGCAGGATCATAGCAAGCTTGTTGCAAAGCACAAAAGTTTGTCATCTGCAGCAAGATGCTGGCATGGACACTGTATCGGTGCTGTGCAGTGAGATCCATGCGGGCACATTTGATGGGTACCTCGCAGCGGAATGTTTGCACGCCTGTTGCGAACGATACCGCGTTGTGCCAAGAACAAGTTCTTCGCAACTCCGTTGGATAGGTGCCTTCCAGCGAGATGTTCATCAGCTCGCTGCAAAGGATTCTGTGTTCTGCCAAGAACGAGTTCTTTGCATGATTGACAGGTGCCTTGCAGCGGGATCTTGGGAGGCTCACTGCGGAAGATAAAGTGATTGGCCAAGAAACAGTTCTTCGCAAATCCATTTGACAAGAACATGTTCTTCGCAAATACATTTAACAAGAACAAGTTCTTTGCAAATGCATTTGACAAGAACAAGTTCTTCGCAAATACATGTGCCTTCCAGCGAGATCTTCTCTGGCTCGCTGCGAAGGATTCTGTGTTTGACCAATAAATAAATAAATAATTTTAAATTATATTAAATTTAATTAAAATTTAATTGTTGAATTAATAATTATTTTATAGTAAAATATAAATATTAATTTACGGCTCTGGTTCGAGTCCCATCTAGGCTATTTTTTTTTTTTTTTTTTTTTCAAATTATTGTTGAAATTTCTACCTTATAATAAAAAAATTGAAAGAAATGAAAAAAAATGTGAATATGTAATAAATGTAAAAAAGTAGAAATGTTTTGATTGTTTTTATAATGATTATCACAGGTCAGAGTGTTCTTGTGAGTATTAAAAACATTGCTTGAAGACATTTTTAATTAATTGAACAGAAATTACATTCCTATATTCCTTGGTAATTTTTAAAAATATTCTCTGCTGCATCGAAAGAGAAGTCAAAAAATATCAAATAAAAATAAAATTGAATCAAATTAAACCGATGTGTTGGTCTAGTGGTTAGAGTGCTTGCCTCTGAAATCAACACATCGGGAGGTCGCGGGTTTGAATCACCGTCTCGTAGTTTCGTCGAGAAATAAAAACACGGGCGTGACGTAGCTCCAGTTGTACACAGATGTCGCGCACACGGACCGGTACGTGTGTGTGTCGGATGGGTATGACTGTAGCCTGTGAGCTATTTCTCGACGAAACGCGACTAGTTCCGAGGCTGGGAAGCGAACTCGTCACCGGCTGTATTGGTATAGGTTTTCCGCAGTTTCCCTATACCCATGACAGAAATGTCATGATGAATATAATACAGAGGGGGAAGTCGGCTGCGGCCGCAATGGGGAGGGGGGATGATGGAGAGAAAGAACAAGTGTAGAGCGGTGGACATATAAGTGGAGCCTTGTAAAAAGCCGAAAAGGCTGTGCAAGTAAAACTCGAAATAATAAAAATAATTGAATCAAATTACGGCTAATTTATTTTGTCAAATTAAAAAAACTGCAAGAGAGTTGAAAAAAAAATTGACATTTAATTCGTAACTTTTGATCAATAAAGGTGCATAATTTTTTTTTCAATTTCTTGCAATTTTTTAATCATAAGTTATAAATTTCAACAATAATTTGAAAAAAAAATAGCATAGACGGTACTCGAACCAGAGCCGTCCGGACAGGAGTCTTACTCCTTTGCCGCTGGGCTGCTCGCCTCGATGTGTTCATGTACAAACTCTGCGGTACGTAAGCGGGTTCCCAACTTTGACCGGGGAATTCTCGAAAACGAAGCCGAGTTGGCACCTACATTTTGGGGCTTGGTTCGTACCTACCCGCACTATGAGCACGCGAAGTGGGAGCCGGTAACTCGATGCACCTCCCGGACCGACCCCTCATGAGAGATATAGAACATACCGTATCTAGCGATCATGCTCATGATACAGAATAGATGCAAAAATAATTTTGTTAACAATTATGTTTGTGAAATTTCTACCGTTGTTTTTTGCGGCGCATAAGCAGCAATCATATTTGCTGACTGAGAGGTATTCAAAATACCGTATCCACCGATCATACTCATGATTGACAATAAATGCAAAAATAATTTTTTAACAATTATTTTTGTGAGAATTTTACCGTTGTTTTTGCAACGCATAAGCAGCAATTATATTCGCTGACTGAGAGGTATACAAAATTCCGTGTCTCCCGATCATACTCATGATCGAGAATAAATGCAAAAATAATTTTTTTAACAATTATTTTTGTAAAATTTTTACCGTCGTTTTTTGCAGCGCACAAGCAGCAATTATATTTGCTGGCGAGAGGTATACAAAATACCGTATCCACCGATCATACTCATGATAGACAATAAATGCAAAAATAATTTTTTAACAATTATTTTTGTGAGAATTTTACCGTTGTTTTTGCAACGCATAAGTAGCAATTATATTCGCTGACTGAGTGGTATACAAAATACCGTATCTACCGATCGTACTCATGATGGAAAATAAATGCAAAAATAATTTTGTTAACAATTATTTTTGTGAGATTTTTACCGTTGTTTTTTGCAGCGCATAAGCAGCAATTATATTTGCTGACTGAGAGGTATACAAAATACCGTATCTACCGATCATACTCATGATCGACAATAAATACAAAAATAATTTTTTAAACATTATTTTTGTGAGATTTTTACCGTTGTTTTTGCAACGCATAAGCAGCAATTATATTCGCTGATTGAGAGGTATACAAAATTGCGTGTCTCCCGATCATACTCATGATCGAGAATAAATGCAAAAATAATTTTTTTAACAATTATTTTTGTGAAATTTTTACCGTTGTTTTTTGCAGCGCACAAGCAGCAATTATATTTGCTGGCGAGAGGTATACAAAGTACCGTATCTACCGATCATACTCATGATCGAAAATAAATGCAAAAATAATTTTGTTAACAATTATTTTTGTGAGATTTTTACCGTTGTTTTTTGCAGCGCATAAGCAGCAATTATATTTGCTGACTGAAAGGTATACAAAATACCGTATCTACCGATCATACCTGTGATGGAGAATATATGCAATAATAATTTTTTTAACAATTATTTTTGTGTAATTTTTACCGCTATTTTTCGCAGTGCGTAAGCAGCAATCATATTTGCTGACTGAGAGGTATAGAACATACTGTATCTACCGATCATACTCATGATCGAGAATAAATGCAAAAATAATTGTTTCAATAATTATTGTTGCGTAAATTTTACCGCTGTTTTTTGCAGCGCGTAACCAGCAATCATGTTTGCTGACTAAGAGGTATAGAACATACCGTATCTACCGATCATCCTCTTGGTCGAGAATAAATGCAAAAATAATTATTTAAATAATTATTGTTGCGTAAATTTTACCGTTGTTTTTTGCAGCGCGTAAGCAGCAATCATCATGTTTGCTGACTGAGAGGTATAGAACATACCGTATCTACCGATCATACTAATGATTGAGAATAAATTCAATGATAATTGTTTAAATAATTATTTTTGCATAAATTTTACCGTTTTTTTTTGCAGCGCGTAAGCAGCAATCATATTTGCTGACTGAGAGGTATAGAACATACCGTATCTACCGATCATACTTATGATCGAGAATAAATGGAATAATATTTGTTTAAATAATTATTGTTGCGTAAATTTTACCGTTGTTTTTGCAGCGCGTAAGCAGTAAACATGTTTGCTGACTGAGAGGTATAGAACATTCTGTTTCTATCGATCATACTCTTGATCGAGAATAAATGCAAAAATAATTGTTTAAATAATTATTGTTGCGTAAATTTTACCGTTGTTTTTTGCAGCGCGTAAGCAGCAATCATGTTTGCTGACTGAGAGGTATAGAACATACCGTATCTACCGATCATACTCATTCGAGAACAGATGCAAAAATAATTGTTTAAATAATTATTTTTGTGAAATTTTTACCGTTGTTTTTTGCTGCGCACAAGCAGCAATTATATTTGCTGGCGAGAGGTGTACAAAATACCGTATCTACCGATCATACTCATGATCGAAAATAAATGCAAAAATAATTTTGTTAGCCATTATTTTTGTGAGATTTTTACCGTTGTTTTTTGCAGCGCATAAGCAGCAATTATATTTGCTGACTGAAAGGTATACAAAATACCGTATCTACCGATCATACCTGTGATCGAGAATATATGCAATAATAATTTTTTTAACAATTATTTTTGTGTAATTTTTACCGCTATTTTTCGCAGTGCATAAGCAGCAATCATATTTGCTGACTGAGAGGTATGGAACATACTGTATCTACCGATCATACTCATGATCGAGAATAAATGCAAAAATAATTGTTTAAATAATTATTGTTGCGTAAATTTTACCGCTGTTTTTTGCAGCGCGTAAGCAGCAATCATATTTGCTGACTGAGACGTATAGAACATACCGTATCTACCGATCATACTCATGATCGAGAACAAATGCAAAAATAATTGTTTAAATAATTATTGTTGCGTAAATTTTACCGTTGTTTTTTGCAGCGCGTAACCAGCAATCATGTTTGCTGACTAAGAGGTATAGAACATACCGTATCTACCGATCATCCTCTTGATCGAGAATAAATGCAAAAATAATTATTTAAATAATTATTGTTGCGTAAATTTTACCGTTGTTTTTGCAGCGCGTAAGCAGTAAACATGTTTGCTGACTCAGAGGTATAGAACATACCGTATCTACCGATCATACTCATGATCGAGAATAAATGCAATAATAATTGTTCTAACAATTAGTTTTGTGTAATTTTTACCGTTACTTTTCGCACTGCGTAAGCAGCAATCATATTTGCTGACTGAGAGGTATAGAACATACCGTATCTACCGATCATACTCTTGATCGAGAATAAATGCAAAAATAATTGTTTACATAATTATTGTTGCGTAAATTTTACCGTTGTTTTTTGCAGCGCGTAAGCAGTAATCATGTTTGCTGACTGAGAGGTATAGAACATACTGTATCTACCGATCATACTCTTGATCGAGAATAAATGCAAAAATAATTGTTTACATAATTATTGTTGCGTAAATTTTACCGTTGTTTTTTGCAGCGCGTCAGCAGCAATCATGTTTGCTGACTGAGAGGTATAGAACATACCGTATCTACCGATCATACTCATGATCGAGAATAAATGCAATAATATTTGTTTAAATAATTATTGTTGCGTAAATTTTACCGTTGTTTTTGCAGCGCATAAGCAGTAAACATGTTCGCTGACTGAGAGATATAGAACATACCGTATCTACCGATCATACTCATGATCGAGAATAAATGCAATAATAATTTTTTCAACAATTATTTTTGTTTAACTTTTACCGTTATTTTTCGCAATGTGTAAGCAGCAATCATATTTGCTGACTAAGAGGTATAGAACATACTGTATCTACTGATCATACTCATGATCGAGAATAAATGCAAAAATAATTGTTTAAATAATTATTGTTGCGTAAATTTTACCGTTATTTTTTGCAGCGCGTAACCAGCAATCATGTTTGCTGACTAAGAGGTATAGAACATACCGTATCTACCGATCATACTCTTGATCGAGAATAAATTCAATGATAATTGTTTAAATAATTATTTTTGCATAAATTTTACCGTTGTTTTTCGCAGTGCGTAAGCAGCAATCATATTTGCTGACTAAGAGGTATAGAACATACTGTATCTACCGATCATACTCATGATCGAGAATAAATGCAAAAATAATTGTTTAAATAATTATTGTTGCGTAAATTTTACCGTTGTTTTTTGCAGCGCGTAACCAGCAATCATGTTTGCTGACTAAGAGGTATAGAACATACCGTATCTACCGATCATACTCATGATCGAGAATAAATACAAAAATTATTGTTTAAATAATTATTGTTGCGTAAATTTTACCGTTGCTTTTTGCACCGCGTAAGCAGCAATCATATTTGCTGACTGAGAGGTATAGAACATACCGTTTCTACCGATCATACTCATGATCGAGAATGAGTGCAATAACAATTTTTTCGACAATTATTTTTGTGAAACTTTTACCGTTGTTTTTTGCTGCGTGTAAGCAGCAGTCATATTTGCTGACTGAGAGGTACAGGAAATACCGTATCTACCAATCATACCCATGATGGAGGAAAAATGGAAAAATGATTGTTTAAACAATTGTTTTTACGTAATTTTTACCGTTGGTTTTTGCAGCGAGTAAGCAGCAATCATTTTTGCTGGGAGGTATAAGACGTACCGCACATTTGTGAATGTAATAATTGTTAAAAATAATTACTTTTGAACAATTATCTCGCTGCAGACAAACGCGAGCCGTCAGGTATGAAATAGAGATTCTCCATGATCTCGAATTTCGTGCGAAGTCGGCGATGACAAAGAAAACGAAATTCTTTGTCTGCACTGACCGTGGGTCAGCGTGTGGGTATATACGTGTATATACCCACACGAAGTGTGTACTCACGGCGAAGGGACAGCATGCGGGAAGAAAACAATCTTCAACCGCGTGCGTCCGAGGTAGCGAATGCCACAGCTCACAAGCACACACACACGTTGCGTCGAGGCATAACAATACAATGTAAGCCTCGACGCAAAGTGGCCCGCGATTCCGTCGCAGCGTGCGTTCGGAACGAACGCGTGTTCGTTCCGAACGCGCGCTGTGACATCTAGCGGTAGGGAGTAGTAGCTCGTGCGAGCTCTGCCCTACCGATTCGAGCCGGGGCCGCGTCGGAGTTTCGCGGCGGGTGTCATTCCGTCTTAATGACATTTGCAGGCAATGCAGGTTTACGTATGTATTCGTTCAAAGTTCCTTTGGCATTTGCCTGCTGCCACGCACACCTCGAGTGTTCTCTTTCCGGGCAATGCTGATATTCGAGAGTTGCATCTGTGGAATATTTGTGATAGAATGTATCCCAGACAGTTTTTTTTTTTTCATATCTTCCGACGAATCACTTCCGACGAATTGCAAGACCGTAGAATGCAGTTACTTCTCCAATGAGCTTTCTAGTCAGCTTTCCCCTTCCACTGAGGCCCTTATTCCCTTTTTTACAATTTCGCAATCTTGTTCCCATCCGTTTTTGAACATGGTTACACATGCTTCTTTCTTCACATCTTACGGAAAAGCTTGTACGATTTTGTTGTAAGTTGTCGAATCGCCGTCTCACATCTGCCGTTCAGCACGGTCGTGCGCTTCGAACGGTTTCACATAAAATGCTGTATCACTGCCAATTTTCCAAATTTCTTTTTAAATTTTGGTGAGAGCATTCTGAACAAATTTAACTTTCAGAAAATGAAAAAAAAATGATAACATTTTTTTTACCGTGGTCTGGGGCCTTAAGTCTTGTAACTGAAAACGTACTCGATAAAAAAAATACTTATCGACAGCGTTTTAAAAAGATCTCGGAGTAAGCTATATGAAGATATAATAAAACCCAGGGGTTCTAGTTTGAAAATTTGAAGTTGACTTTTCAATAGCCTCCGTGGTTATACTCAAGGTCAAATCGAGATGTCCATCTTTTACCCCTCTTGAAGCGAAACAACCCGAATTAAAAAAAAAAATTATTACGATCCATACTCTCTGATGTTGGGATCTGTCAAATGGGCAGAGCCTAAAAAACATGGCGGCGATAAGAGGATCGTGAAACGTAAACAGGCGCGCAATTTAGTGCAAATTTCAGTGATATTATAAATATTAGTACAATTTGTAACTGGGCCAGTACCAATCCGAAACAACGCCATCTTGTGGAAAGCGGACGTATTTTGAAGGCAGGGCACATTTTAAAATGTGGTAAAATTAGCGGCGCTTGCGATAACGGTGCTATCAGCTTCAAAGCGTTTTATTTACAAATGTATCAACTACGGCATAATCCCCATAAGCTTGATGGTGCAGTATCAACTACGGGCGATGTTTTTTTTCAGATTTCTTTTCCGAGCTCTTTCCATTCGATATTCACAAGTCTCCGCAAACAAAATATAGAATAAAAGACGAAATTGAACGATCCGGCAGACGGGCGTCTACCACATCTAAAGACTCGCGGACCGGCAGAAGAGAAGCGAGTGCGGCTCAATATTCTTTTTCTGAAGCTGAGGAAGGTGGTCTGTGTGGTCCCGGTATAGCTGATTAAGGGTAAGTTACTCAAATCAGTTTTTATCCACCGTAAGTTCAGCCGTATCAGTGCTAAATGTATGGCAAACTTTAAACGTGCTTTTCTCGACACGATATTTTTCAAGTCAGGCGCACGGTTTTCTACCTGAAACTATTGGACCGATTGACTTCGGGTTTTGCACACATCCCAAGGGAATCTTCACCTATAGTCTGAACTAGAATGATACCGATCGCTTGAATATTTTAGCCCCGCTTACCTTTTCTGAGACAGTCTACATATCGGTGCTTTAAACACATTATCTTCTGAAAAAGTTTAATAGTATTCCAATAAATATATCTTTTCTAACCGATTTCACGGACGATCGAACGAAATTGGTGCCTGCCTATATCCTGAACATCAATAAATACGGAGTTTTATAGACGTGTCAAGCGTTCGATGAACACAAAAGTTTTCACCCTTTCAGAGAGCACTGAAGTTTTCACCCTTTCAGAATCATTGAGTTAAACTGACCTCAGGTTTAATTCGAAGCTGTATTGGCTCCGTGCAGAGTATAGGGTGGGGGTCATGAAATTGGCCGCAGCGCCTGCAATGGACAAGAATTGCACAAACTCGGCTATTTATCCGTCAAATCTGTATGAGCGTAGTACCGGATCTTTACAATAAAAATAAAAATATTATTTTATTAAATATGTGCCACCACAGTTACTATGTAATACATTGCAAAAATACCGGAAGGAATAGTAAATGCAGATGTTATCGATTCCCTGTGACAATTTGGAATTTAGAACAAGGCAACAAATGGATAGCTGCAGTTCTATCTTTAATGAAGTTTTGTAAGGCGTCAAAGGAATAGCGGTTTATCGTATGAAACGAGCATGACATTAATAATTCACAATATCTCTAATTAATCAATAATTAACAAAAAATGATCGGAGTTTAAACACAACTTTTAACTTAGGTCATGTTTTGTCATTAACTCTTCTACGTCCCTGACGTGTTCAGCAGATACCAACAGGTTTCTCTTAGATTGAGTTCGAAGTTAGACACTGCTATAGTTATACTTTCCAAAATTATGGTCAGCTCGGTCTGAGAATAAAATTTTATTTATTATATTATATAATCCATGCTACAATTTATGCTTATATCATACAATTCTAACCGTCTTTGGCTAGACAGATTGATATAATGCAAACGAATTAAGTGCAATTGAAGTGCGATTTTAATTTTTATAATTTTCCACAATATTATAACTACAATTCCAGATCCTTTGAAAGTGGCGACAAAAGTACAAACGTTACGCAGTGCTAACGTTGTGCGCGGAGCCAATCCCTGAGTGAATGCCGTCACGAAGCATTTGATTTTTCTCGTGGGAAAAAATAACGATATTAATATTAATAGTGTAACGAGACCCTTTCCAGCCCGTGTCTTTTTCCTTCCCACATACTCTCTGTACCCCCAGCCAATTCCCCCGCATCATAAAAGATCGCTTCCTGGACTGCACTTCGACCCGGTGCCGTGTGCCTCGCCCCTGACTTTCCCAGGACACAGGTATAATCGACTGCATTCCAATCCCTCTTCACACACCTGTGGTGACTAGTCCCGAAATTCCTCCTCTACGGCCCTTTTTATTGCTTCTGTTCCCACGGACCCGCCTAGTCAGTGCAGCTGCTTTTCCTAAAATCCAGAAACGTGTGCTCGTTTCCCGTTGAAATTTCCAGACTCTTTCCCAAAAATCCTCCCCACTACGAACACTCTCCCATTGCCGATTTCTTTATAAACACCTCTCGCGATACTTCTAGAGGCATTTTACTCCTAGACTGTACTGGACGAATGTTGCAGTCAGCCCCGTTGAATAAATCTTTCTCACGATTCCGCAAAAACCGCGCTTCGAAGCCAAGCTGGCCACCGACCTTCGTAATCACGAAAAATCCATTTTCCGACATAACAAATTGGTGCTAAGTGTGGGGTACGTCAGCTTAAAGTGTTAGAAGTTTGGAATCGAGTGACTACACCAAGAATCAATAAGGAAGATAACATCAACGCAGGATTCGCACAGCAAATCGGTGAGTAAAGTCATTTACTGAATACCGCGAAACTGAAAATATCGCAACCGATTAGCCACTAGCAACATGTCGCTTTCAAACATGAACGAATCCCTAAAGAACGCGACGAATAAAGTGTTCGACCGACAGGGGGATGAAGAAAGACTTGGGCACGAGACAGAGCAACTCTTACTAGCTCCAAGTATAATTTCAAAAGAACAATTCGAAGAGATCACGCCAAAAGAAGCAATGGAGCTCATTAAAGACGGAGAGTGGAGCTCATTTGACGGAAAAAATATCGGGGTTGGGGCATTTATAGCGTCAATCGAAGACATTCGACAACAAGTAACGCGACAGGACTATCTACGTCGTTTAGTAATCACGAAAAGAATAATAGGTGACGCAGCGCGCGAACTGCAAGAATACGAAGTCGATACGTAAGAACGACTTTACGAAGGACTACGCATTATATTCGTTAACTTACAGCCTGTTGGTGTTTTCGGTGACAAACGCTCGCGCATGTTCCAAGGAAGGAACCAGACCGTGTCAAAATTCACCAACAGATTCCTCGAAGTCCAAACCCAAGTGCTGGCTGTGCTCCCGAACTCTACTCCAAATAAAAATAAATGAAAATTAATAATCGAGTACGAGAGAGAGAGAGAGAGTAGGGCCTCGAACATTACTTGTTGGGACTCCGAAAAGAAGTATCCACCGAAGTACGTGCGCAACGACCGGACAACATTCGAGTAGCCATAGCCAAGGCTCAAGCTGCGGAAGCCTATGACTATACTCGGAAAATGATGACGCGCATCCTCAACATCGCTGACATAATGCCAAGTAGCGCTCCACGTTATCGGGCACTTCCGGTTCCAGGACCACCCGGAAGTTCATCCGGAATACAGCGAGTGCAAGTGTCTTGCAATTATTGCAAACGCATCGGTCATCTTGAACGAGATTGCCGCACCAAGGTATGGGAATCACAAAACCAAAGAAATCCTGTCACGCGGCAATCGGGTTTTCGAAGAGGTGCACCACTACCTCGCCCGCCTTTTACGAATCAACCACTTATCTGTGGAGGAGACAACCGAGGTCAAGGTAGAGGGGCAAGCCCTCAAGTTAACACCGTTGGATGCGCAAAGCGAGTCGTCAGACTCTCCATGCGAGACGTACGAGAACCAGGAAGATTTCTACTAGATACCGGAGCCGCCATCAGCCTCATTAAGGGACAACACCACTGTGACGGCTTCAAAAAATCGATTTTTTGAAAACCATCTAGAAAAATCTAAAATACATTTAAGATTAAGATGCCGTTGGTCCCAGGTCGAAAAAAAATTATTTTCGGAGATATTGAATATTTTATGGAGCGGTACAGCGCTCCGTGACGCTCGGGGTCCCGCGCAGCTGCGCGCCTCAGGGTCGGCAGGTATACCGGGCCTTTCCCAGGTCCTGCGGGTCTTTCCCAGGTATTCTTTTGACTCCCTTCACAAAAACCGGCTATTGTTATAAATATAGTTTCGAAAAAAAGCCATAGGTGGCGATAATTGAAAAATTTTCAAGTCGTCAATCGTCAATCGTCGATATTGCAGCTGATATCGCGGTATTATTATTCAATGATGGCCTGAGAAGCCTCATGAAAGTTTTGGAGACGTTGGGGATAACTATCGGCCCAAATTGTTTCGATTTTTGTGTTGAAACCGACGCAGCGCGGATCGAGCTGGCGGAGTGCTTGCTCACAGACGCTGCAGAAGAGGCAAGAAGAGCCTCTACAAGTTCGAGAAAAGATGCTAGGGACAATGATTTGCTTCTTGAAAGCCAGCTATATGGTGCCGGCATCACTGATTAAAGGTAAAAAAATTTTTTTCCAATTTATCGCATAAATTAACAAACCTAAAACTTTGAACGCGTTTTTCTCAAAACCACTTTTTTGAGTGCGGCACGCAGCAGAACTCAAGCAATTTTTATCCGATCGACTTCAAATTTGGACTGCATCAATAAAACTAGATTATCTGAAGAAGTACATAGGATTTTTTCGATATCTCAATAATAAAAAAATTATAGCCTATTTTCGACGAGAAATTTTGCTCGAAAATCGTCCTTTAATTTCAAAAGCGTGCCTATTTTTTAAAAATCAATATTTTTTCAAATCCCTGTGTACTTCTCTTCAAAATATCATATTATTAACGAAAACACTCGATATTTTTTTTTAGATCAACTTTCAAGAGAGTTCTACTGCGTGCCGCGAACCACTGCAGAGGCAACAGTACCTGACGCGGGAACTTCCCCAGCGTCACCATGGGGCGTGAAAAATTTGAAATTTTTTTTTATGTATGTTCAATAAACAGCGAACAAAACAAAATTTTTTTTTTTCGAATATCTCTTTTTTTCCCAAAAAAAAATTCTTGAAAAATGGCAAAAAAACAGGGGGTTACAGTGGTGTTGTCCCTTAAACTAAGCAGCCTTAAGGGAACTTCACTGGTCGACAAAAACGTCAGTACAGAATTTTAAATGGGCAATGATTTACACAAATCATTGTTCGTTATACAACAAGAGTACGAGGGACAAAAACAGATCTTTCACGTCGTCCCTGATGACTTTCTTCTCGAGGAGGACGGATTAATTGGCGTCCCCTTTATGAGGCAATACCAAACGTATATCAGTATCGGAAAAGACAACTTCCTGCAGTCCAATGGAACAAGACTCGAGTTCGAACCGCTAAGCATCACAATTCCAGCAAGATCCATTCACTTCATCACCATACCAACAAACATTGCGAATGGACCAGCACTCACGAGCGAAGAAAATTCGGATTCCATAGTACCTTGCATATTCGTAGCAAAGGACCATGAAGCCTGAGTGCCAGTAATAAATGACTTGGAAGAACCCAAATGGGTTACGGTAGACTTACTGCGTGGGATACCCTTCAAAGAACTTACCCCTTTACCGGCGGAGGCGCGTCGAGACGCACCGGCGGACACACTAAGGATCCACCATTTAAAGAACACAATTCGTCAGAGAGATTTCGAAAGCTTAAAGAAAACGTGCGCTTACACCACGTGCCACCAGAACTAGCGGAACAGGTATAGAACATCGTGTCATCCTACCCCGACGTGTTCGCTCTACCTGGCGACCCACTGGCCAGGAACAAAAGATCCAAACAGTACAGGTATCCTCCGGCACATAAGGAGGAGATCGATCGACAGGTCAACGAGATGCTGGAACAAAAACTCATCGAGCCAAGTGATTCTCTGTACAACGCCCGACTCTGGGTGCTACCAAAAATTCTGACGCATCAGGAAAGAAAAAATGGAGAATTGTCATTGTTTTTCGAAAACTAAACGAGAAGACTGCTCATGACGCATATCCCCTTGTTACATCCTAGCGAATGTGCCTTCTCTCGGTTATTCCCAATATCCTCATTTGCTGTTATAATCTTATTACTAAATGTATAAATCTAATAATAAGACGAATAACCCCGTAAGAAGGAACATGCGTACGTTTCGCACGCATATTCAACCCACAGCGATATACGCACGATAGCAGCACCGTCAGTCATCGACTTTTCCTATCCCATTGGCTGTCAACAAGAACACGATCTCAGGCGTATATTCCAAGAAGAGCTGTCACACTAAAAAACAACCATCAGCTTGATCAACAGACTCCAAAAACCATACGCCGGCCCATCCGCATGGTGACCAAGAGAAGCCTCAACCGTAGATTATTTAAACATAACATAGACTAGACGGCTCCAATGAACTTATAACTCCGACTAAATAATAAGACACCCGGTCTCGCAGCGTAGTCCGATATATAAACCTCTCGTTATGAGAAGTCACCATAGCTATAAATTCACATAACACAAACCATGCGCATGGTTAAGTCTCAGATATCGAACTGTATTTCCCATGCGCTTTTTCGCTGAAACACGAGACAAAGGTCTCCTTTCTTCATACGCATATTAGTCAGAATCGATGCCTTGAAATAAGGTCACGTGCGTATCTCGGAAATCTGTAACCTACACGCACATCGTACCGCAACCAATCATGCTAATCAACCGATATATTCATGACCAATGGACCAATCC
This sequence comes from Ophion obscuratus, assembly GCA_964007375.1. NCBI lineage: Eukaryota > Metazoa > Arthropoda > Insecta > Hymenoptera > Ichneumonidae > Ophion > Ophion obscuratus. The sequence goes on along the minus strand of OZ023317.1, from coordinate 789,000 downwards.
CCGAATAAATAGATGACCAAGACTACACTCTCCCTAAGATTCCTTCTTCCACTATCCAACCCCTCCTAATTTTGATATCAAGAAGAACTTCCTGAAGTCAGTCTCCCGTCAACCACCATCACACCAAGTTCTTCTATCGAGTCTCTATCCTAGTCTCCAGTCAACCACCATCACATCAAGTTCTTCTATCGAGTCTCTTTCCCAGTCTCCCGTCAACCACCATCACATCCAGTTCTTCTATCGAGTCTCAATACCAGTCTCCCGTCAACCACCATCACATCAAGTTCTTCTATCAAGTCTCTATCTCAGTCTCCCGACAATCTTCATCAAATTCAAAACTTAGTCTTCCGTCAACCAATATTTCCGTCAACCGAATCACTCCTTATATCAAGTCTTAACCCAGAAGCCTAACGAATATCTCCGATTATCTTTCATATGAACCGTCTTCATTTGTCGAGTCACAAAAGTTTTATTTTACACTTGTATAATTTCTATCATCGGTTCGTGAATATCAATCTCAATTCATCGACCTTGCGCGCCGTTCATATTTCTATCTACGCGTAGTGCCTGTCGTAGTAAACACTTCGAGTATACACACGTCCAGCATAAAATCCTGCGAGCGTCTTACCAGCAATTGTACGAGCGAGTGCACCAGGCCAAGAGCGAAGGCCCTTGTAACGCGAGCGACAACAAACGTCCACGCAAAAGAGCGAGCGAGCGACCGAGCGTCAAACACAACCAATGTAAGCTAACTATAACTTTTTCTTTTCTGTATCATACATCGTAGGCCTGATCGCTTTAACCCGTCTAGTAATCTTATAATAAATAACATAGTGTCAACCGTACACCAATTCTGTCGAATTATTCCTTAATATCGAAATATCGCGTCAATTCCTTAATTCTATTATTTCCCACGCACTACCCCTTTTTACCCTCATCCCGTGCTATTGCGCTAGGCGTAGGCAACAAAGAGGGAAACGAAAATATTATGCTCTCATGCCTTCCGGATGTGATACTCTACAGCGCATCGACAAAATTTAATATCAATTAGGATGAGCAAAATATTTTTCTGATTTCGATTTAGCCTCGGGGTTCCATCAAATTCCGATGGACGAACGAGATAAAGAGAAAACAGCCTTCTCGACACCATCGGGACACTACCACTACAACAGAACGCCTTTTGGGTTGAAGAATGCACCCGCCACGTTCCAGCGCATGATGAACAATGCTCTACATGGTGTGGTCGGCAATACCTGCTTTGTATACCTCGATGACATAATCATGTATGGCAATACGTTAGAGGAACATAACAAAAAATTAATGAATGTCCTGAATCGCCTACGCGAAGCACATTTGAAGCTACAACCGGATAAATGCAAATTCCTTCGCCCAGAACTGGAGTTCTTAGCCATGTAATATCTGAAGAAGGAGTGAAGCCAAACCCGATGAAAACTAAATCAGTCACAAATTTTCCGGCGGCAAAGGAGCCCAAACAAATTAAACAATTTCTCGGACTGGCGGGATAGTACCGCAAATTTATAAAAGACTTCAGCAAGATCGCTAAACCACTGACCGAGTTATTAAAAAGGGATATCGCCTGGGTGTGGACAGAAAAACAACATCAAGCATTTCAACTGCTGCGTGCTGCGCTAGCAACTGCCCCTGTGCTACAGTATCCCGATTTCACAAGAGAATTCATCTTGACCACCGACGCTAGTAATCACGCGGTCGGTGCGGTATTATCACAGGGACCGATTGGAAAAGATCGACCGGTCGCTAACGCCTCTCGCACCCTCAACAAGGCAGAGCAACGCTACTCCACCACTGAAAGAGAAATGCTTGTGACTACCTGGGCAACAAAAAAATTTCGACCAGTACTTGTACGGAAAACATTTTTAAATCATCACCGATCACAAGCCGCTTATCTGGATATTAAAGGCCACTGACCCTCCAAGTAATAGCCGCTTGATGCGACTGTGAATGAAGGTGGAAGAATACGAGTACGAGCCCATTTATAAGAAAGGCTCTCTCAACACCAATGTAGACGCTCTTTCTCGGATCTACACTGTGACGACCCGAGGACAACAACGATCGAGGCTCACAGCAAGAGATAAGTCTACTCAACACACTAAGAATTGTGACGACGACTATCCAGCAGAGCAACAAGAAGAACCATCGATGGAAGACCCACCACTGTACATGGAATTTGAGTTTTCCGAAAACATTCCTTTGGTTCTCGAAATCAGCGAAAATATTCCACCCAGGGACGTCCTTGCTCTAAAAATAGTGGACACGCCCAACAACGCCACGGATTGCTTTCACATTGATTTTTCCTAGGACAAAATTAACTGATACAATCGTATTGCAGCCGTTCTAATAAAGGTAGACAACGCAACGAAAATCCACTTGGGCTGCGACCACCTCCGCGCTCATCTAGGAACAAAAACCCGGATTAAACAAATCATTAATTTCATTTTAGGCACTTTGGCATAGCCCAGACCCTCAACCGCATAAAAGCAGTTGCTACCTGGCCGAACATACAACGGGATGTCAAAGAATATATCCGAAGATGTTAGAAGATAAAATTGGTGCGCATACGGCCGCAAGCAGAAGCCGTAATCACAGATACGCCCGAACGTCCGAACGATAAGGTTGCGATGGACCTCGTAGGACCTATTCCCGGGTCAACAGACGGATGGAAGTACATAATGTCAGTACAGGACCAATTGACGAAGCACGTCACGTTGATTCCTCTACAGACTCAAGATGCCCAAACCACCGTAAGCGCACTGGTTGAGCATTTCATTTACATTTATGGTGTACCGAAGAAGATCCTCACGGACGGGGGCCGAAATTTCACCAGTCAAACGTTTAAACACCTCGAGAAACTCTTTAGGATTTATCATATGACAACGACAACGTTCCATCCTTAGAGCAACGGCAGCCTAGAAAGAGATCATGGACCAATTAGAGTGCAAATCAAAGCCCTGATCCACGACCACCGCGAGGGATGGGGGAAGGAGCTGAAATTCGTCTCAATGGCCTACAACACGGCAAAGCACGAAGGTATTGGATTAACACCTTTCGAGATGCAGTTTGAACTAAAGCCAAACATTCCGAATAGCATTCCCATCCACCGAACTAATGCCACCATTGACGAATACTTCGAGGGACTTCGTGTGGGCCATGAACGGATTTTGGAAGGACGGATAGAGGAAGGACGTAACCACCTAATCGCAGCAGAAGAGAACTGCAAAGATAACCAGGACGTTCACATGGATCGGCCTGCCCCAATCTTCAACAAGGGTGACGAAGATCTCGTTGAAGAACGAGATAAATCTCCACGTGCCCCGAAGTGGGAAGGTCCCGCTATAATTCTTGAATGATCGTCCGACGTTAACTTCGAAATTCTACTTAGAAATAGGAAAAAACTAATTCATGTAAATAAACTTAAGCCATATTTCCGAAATTAATTATTCTTGAATGTTCAGGGATAAGATACTGGCGTTTCTCTTGTTGCTCGCGTCTAGTTCCCTGGCCAGTGAGGTAATTCAAATGGAGCCAGTCTCGGGACCAATCTATCTGGAACATCTGGGGGACGTGGTAATGTTCCACGAAACTTGAACCGTCGTCACAGATCAATTTGCAACGAGACGAACTATTCAGCATCGCTGATAAGCTATCGACCGTATGTAATGCTACGCAAGGCACATCTAGATGCTCAGAGTCGATAACAATAGAGACTGTTCGCCTCATGAGCATAATTAATTATACTCCAGTTTTAAGAGAGGAGTGTTTAATTTCATTGATGACATTAGCAAAATTCTGTTCGGCACCCTTGGAAACTCAAATGCTCAGTATTATAATCCTGAAATCGATCAAATTCACGAAGACAACACACAACTAAGCGCCCTAATTCGTAATCAAACTACGATTGTCAAAGCCGCAATCTCAAGTTTTTCTGGCCCAATAGAAAGTTTGCGCAAAGAAACCGATCACTTACGCAATGCAATGTACAGCATAGGTTACCAAACAGCGAATAATACTCACAATATCATCATCAGCACTCAAGTAGCACTCCTGTAAACCATCATCGATGAATAGAGCGAAAACCTTAACAATGTACTCAACGCCGCGAACGTCGGAAAGCAAGGAATTGTACATCCACAAATTCTCAGCCCAACAGATCTAATTGTAGCTTTCCACACCATCCGAAAAAAGACAATTTCTTGTGATACACCCCCTGTGCCGCTAGAAGAATCTGCTTTCGCTGCTATAATAGAAATTAGCGAAATAAGCGTCATGATTGTTAACAACCGCTTTGCCTACGTCATTAAAGTTCCAGTGGTCGAAAATAATGTACTACATGCGTAACGACTGATACCCATACTCCAACAAAAGTCATCCGGAAATTCCTTTTACTATTTGAATCCACCCGACACGATAACCATCATTAGTAATATGAAATACCTTGGATATGCGTGATATCCAAGCTACTATGAAGTACCTTGGATATGCGTGCTACCAATGCTACAATCCCAGTATTGTAGCATTAATGGTAGCCTTTAAAATAGGTACGTGTTGAGGCAACCTGATAGCCACATTTTTGGCAGGTACCTTCTCACCCTATGTCAATGTCTACAACAATTGTTGCCATACGAATACCACCGACAGCGTCAATTACGAAACTCACTATGCACCCAAAGAACTTGCAGTCTTATCACCGAAGCCGACCCTCCGATACTCGCCCGACTATACGGCACACCAATTGACGTAATTTTCATTACCCTAAGGCATAGGAAATCCAGTTACCGCTTTATGGATTTTCTACAATAAGGGGGGTGGTAGAACGAGACACTTTCTAGCTTGTTTCTTTTTCCTTCCCACAGACTCTCTGTACCCCTAGCCAACTCCCCCGCATCGTAAATGATCGCTTCCTAGACTATACGTTGACCCGATGCCGTGTACCTCGCCTCTGACTTTCCCAGGACACATGTATAATCGACTGCATTCCAATCCCTCTTCACACATCTTACGTGACTAGTCTCCAAATTCCTCCTCTACGGCACTTTTTATCGCGTCTACTCCCACGGACCCGCCTAGCCAGTGCAGCTGCTTTTTCCTACAATCCAGGAACACACGTGTGCTCGTTTCCCTTCGAAATTTCCAGACTCTTTCCCAAAAATCCTCCCCACTACAAATACTCTCCAACTGCCGATTTCTTTATAAACACCTCTCGCGATAGTTCTAGAGGCATTTCACTCCTAGACAGTACTGGACGAATGTTGTAGCCAGCCCCGTTGAATAAATCTTTCTTACGATTCGATTAAAGTATCAACCGCGTCCTCGAATCCAAAAACCGCGCTTTGAAGCCAAGCTGGCCACCAACCTTTGTAATCAAGAAAAATCCATTTTCCGAATAACAATAGCAAGGAAAACCGGTGCAATGGTCTAGTGGTTAGCGTGCTTTCCACTAAACCTGCGGACCGGGAGGTACCGAGTTCGAATCCCAGTCCCATACATTTCGGGGTGAAATGTTTTCCATCATTTCGCGGCGAAATAAGACTAGTTCCACGACTGGGGAGCGAACTTGATGACCGGCTGTATTGGTATAGGTTTTCCGCAGTTTCCCTTAAACGTGAAAGAAATGTCATGATGAATATGATACGGAGGGAGGGGGGGGGGGGGGGGTAAAAGTGAAGAAAAAAGGAGTGTGGAAGAAACAGTGGTGGAAAGAAACAGTCACAGTGAGATAGGTAACAAACGCAAACAGCGTGTACCTTAGAAAAAAAAACAAACAAAAAGTGTCAATAGCAAGAATAATAATAGCAAGTATTCCTATTATTCCTAATAATAACACCAATAATAATGAGTATAGGTATTTTCCATAATTATATCGTGAACCAATTTCTCCTCAAAATAGCTCATGACTATCATTTGGGAATTTTATCAAAAAGAAAAAAAACTTTAAAAAATATTATACGAAATATGTTTACCAACAAGTTTTTCTTTAATTTGCACCGTCACGATGTCTGCATAAGCTTGCGGCCCGAGGAACAAGTCGACTTTTAATTTTTTTTTTCCATGTGAATATTGGGCTGACGAGATCGTAATTTTATACACCATTAATATATAGTTTTGCGAGGGCTGAGATTTTTTATTTTTAAATAGTCATAAGCAATGAAGTTTGTATTATTTGAACAAAGTGCCGTTATTGCTGCATGGCTAATCGGTGTAGGTCGTTCTGGCCACGACGGTGAGCTGAAATGAAAATTAAAAAAAACTTACTTCTAGTATGATAATAAAACTTTCGAACGACCGGATACTTTTTTAGAATTTTGAAAATGATGAAACTGGCAAGCTGTAGAGAAAGAAATTGATATTCGACAAAAAACAAACCTTTAATCATTTGTTATGAACAAATGCATAAATATCTTTAAAACTCACGAAAGGAAATGTATCAGCTCTTTCCGAATTCCAAGTGAATATGTATCCAATTGCTGATATTCCAAAGGAAATGTATCAGCTCTTTCCGAATTCCAAGTGAATAAGATGAATAGATTTAGATATACGACTTACATGATTTCATAAAACATGGTTTCGACAAAATAAAAAAAGACCGTAAGGGTAATGGCAGTTAAGGCGTTATGACATGAAAATCGTCATAACTCGGTTAATTATTGGATTTTTTACAATATCTTTGTTGAAAATTAAAGTTCAGACCCTAGGCTATACGACGACGCGATAAAAACATGTATTTTTTTAAATCAGCCGGGTGTTTTCGTTTTAAACCAACTGTTCACAGGATAATAATTTAAAAATCGACGGCGTTGGTTTTGCTTGGCCTGTTAATCGTGAAATTGTCCACGCAGCACTTAACGTGGGAGATTTACACTTGATCGGGAGTGAATGAACTGATCTTTTTATTTGTCAAGTTGAAACGGTTTATTGCAAAACGGTATCTAAACAAGGTGGCCTAAGTGAAGCACATTTTCTCGGTCAGGTTCGCCTCGCGGACGATTCACGCTGTCATAGCGGTACCAAGGGCGGCATATGAGAGGCACACAACAGTGCGCTAATATTAGCGTTGCAACATGGTAACCTAGCTCCCAGCTTATTCTTGGCACAGACCAGCTGCTTGTTGCCTTGCCAGAGTTAAGGTCACGGCATTATACTAGAGCAAACAGTTTAGCTAGAATTTTTAATGGCAATATGCAACTTCCCTGACGACCAACAATCTCCAATTGTCGGTTCAGGTCTGTCTCGCAGATCAGACAAGGGGAATAAGGGTAGAGGCATAAAGGGCGCACTGTGCAGAAGCGTTACAATTGGTCACGATATGCCTTAATTTTCGTTTAGGCCGTAAGTAATGACTTGTTCAATCTGAAATAATTCCCAAACGCGCAAATGTTTTTCTGACACAATGACGGTAAAACTTGCAAAAAACGTTCTCTACAGATTCTAAATTTATTTAGCCTGTTTGGGATATGTACATGAAGATTTAATGGTTTTTTTTTAAGTAAAACCTTGGGTGGCTCTTGTAACCGATGTGTTCGTTTTTTAACGACTTTCATTACAATTTTTATGTATATATATATATATATTTGGGTGGCAGCAATTTGGGTAAAATTTGAATTTTCAAAGTCCCTTTGTACAGACACCATCAAGATTTATAAAAAAAAATGATGTGCAAAGTTTTGAGGCGCTCGGAAATTTTTTGATGGTGCCTGTGAGGGTTTGAATTTTCAATACAAAAATACATGTGTTTTCCAAAGTTATTACTTAATTATTCATCATGCTTAGGATATTGGTGGGAAAAATCTGAAACTTGGCACACTCATCGTGCACATTATTGATGTTTTAATACACCTTTTGACCCGACAAAAATTCAAACATAATAGAAAAGTTTTATGTCCATCAGAAGTATAAAAACTTCTTGAAATTACATTCAACTTTGAATCAAACCTGATCCACAAATTCGTTGCATTGAAACAAATATAGTATTTATCCCAATAAATACTATAATTATCGAATAAACATAATGTGCAAATTAAACCTCATACAAAAAAGTGCCAAAGTAAAATTTTATTAGTGGAGCGGTCGGCTGGTATTCACGGATAACTTGAATAGGGAATTGTTTCTGTTCCTCGTCGCATGTCAATCTGTTATTATATTCAGTACTGAACTTGATTTCTCTTTCCGTGACGTCATTAACGACCCGTAGTTTTTTGACAATTTGTGAACCCAACTGATAATTTTTGTCCAAATGCCACTCGGACACGTCGTTATTTAGGAAGCTACAATCGATCTGGAATATTCTGAAAAACGTTATCGATAGGGGGTTTATGAAAAAATCAATGTATTCACTGCCCATTAAGTAAGCAGCGTCTGATCGAGAAATTTTATAGCGTTTAGGCATTTTGGTTTGATTTTCATGTTCAGGCAGCTGGTTCATAATTTTTTTGACCATTTTTCTTTTAATATCAGTGGGAATGCCTTTATAAAAAAATGCCGTCGCAGCACTTTCGGCGTTCAAATAATAAAGTTGATTCGAAATTATTTTGAGAGCCACTTCGCTGACAAGGGAATTTATTTTCCGGTAATTATATATTTGTTAAAAAAAATTCATATCATGATTAGAAGCAGCGTCTGCGAGTGGAGCTGTGAACCATGCCTTAACATAAATCAAAACGATTGCATAAAATCTTTTTATACACATCGACCTTTTTGGTTATGCATGCAGTTCATAGTCAAGTCGACAATTGCATTAGAGCATCAATAAATAGTCTTTGATGAAAGAAACTCAGAAAATTTCAATGAGGTTGTCATTGCAAAGCTAGTAATAATGATACATTTTTATTGGAAAACCTGTAAAAATTTGGTCATTTACCTGATAATGTGCACAACATGTGTGCCAAGTTTCAGATTTTTCCTACCAATATCCTAAGCATGAGAAATAATTAAGTAATAACTTGGCAAAACACATGTACTTTTGTTTTGATAATTCAAACCCTCGCAGGCACCATTCAAAATTTTCCGAGCGTCTTAAACACTGCACATAATTTTTTTTTATGTATCTTGATTATGTCTTTAGAAGGGGACTTTGAAAATTCAAATTTTACCCAAATAGTAGCCCTACTAGCCATATATATGCAAATTCACTTTTATGCACATTTTTTTTCCGCACAATTTCCATATATATGGTTGTTTGTACTAAAACACTATACAGACTAAGTGTAGGATACAATCCACCATTTCTTCGTGCTTCTAAATCGGAGAGCTCATTCACCACACGAAGGATTGTTTAATCATCTGGCAGGAAACGATATACGAGGATGGGGTGAAAAGTTTCCGGCCTGACCAAGAGATGGTGCCACTAGGTCTAGTTTTGGAGCGGCGTCCTACAGTACCATTCCTACTGAGCTTGTATGTACAGTTTCAGCCCAATCGCTACGTTAGTTTGCGTTTGAAAGCACATTGCGCGAGACGCTTCCGTTGTTTTCGTAAAAATGGAAAAATTGGAAAAACGTGCTGTCATCAAGTACTTCCATTTGAATGGTTTTACACCAAAACAAATAAAATAAGAGATGGATTCAGCACTAGGAGACTCCTCCCCATCATATTCAACTATTAAGCAGTGGGTTTCTGAATTTAAAATGGGTCGTGTGAGCACTTCTGACGAGCCTCGCTCAGGACGGCCCGTTGAAGTCACAACTTCAGAGATGATTGAAAAAATCCATAAAATAGTGTTGGAAGACCGCAGGTTGAAAGTGCATGAGATAGCTGAGATCTGTAGGATGTCAGCTGAACGTGTGCGAAATATTTTGCACAACCATTTGAACATGGAAAAGCTGTGTGCAAGGTGGGTGCCGCGTTTGCTAACGCTCGACCAAAAACTGCTTCGAAAAACCATTTCTACCGACAATTTGGCGCTGTATAGGCGTAATCCAAACGAATTTTTGCGTCGATTCATAACTGTTGATGAGACATGGGTCCACCACTACACTCCTGAAAATAAAGAACAGTCAAAACAGTGGGTTGGAAAAGGGGAACCAACCCCAAAGAAGGCAAAAACAATTTTATCGGCAAACAAGGTTATGGCTACTGTTTTTTTGGGATGCGAGAGGAATTATATACATTGATTACCTTGAAAAGGGTAAGACTATCACTGGTCAATACTACGCAGAGTTATTGCAACGTTTGAAGCACGAGGTTCAAATTAAACGACCTCATTTGGCGAAGAAAAAAGTTTTGTTTCATCACGACAACGCACCAGCGCATTCGTCGCTTGTTGCCATGTCCAAAATCCACGAATTGAAGTTTGAATTGATGCCGCATCCTCCCTACTCTCCAGACTTAGCCCCCAGCGACTATTACCTGTTTTCTAATCTCAAAAAATGGCTTGGCGGAAAAAGATTTAAGAGCAACGAAGAAGTTATCGAAGCTGTAAATCAGTATTTTGCGGAGCTTGACGAATCTACGTTTAAAACTGGTATAACTAAATTAGAACACCGTTATCAGAAATGTATCAGTGTTGATGGAGATCATGTTGAAAAATAAAGCAAAAAAAATTTTTAAACATCGTTTTTCTTGGTCAGGCCGGAAACTTTTCACCCCACCCTCGTATCATTGAATGGACAGAACGTTTTGCAACGTAATTTTTTAATTAATATATTTAGTAATTAATCATATTTTTATACTAATTGTTGTAATAATTTATAAGTTATTTTAACTACTGTCAAAAGCTGTCGACAACGGAAGATTGTATTTACATTGTTTTTACATTACAATTAGAATACCTTATGAATTTAGGCATTAGTAATGCGCATGGTTGCGGCAATAGCAAAACGCCGTACTTGAAGCTTAGCAAGTATTGATATTATGACTTGGTTTGTTTCTCGTTAAGTTATCATCTGCCTATTTAAACCAGTAGGAAAACTGCATGTTTTATCTGTACACAAACATACACATACATATATAGCCTGCACCCATCTACACAGCATGTGCACGTCGACTAGCAATAATTATACCGGGAGAAAATGGATCGTGATGCATGAGTGAGTCTCAAGTGATCGCTCGGATTATTTCAACTGTGCAGAAAATCGGGCAGCCATCTTATCCATAATTATTTCGTTGAAATATCGTGAGAGGAATAGTCACTTCTCGATACGAGGGATCGAAAAGCAAATATACATTAATCTCGCATTGTGTTCAACGACAAGCAATGCATTGATTGTATTTAGACTTGATGCCGGAAAATTCGAACATAAAAGTAGTAAAAATGACAAAACACTAATGCACTTTTACCATTTTTTATTTTGCTAAATGATCTACAATCAATTTTTGAGTAGCGAAAACTTTACCCTATAATTGAGTTGAATAAATTTCAATCTACTTTTTGTTTGGACATTATTCATCAAGAATTTGAATAAATTTGAAACTTTAATCAATTCAAATTTTACTAGAATGATTATCGAATCGTAACCCAACAGTTCAGTTACTGCTCACATTTCTTAATCTTTGAAATACCTATGAAATATCTATACCACCCCCCCCCCCCCCCCAAGTACACAATTTCCAGTCAATTGAATAAATAGTCCTATAAACATGTATAGCGAAATACTGTAAATTCTAAATATAGAATCAAATCAAATTTATACAGATTAAAACATAGTGAAATTTCGAGCCCATTTTTATCCATAGGGACTTTGTGTATGAGTAATAACTCCTTCACTTTAGTTATAAATTCTTTAGTTATAAATAAGGTATTACTCATGGACATGAATAATAACTAGAAAATATATTTTCGTTTGTTTGACTTACTTTAATTTACTTCTATGCATACATAACGACTAGTTAATGTTAAGAGCGCAACATTTTCTGAAAGTTGAATCGGATGTGGTTTTTTAAAATTAGTTTCTAGGTTGCTAACTTAAAGTCGTTGTTTTCCGCTATTGTACTCGCAATTGTTAGCCCCTTAGAAAAAGTAATATTGAAAAAATCATTTACTCAAAGCGGACGAGATGCCAAGTTCGATTTATAAATTGTACCTCTCTTCGATGTATGTTAATATCAAAATATTCTGAAGTAACTACAGAATTTGGCTACTTAAAGTGCAAAAGGGTTTTAAGTCTCAACAGGGCAGTATGAGCGGGTGCACTATTCAGAGCGCAATTTACTGCAGTGTGATTGATTGCGTATGAACAACTGCACTGCCTCTGGCACAATTGCACAATTTTAGATCAAGTTCTAAAACGTGTACATCAAATTGATCTCTAGGCGCTAAAGCGTGTTGATCTTACATGGCTATTAATTCTAATGCCACTCGAGTTACTTCGATTGACTCGAGTTAGCTTCTATTCGAAATAAGTTACCTATGCCGGTGAATAAGTTACCATCCCAGCGAATCGTCCTGTCTTTAATTTGTAGTGTTATTTTCTGCAGACTGTTCGCGTCCATGCATTTTTTTGTACGCATGACGTCGAAAATGTAGTTTTTCGCGGATCCAGTTCAAATTACTTGCATTCATAGAATGACAAAATAATTAATCCAATGGTGCATTGAGTCGAACCCTGTACATGCCCACTCGTAATTTCCGAATGCGGTAATTTTTTTTAGTAGTATAGACGAGATTCTCGAGTAAAAAAACGTATTGCACTTCGCGACGCTAATAAGCGATAGTTCGGAATGATTGCGTAATAATTATAACACCGATCGATCGCATAAACATAGCCGCATGTACAAGTAAGTAGTAAGGGAATTATTCCATATGATTGGTATTCAAATATCTCGACAAATGTACTCGTTATGATCACTATGACCTAAATCGAGCTTCAAGATTTATGGCTGGACTTCGTTCCTTCGTCGTCAACGACTCAATACCAATCGTCGAAACAAGTTTCAAGTTCTTGCTGCTGAATTCTCGCGTATCTGTTTCCTTTCTTTTCCTTTTTTATATTGCAGCATGGGTATTATAAGTTTGCCTACTACCCACATAAAATCATAAGGGAAAGGGGCTACTTTTATCGAGCGGAGCGAGTGCGATTACTTAATCGAAAGTGAGCAGACCCTGCATCGCGATGCTAGGCTTCGTCGAGCAACTGGGTCGAGAGTGTTCGCTGACTCGTAGACGTATGCTTCTTTTTGCAGTTGTTTTTGTTTGATGTCTACTTTAGTTTACTTGTCTATACGCAACTTTACTTACTTTCTCCCCCTCTACGTTCTCTCCCACTTTCTGTTCTCTCTCCCCCCCCTCTCTCTCGCTTTCTTTCTGTCTCTTCTCTCGATGTATATTTTTCTTGTTCTCTTGTGTCCTCGTAACTCGATTTTGTTTCACTCCGCAACAGCTTGATCTTTTTCTTGTCTTAATTGCTGAATTATTGCTATACATGTCGTGTACGGTGTCACAGCGAGTAGAGGAGAGAATTCCATGGCTTTTAGAAATGTGTATGTGGGCTGTGGTTTTTTTATTTAAAAAATGTTTTATTCTTCCTGAAATCCCGAATGAGCAAAATAAGGTTATAACCGAAGAAAATCATTTTTGGTGCGATTACAATGTGAGAGGATTGAGATCGAGCTTGTAATCTCTCCAAAGTTCACAACTCTGTTGTAGAATCTTAGAATTGTTCATTCTATGAACACAGTGATGTGCAGCAAGAATAGAGAAATAGGACAGACTCTAACCCAGGTGCTCTGAGCGGTAAACGCGTCAGACGGATGGGCTGCGGGGAACCGAGGACCGGGATTAGTTACGACGTCACGCGGTAAGGAGGACGGAGGCGATCAACGACGAAGATTGGTAAAGAGAGGGTATGCTGATGCGCGTAGACGAGGAGTCCATGGAGAGGAGTTGACAGTTACCAGCGAGGGGCTCGCAGAAAGGAGGGTGGCGCTTGCGTCGAGGGACCTCACCTTGCGATGAGTGGGTATGATGCTTGTCGGCGGGGGAGCCGCGCAAGGAGACTATAGGGAAGCAGTCTAATCGCCGTATTCTGGCGTGTCCGTAAAAGTGTCCCGAAACATGTGCTACATATACATGTATGTTTTGCGCGTGCGTTTTTATCAGCTGTCTGTGTTGTTATTAGCTGTCACATAAGCTGAAAATTTTAGTTTTCTTAACCTTAATTCATTTTTATAAATAAATCTCATTTAGCTGTAGTAGTGCCTTAAAACGTTTCTACATTTAAGTCATAGTGCTATTACCCACTTAATTCCGAAAAAACACCTAATAAATGCCATAACAATTTATATCCGACGTAAATATAAATTCCATTCAAATGTGGTTAGGTGGCCGAGATTATAGTGTGTGAAGTACGTAGAAAATGTCGGCGACTGGGACATGCGAGTGTAAATTGCAACCTTACATACCACTGCGCCAAGTGTAGTGCTTCACACGAAACCGGAAAACGCACTTTCAATAAGTCATCAGATAATCAGCTCCTCTGCTGTGCAAATTGCAATAACCTTAATCACCCAGTGAGCTATAAGTGATGCCTATACTACAAGTTCATATACAATTGCTCTTAAAGTGAGAGACATTAGACAACGACAACTCATCGAAAGAATTGAAGCGATACACATAAAAGTCACACCGAAAATATCCTTTGCATAAGCTATGGCACCACCCGCAGCGACAGTAGCAACACAGAGATTGGCTACGCAGTAGCGAGGATCATCCGCAGCATCACAAGACTCACCGCTACCATGAGCCATCATTTAAGATTTTATATTTATTAAAATAATATCAAGACTCTAAGACGCTGATAACAATAGCCCAAAGTCTACAATCGAACTACTACTAAGATGCGTTTGTTTGCTAAGTTTAATTTTACGCACAATGTCAAAAAATTGTATGGCACCGCGCGGGTTACTACTTTCGATTCTCGCCTCGTAGAGTGTTTGTATAACTGATTTTTTTTTTAATTAAAATGATCTGTTATGCCTTTTATCGGTAAACTAGTTTTATTATTGATTATATTCGTTACAAGAATCATAATAACGCAAATAAAAATAGTAATAATTCCTAAAAGCAATTAACGTTAATGTGTTTATTGATGATTGATGGTTTTTTGTAACTATCCAAAAATGCATTATAAAAATTATTTACAACTCGTAATGCATTTTTCGTAATTAAACAAAAATTAAAGAACTTTGTAAAAATTGTCATACCAATTATTACATTAAACTAACTAGCCGAAATCATACATGAAATATTGGGCGTCTAAAATGAAAGTTTCGACAATCAATACTTGTAATTGCAAAAATATATTTTTCAATGTAATAATTTATTTATTTTCCTTCAATAAAATTACTTCAACAAAAATAAATCATCGTGCGGAAAGATGATTTATGGTCGAACACTTCAAAATCAGCAAGAAAAAATGAAACGAAAACCAATTATGCATTGTATGCACTTTCGGGCTTCCACGGTCAAGTTGACCATGCACAGATTGTGTTACGTTCAAAGATTTTGGGAGAGCTGAGATGGGCTTATTGTTGTAACCATCTCGTCCGGAGCTCGCCTCGCATGCTGATAGTAAAAAGAATATGTTTATGCATGTGTTTAGAATATGTTTTGCACCTATTTAGCTGTTGTATTTTATTTAGTATTCAATTGTATATCATGTTTTTAAATCTGTGTCATACGTAGTGTTTGATAATAAATCCTCTATCAGCATTCAATTGCATGCTACAGGAGATGAAAAACAACAGCAATACTTACATCTTACAAGTCGTTTGTGAGCATTGGAAGATATTTTACGTGGCTACGAAACATGCGAGCTCACAAAAATTCTAGAATTGTATGTAAAGTGGTGTACTGTAATTATTTTAAATAAAAGCAGAGCATGCAGAGTATAGATTAACTCATTAAATAATTCGGTTACCTTCGGAATGGAAAACAGAATACAGCTGCGCAGTCCTAATCTTTTTCGCTGTGTGTTATCTTTGGCAAGGTCACTGTGGCATCCTGGCACTGCACACGTCCTCCCCATCTTTCAGAAATGAAAATAGACATGTATTCAAATTACTAATCTCAAGATATTTTGAAATATTAAAAATAAACCGCTACATTAAAGCTTGGGTTTATTATATTTAAATTTCATTTACATTGTCGATTTCGAGAAAAGCTTCAGAACGTACAAATACTGATCATCAGAGCCAGAAACTATAGATCTATATTCTCTGTCAGTGCATAACGGGCAGAAAGGAAAAAATAAATACATTACCTTGTGACAGGAAATCTTGTCGAGATGGCACTCGACCTGGCGATCTATCGAGATGCATCGAGACCTTTCGAGTTTGGTTCTCTCCCCCCCCCCCCTTCGTGGCGTTAATTACGTCCATCTTGACGCATATCGACCAATCAGAAATGAAGTTTGGCACAAACTTCGCCTTAGATGCAGAAGGGAAGGAGTAAACCGAGAAGCGTGGGCGCCTACACGGACGTTGCTCGGGACTCCTTGTCTAGGTTCTGTGATGTCGTAACGTGTCCTTATCCAATTGTAATTTTTTCGTGTGTAATTTCGCGTCGCGAATCTCGAGGAGTCCCTGTTGGCAGAATGTGCGAGGAAATCGTCCTCGAAGCTTTGTAAAGCGATTGTGAGCGCGGGATCGGCGAAGACTCACCTGCGTCTGTCGATGACCACCTCCGCCTATACTGCGCTAAAAAATTTGTAAGTGGCGGTTGGCCGAAAAATTTGTATGGAGAACAATTGAAATTTTGGGAATACTGTGGATTAGAATGTGAGTAATAAATGAATTTGCATGTTCTTTCTCGCGCATATGGATTTTCTTTAATCACGCAGCTTCACAACTAGGTCCGTAACTGTTCCTCCCCTGAATTTTTAAACCAAGCGCCCTGCCAGCCACTGACCCCGGCCGCGGCAGGTGAAAGCTTCCAGATAAGCAAAGAAAGCAAGAAAAAGGGAGCCGATCTCAATCTTGAATAATCGCGAGGTCCGGGGATCTCAAAAATAATTCCACGGATAACCTAAAACCTAAGCAGAAAAATTTGAAACAAAACTCAGATTAGATTAGTAATTGAAAAGTAAATTTTTCGATCCTTCCTCGTCCGATACCCTCCAATACTCAATGTCGCCGTCGCAAACGAACAACCTTGGTGCACGATAGGTGTTTTTTGACAAGCGTCATCAATTAACCGCCATAACAGTCAGTTTCATCCTGTGCACTGGCTGTGTTACTATATTTTTGGCACACTAATGACACGAACGACGCCTACAGGCCATATTTAACAGCAACTTTTCAGGACGAATTTACTGACGTTTCTTATACCGTCTCACCATACGAAGATTGAACTTTTTTCCCTGTAGTCTCCTTGGGGCCGCGGTAGAGGACGATGGGGATTGTAGACGAGTCAGTGGGAAAGCGGAAGGATCGCGCCTGTAACCCACGGTCTTACACACCGGTGTGGAAGCTCCACTGGCGGGGGTAGGTCGCGTTTTGTAGACGTTTCTAAATATTGTAGTGGCCACTGGAGTCGCCGGTGCAGGGTTATCCGTTTAGCAGAGGGAAGGCGGTGACGAAGGGGGGATCCCTGTCGCAGTTCCACCTGTGGACTTACCTATATGCAAGACCACGGGTGTAATTAAGACAAAGACCCCCCCGCGGAATCGCCGTTCCGCGCCTAAGCGGGTAACCCGACACCGGCGTCTCCAGCAGCCACTACAATATTTAAAAATATCTACAAAATGCGAAACACTCCCACCACTAGAATTGAAGATAATTTCCAGTCCTGTACGTAAGACTGAGCCGTAGCTACAGGGTCCATTGGGAGGACAACAGTGGAGAGCGAGGAGATCGCGGGTAAGGGGGATCCAATGGTCCAAGAGGATTAAAATAATTGCGCGAAGAACAGGAAGTTAATTGCATAATTATTGAGATAATATTCAGATAATAGAATACTAAAAGATTATTAAAAACCTCATTTGATCGCTTATTGTGGTTATAAATAGTACACTGTGTACCGCGGGGGCAAAGTGGGACTCTTAAGCCGAGCGCGATGTTTTCAGTACGAGTCTAGATGAGCGCGCAAGGCGAAGACTAGTCCGCAAACATCGCGCGAGGCATAGAAAGGCCTATCCTTCATGGTACCTACGATACTTTATATTTTAAAAAAACCATGTTTTACGAGCTTTTCTAAGTTTTAAATACCCTTTGCGCCAAGCGCGCGAACTGCTGTGTCGCACATGGAAGATGTATGGCGAGCGCTGCGCGAGCGGGCGTCGGGGTGGAAGCCGCATGAGGGGGAGGGGGTGGGGGGGGGGGCGAGCCAACGACAACAAAGGTAGTTTTTTTATCCATCGGTATTTTTAAATGTACTACCTCTATGGAAATGTACTAACTCTATGAATAGTTATACATTATTCATCCGGATTATTGATTGCGCGTATTGTACGAGTCAACAAGTAAAAGAACTACACCTGAAAATGATTGAGATGGCAAGTTTTTTATTTTATTGTTTATAATTTCGATTTAAAACAAAAGAACAATTGTTGAAATCAATATTTTTTTGTTGCTGGCGAGGGTTTCCGACATTCGCCCTTAATTGCGCGCCTGATATCATTGTTTCGGATGTAACAGTTTCAATTTTTTGCCGTTTTGGTGGTGGCGTATCTGTATCATGTTCAGAAGGTCGGGCTAGGGCAAAATTTACCGACGCCGATATTATGTTGCCAATTATGGATTTGTTTTTAATTAATTCTTCGATATAACCTTCGCAACACTACTTGACTTTCATGTGATATGACGTTTCATGGTTGTAATGTTTGTCCCGCTGTCAACAGGCAATGTTGCAGAAGTTCAGCGAAATGGATTTCCTGTATAACTCTACTGGTTATATACTTTTAGATAAATGTTTCGATATGTTTGGTTGAAAGCACGTTCTCCTTTTTACTTGTGAATCCAGATAATGGTTTTTTATGAATACCTTGAATGTGTGTAATTGTTAATATCAATTTTTTCTTGCATTTTCTGGGTTGCATTCAGCATAAAATAAATGGACCATACCGTCAATGGTTTATATTTTTTTGCTTTATTCGTTGAAATACGCTATCACGATTGATTCAGACGTCAATAGCGTTTTATGTTGTTGCTTTCAATTCACAAATGTGTCGTGCGTAGATTCATAAATTTATTTTTATTTGGATGGCATTGAATCGTGTTTGCTACTTTCTGCTGCTTCTTTATGGAGAGATATACACCTAGATGGTCGAGGTCGAGGATTTAGAAGCTATGAACATTCCATCGACCGTAGAAGACCCTATGGGCCTGATATCGATGATTCCATGTAAGTTGACAAATTTCATGATTTATCATTCCCAAATTTTCAAACGCTTTTTTCTGAAAACCACGTCTTTTAAATCGGTACCCAAAATTTCTCGATAACCAATGAACCGATTGCCTTGAGGTTTTTTGTGGTTATTCTATACACCATTATCTAGTACTTGTCATAGGATTTTTTTTCCGTTACTTAGTTTTTGTTTTATAGGCAAAATAATAACTAATTTTTGGCCCAAAAATCACTATTTTTGTTCAAACGTCCGCTATTTTGTCATAAATCGATATTTTCAAAATCGGCTATGGCAAGTACTAGATTATAGTATCTAATTTAATCATCTTTTTGGTTTTTTTTTTTCAGATGATTTTTGAAGAAACGCCAGTGTGTACCAGATACGCCGATTTTTTACGACGCTCCAAGGATCATACAATATCCTTGTATATTTTTGATACTTTTAAATAAAGAAAATTAAACATATTTTTGAATGTATATACTTTTAGATAATTAAAACCCCAATGCGAAATTTCAAATAGTTTTCCTTGAAAAAATTTACAAAAATGACCTTTTTCCGGCGCCTAGGTGTATATCTCCCCTTGATGGATACGGTGTTGCCGTCCGAGCCAGTTCGAATATTGGCGCGCTCGAATATGCCGCGGAGCAAACCAATCACGGTCGGTCTTTAGGGACGCGGCAAAGGCGGATCATTCTTTTCGCGCGCGCGCAGTTGAGCCGTGTGTCTCTGCTGTTGCCTGAGTTCGCTGGCACGAGAGGCAAGGCTATTGAAGAGAATATTCAAATGACGCGACGTACTACACTGAGAAAACAATATATTTCCATATACCATGAGTGGTTAACATAACAATAAATATCTTCTTACAGTTAATGAATCATTCATTTGAGCCTCTGAATTGTCACAAATAAAGATTCGGTAGTAGTTAAGAAATGGGTACTGTAATGGAACATACCTGTTCTTAAGGGGCTATACCAGTGTGAACGCTGAACATTTGGGTGTTTTTCGGGAATTTTTTTGGAAGACAAGTACTCAATTAAATGTTTCGGGAAAATTAAGAATATATTAGGAGTACAACTTTGCAGTGACCGTTTTACTTAGAGAGCCACTGCGGCCGAAGTAGTGGCCCTAGCTCAATAAAAAAGTGGCATTTTAAACTAGAGGCTCTGCCAATGTAAACAATTTAAAAAAGCTAACGGATACGTGTATGCATTATAAAGTTATAGGCAATCAAACATGGCAACCTACGAGCCGAATTCTCAGAATTTGCGGGAGGTTATGATTTACTTCTTCAACATCAAGAAATCTGCGGCTGAGGCCCACCGTTTGCTTGTAGATGCTTACGGGGAGGATTCTATTAGTGAGAAAACGTGTCGGCGGTGGTTCATTGACGCCCAAACCGAATATTCACGGATCCAAAGTGATGCTGTGTATCTGGTGAGACCAGCTGGGCGTTGTGAACTATGAGCTGCTCAAACCATCCGAAACCATCACAGGGGAACTCTACCGACAACAGTTGATGCGCTTGAGTAAGGCACTCAAAGAGAAACGGCCACAATTCAACGAAAGACATGACAAGGTGATACTGCAGCATGACAATGCCCGACCCCATGTTGCAAATGTGAAAAGGTACTTGGAAACGCTGAAATGGGAGGTTTTATCCCACCCGCCGTACTCTCCAGACATTGCCCCTTCCGACTATCACTTGTTCCGGTCAATGGCATACGATTTGGCTGACCAGCACTTTGGTACTTACGAAGAAGTCAAAAATTGGGTCGATTCCTGGATTGCCTCCAAGGACCAAGACTTTTGTCGACGCGGGATTCGAATGCTACCTGAAAGATGGGCCGAGGTCGTAGCTAGCGACGGGCAGTACTTTGATTAAAAAATATGTAGCCACTTTTTTATAATAAAGCCTTAAACTTTTGAAAAAAAACGGTCACTGCAAAGTTGTACTCCTTATATTTGTCTATATTTGGCCTATATTACATAACCAACTTGGTAAAGGTTCGTCAGACATCAAAATGGCAAAGGACTTTTTTTCTTGGAATGATAGCATGTAATGAGAACTCAGAGATCGGGCGGTTGACCTGGGACACCCTGTATATGAAGCTTACGGAAACTTTCGAATATATTTTTTAGCTGGATGACAATAAAAATATTGTTGATGCTCGGTGTCAATGTGTTCCAGAATTGAATAAAAGCTGCAAGCATATCAGTGCTGTAGTTTGTTACATTTATTCCTCCGGAAGCTCCTGATCTAAAAAATTAGTACCACATATGCGGCTACTTGCTGATGGTTGCTAATGTTGGTATTCCGCGTTGAAAGAATTAAGGTACCTGCGGGTAATAAGGCCTGTCGGCTAATAAGGCCTGTCGAATGAAAATCTTATTTCGAATCAGCGCTTTCGCTCAAGGCTACATACGCAGGCGCATAACACACGAAGATGTCGCCACAAGCTGGCGCAAGCGCGATAACTCGCTCCCCGCCGCCAGTGCTGCATCATACATTGTGAGGGACCGCCGCGCGGCGCGAATAATAAACATCGTTCCGGATCAATCGTAAGTATTTCTCGAAATGTTACACTTACCTATATAAATTTGCTGTCCATTTCTCCATTATTTCATGTTTCTTTGAAATTAAATATTTGAATGACCTATCATGGTCTGAATATTTTTCATTTTAATTTTTCCACAGATGTAGTCGACGGGTATTGAGGCCTTCTCTCATTACTTTAAAGATGCTACACATGTAAATAAGGTGTGAATTTCGTTCCAGGTTGATTAATCTCCATTTTTAGTACCTACGGAAAGCTTTTACCGTATGATTCACGGTAATTCGAGTTCGGACGAAGATAAGAAGAAAAATTACAAGACTTCCACCACCAAAGGCAACCGTGGTTCACAGAAGCAAGCGAGTTGGTACTGTCATGACTGTAAAGAGGACAGGACAGCTGACATGATACAGTGCACAAAATGCGGAAAGTGGTACCATGAAGAATGCATCGGTTTTTCGCTTGAAGATACCGCTGACTTTAAGTGCCCTGATGGCTGTTAAATGTGTATAGTTTTTATGCTTTTCTGAAATGTAATTTGTGCGTTTCTATGATTGTTGGTCGGAAATACCAGGCGTATAACATCCAGATAAAATATTTATGTATGTTAAAGCCGTAGGCCTAATTACCCTGCCATAGTAAAATAAGGCAGATTGGCGAGGTTTTTAAAAACATTTAATTTTGTTTTTGTTTATGGTAGAAGTTGCCATTTTTGTTTATATTTAATAATCATTGATACAAAAGTTCGATTATCATTAAAAAACTATCGATTATTTTAATATTTTTTACTTTATCGCAAATCTCGCTTAGGTGGGCCTTATTACCCGCAAGAACCTTAAATATCAGTTGACTTTTGAAATAGACAATCCTGTTATCAAAGGATATGAACTTAAAAAAAATAGACGGAAAGGAGATATTGTTAATTATTACGTTGTTTTGAAATTCGGTCTGTTTGCTTGCGTATTTTTATTATTATTTCAGCTACCCACTGTTGACGTTTCTTCTGCTTCCAAGGAACATGCAGGTTCTCCAAAGGAAAATAATCAAATTTTAATTCAGTTACACCAGCTCGCGCATTTTGGGCATAATTTTTGCATTCTTTGATCCATCATGTTATTTTTGATTTACAAAAGTATACTCGGTATCCCATTTTAATCTTACACTTGATTTATCTCGAAAAATACTGCTCCGATCAAGTATTAAGTACAATATAACTTTTATGGTTCAAAGGGAGACGTTAAAAAAATCTTTTTCGGTCCAAGATACAAAATAGCGACTTTAAGATGGCCGACATGTTTGAAAAAATGGGAACGTGACTTTTGTTCACCAAAAAAATTGTCAGGCGAAAACTAACAACGTTTATGGGAAAAGTTTTTTGATAACGTTCATAATTTTTAGGTTAGCACACCATGTTTACTATTTCTTGTCCTCCACATCTCTAGTGTAAGTGCGCGTGTGTCTGTGGGTGTGAGTTCGTTTGGGTTATCGAACAAACCCCAAAAGCCCAAACAAACTCACACCCACATAGCGCTGAAATAATAAAAAATCTAACATAAGAATTATGAACGTTATCAAAAAACCTTTTCTACCAAAGTTGTTAGTTTTGGGCTGACAAATTGTTTGGTGAAAAAATTCAAGATTCCATTTTAAAAAAAACATGTCGACCATTTTAACATCGCTATTTTGAATTATGGACCAAAACATCTTTTTTTACTGTCCCCCTTTGAGCCCTAAAAGTTTTATTATACTTTATACTTGATCGGAGCAGTATTTTTCGAGATAAATCGGCTGTAAGATAAAAATGGAACACCCAGTATATATCTCTAAATAATTTCTCATAAACATTTTTTGTGCACTTGTACAACAATACCTTTTAACTTGATGGAAAATTCCAAAATACAGCTAAATCATAACTTAGATCGTTTATTATTGGTAAATAACACGCACTTGCATTACTTCGACTACGTTACGCCATTTACAAAAGCTTTTGATTTTAACCACCAGTGGCGCGGTAGTCGAGTTGCACCTTTTCTTTACTAAATTACTAATTTACTTGCTAGATTAGGCGTATTTCAAAATACAACAAAACCGTTTGCAATCACTCTGGAGGGAACATAGCCAATAAAAACATAGTAATTTCGGAGTATTAAAAGCAAATCGGATACAACACTTCATGGTTATCAATATTTTACAAAATGTGTGTCCGATTTATATCGTCATGTTCGTATCGAACGCTGCATCCAATCGACAAAAAGAAAACGTTCCTTTTTATCAAGTTTCCCAAGTAGCGATCGAAAGCCGAAGAAAATATCATTATTTCAGTTATTGAGTGATTGATGGTTTAAGAAATTGAGTATTACTTCGCATTAATATTTATAATTAAGCTTTTTTCGACCAAAACATTTTTAAATTTGATTTATGGCAATGTTAAAGTAAAATTTAAAAGCATATCTCTGCTGTGATTAACAAGCAAAATGAGTATAAATTTTTCCGTTTACGCATACTCCTCTATAATGAAGGCTCGAAAGATTCAGAATAAATAAAATCCACAAAACCCTGTTAATAATTAAAAGACAAAACAATATTAGTAGATGAGTAGCGTAAATGAGTTAGAACGATTAGCATGGAAGACGACAGTCTAACAGTAATTATTTTGCTCCCAGGACGATTCCGCAATAAAAGAGAGTGCCATCTGGGTCCCGGTAGAAGTTGTCGCTTTAATAATGATTAAATCCGCAAAAAGTTACGTCAGTTGGACCAAAGCAGTCTACGGGCCGGGGAAATAGCACTGACTAGGAACACGAGCAGTGAAGTCTTGCACAATTCGATTATAAGTCGCGCTTTACCCCAAACTCATTTCCCGTACACCCAGATGACAAAATAAATGAATAGACTAATGACCTCCGCCTATCTCGAATAAACTATTGATTATATACAATTTCTTTCTTATCACAATTTGTGAAAAAGCGATCTTCATTCGTTGAAATGATCCTCTATCTGTACAGAAAAGATTGCACTGCATCTCGAGTGGATTGCTTATAGCATTGTGTTGGTTTTGTTCTGGAAATTAAATGCAATAAGAAACAAATGTGCTCGGCATTTTTTTAAAAGTTTTTTCCATTCTCGGTTCCATAGAAGATCTAACGATCTTCCCGCCCCTGACATAGCCACGATACATTTATGTATGTTTAATGCACTTGCATAACGACAACGCATTTTCTAGGTAATAATTGGGGTGCCGAAAAAAAAATGATTTACCTTATTTCACGCTTATGAAAAAAGTTACAATACTTCCTCCGCCGCATTTATTATGTTGCTGGAGGGAATATTCCAAAACAACATTTATTCGTTCGCATGACTTAACTTGACATCTTGTATTGTAATGATTTTCTGTACTTTTAAAACAATATTTTTTCATGGATAAACTGTTGTATTTTTCAAACAAAACTAGATTAAATTATACCACTTCACATAATGAGAAATAGATTTACCGACTCAAAATCAGTTATCTCAGTCAAGTGGCCAAATTTTTTATCTTTTTCTTCGCTTTCGAGATCTTTTGAGAGCCTGGATTTTTAAATTATTTGTAAGTAGGTCCCTCAGTAATAATTAATGAGTAAGATGCTATTTATTAATAATATTTAATATCTCAAAAATAATTGTTGAATGTTCTGATGTATTAAACCCTTTAAACAAACCACATGCTTGGTTTTGGCAGTGTTAAAAAACAATCGTTACAAATCCGATAAGAGATAAATGCCTACAATGTTTCGAAAGCGTTCTGGTAAATTCTGTTCATTTCTGTTGAATTTTCCCGGATATACATATATATGTAAATAAACCATGCATTGATCTGTATACACACATGTGCTTCCATGGGTTTTTTCTTTGCCATACTTTTTTCTCTAGCGCTTTCTTAGCACAGAATGATAATTTTGTTAATATTCGATTAAGGGGTTAGGCCACTCTAGAGGCCGAAAAAATAGGCTTTTTGGGGATTTTTTTTTTCGAAAAACTACAAATTATATCGAGATTACAAAAAGGGTGTTTATCATACATATCAGTGACTGTATACAATACTTTTTTTGAAGCGATTCATTTGAAAATGGCGGCTGTGCAGCGTTTATCTCGAAACTGCATTTTTTAAGTTGGCCGGAAACATAACTCAGACAATTTTCAACCGATTCACTTGAACTGTTGAATATATCTTGAAAAATGCATTGTCTATGGAAGTATGTAGGATTTTGTTTATATTGCATAGTTCGTTTGTTATTAACAATTATCTGCCGAAATTTTTCACTTTCCAAAAATTTGCCTAAAAAATCGTTCGCAAAAGTAGCACACGGAGAGGGTCAAATGTGAGTCCCCGTAGGCTGAGCGCATACATTTTTTTGTTCTATTATTTATTTTCATGATAACCGCATTTTAAGATATTTAGTACTGTCAGCAATTCACCGAAGACAATGAAAAACTGGAATCATTAACTAGCTCGATGAGCCAAACTATAATTGCCGTTACGGTTTCAACATAATAATTGAGCCAAATCATTTCAGAGACGATATATGTACCCAGAATAGTTATAGAAGAGCCATAGAAGTAAAAAAAAATAACAAAAGCAATTAAAATTCGAAAAAACGTTAAGGCGTCGTACTTATCGCGCTAATTGTTACAATCACGTAACACACTCATATATACTTTTCAGGATTATGAACATTGATTCTCTTTTTATAGCTATACCCATTCTTTCCTTAAATCTATTTTTCTATACTTCCGCAGTTTTACTGCCAACTTTATTATGTGCTCAACAGTTCCGATAATACGTCTTAAAAGGTTAATCATTTATTTTAATAGCATCATTCAAGGATGCGGCGAGCACGTAATAGTCGTCGCAACCGTGAATGCTGTCCATCTACAGAAATTTGCTCATGTGAAGAACAGTGGTTACAGTAAAAGGTATTCTACGGCGCAGAACAATCAGCGCAGCTCCCCGCAGGGGAGGTCGCCCCTCTTGCGATTTAGCTAGATACAAGGTCACCTGCGCGGCGTAACGCGCGCAACTATAACTCGCGCAAGCGCCATCTATTATTGGTTAGCACTGTTCACGAAATTCAGATCCTACTATATTTAATCTATTATAAGCTTGAACTTGTTTTTTGACACCAAAATCCAAACAGAAAGAACAACGTGGAGAGGGCAATGCGAACCAGGTCCGACGAAAAAACCGAATTGCAAAGTTTGCTAGATAAAATTTTTCTCAAACCCCTGCAGAATTGGCTGAACAGCTAAATGTTGATAAGTCAACAGTATTCCGACGTTCGAACGACATAGGGAAGATACAAAAAAAAAAGAAAAAAGGCTGCCACACGAATTGAGAGAGAACACCATTGCAAATTGACCAAACATCACCATTTCATTGTTTGCGAAGCACAGAGAATGAAGTTTCTGGGTGTATATGGAATGGTAATTCGGTATAAAAATGGATTTATTTCGACAACCCTTAACGCGGAAAATCATGAGTTATTTTGGCCAACCAAGTCGCGAAGCCATGCTATGTATCCAATCGGATGTGGAGGGGCTAGTGCTTTGTGGGCCCTCGAAACCCAAGGAGTGGGTCATTGTTGGACGTTACCGACAGCAGTGAGAGCGTTCAAACGATAACTTAATTTCAAAAAGGCCATCAGTGGCATCCAATCACTCAAAGGTGCACTGTTGCATTGTTGTGTACAACTGCTGCACAACAATGCTCGGTCCCATGCTGCATTGGCGGTGAACAAAAACTGATGCAACTGGAATAGGCGATCCCCCCGCACCCAGCGTAATCTCCGGATCTGGCCCCAAGGGATTGTAACTGGTTTCAGTCAACACAACACAAATTGCAAGATGCATACTTCCGTAATTACCCGGGAGGAAAAAGTAACTCATCAGCGTCTAGCCACAAGCGAATGAAGTTATGTTTTGAATCGCCATTAGCGAGCCTTTTTAGCTATGGACTACCCAGCCTTGCAACGGTTTGGTTGTCTAGTGACTGAATACAAAAAAATTAGATGGTGACTAGATAGAAAGCAACATCTCTTGTATCCATGCAGAAAAAGATGCAGCTTCGAAGTATTCCATTTGAGCTCATCCGAATCCGCAAAACATAAGACGAGGAAGCGCCAAGAGTAGGATATGAAAGAAATTTGTTTAGCGCTCATTCATTTTTCCAAAATAAATATAGGATGAAAGCAGTCGAACAAAATGTTGAGAATAAGCACTTGATGCAATTACGTAGGTCAGAATGCTCGTCGAAAGACACCTTGAGGTAGTAAATCAAAACAGGGAGGCGGCTGAAAGAACACTTCCGAATCGGAGGCTTCGACTTAGTAAGAGCGCTGTCAAGGTCATCCAAGGTCGTCCACATTGTGGGTCAGGAGATTTCAGGAGGGAGTCATTCATTTTTAACAGTTCTTTTTTTGGCTTCCTCACATCCCATGCGAACGTTATTGTGTGGTTCGAAAACGTTGCGATGAGAACGGATTACAATAGTTAATGTAAAATCTCAATACAAAATCAGAATATTTGGTAGATATCGTGGTTAAAAGAATGTCAGAGACACGAAAACTTTCACTTTTTAATGTGCTATGTCTCCGAATTGAAACTTGGAAGAATTCTATTCTTAACCGTTTTGTGTTTTCCAGATCCTTACTGCCCCCTTTTGTCCGCTTGCTTCGTCCTATTTTCTATCTGTTCTGTACGATCTTGATTCCACTATGGTCTTCCATAATCGATTTCGTTCTTCATCCGTTATGTTCATTCATTTCGATCGGTCTCTTCATATATCTGCCACTTTTTCAACCCCCCCCCCCCTCTCGTCCTTGTTGCTTCTCAGGATAATTTTTTCGCCTCTCGACTTTTTGTTGTTCTTTTTTTCCGTGCCTTTCTCTTCCTTACTAGCGCTGTTGTCGCTTCAACAACCTAGCCGCAGCAGCGCAATAAAGAAAAGAGAGGAATCGAGTAGAAGCGGATCGAGAGAAAATTACGCGGGTTGGTGAGAGGAAGTGAGAGAGGAGGAGGCTCGCTCAGACCCCACAGCGTAGTCATCGGTGAGATCCTTATGTAACCGACCTCAATTCTTCAGAGTTAACCGGGACAAAGTACTACTGGTTTTATAGCAAAAACTACGTTCATCCTACAACTAAGAATTTCTTGTATATCCACTTAATCGGAGTGCCGTCACTCTGAAAACTGTGCTTTTTGCTGTAACGCCGCTTTTTGAGAATGCCCATTCGTCCAAAGCCTGCAGCATTGCCCAATCCCATTTCCATAGGTTTCAATTGATAGTCAGGTCCGACCCGAGATCCGTGGTTTACTCAAGGACGCTGTTATTATTGAGAATATTAAAAGGGCGGAGGATTAATAATTATCATCTCACGACGAAATAACAATAACGTCCGTTTTTACACTAGTGCACTCCGCATTTTCCAGCCGCTTTTTGAAAACGGTGATTCAATCGAAAATAAAATGATAGCAGAGAAAGAATGGAGCAGCGAGGTTTATAAAAATGACAAAATAGTATCTTTTTTTTAATGGTACAATACCTATATTTTTGCGTTTTTTTTTATGAGAACAACAGTACACACTTTTTACGGAATTGTCCAGCACTGTAGTTCAGTCAAGGCTAAAATGATTGTGAACATTTTTTGAAGAACCGGAAATAATAAGAAAAGCATACATATGTTATAATCTTTTGACGACGGAATAACAATATTATTATATTCGCGTTATCTTTTTTGAGTAACCGACACAGGAAATTTCCTAGGAAATTCAAGTGCTCTGATCCAATTAAGGATAATATTTATAAGTATGTATTGAAGCAAATAGCTTAAAGATCTATGATAATGACAAAGGTAACAGCGGATGGATAATTATTTCTTGGCAGGAACATAACAACATTACAAGTATCTTACCTTCCTGTAACGAACGTTATCGAACTTTATTGACATTGTTCGCCGGATCAACATTTTTTATACGAGACAACAAAATTTGGCAGGTTATGATGATTCAATGCAAAAAAATTGACAGAGCCCATTGTTTTACTGCATTGCACCGCACCACATCTTGATTTATTCGATACTTCCAAAACTAAAATATATGAACCAAAAAGTGAGTCTCATATTTATGCTTTCTTTCGGTTACACGCTAAGTTTTATACTGGTGGACAGATTTCCGCGAGTGATAATTAGTCGCTTGAGGACGGTTATGCAAATTATGATGCGAAAGTAAGACGCTTGTTTGCTGCAATCGCCGTGTGATCCGCGCGATATAATATGTAGCGTATTTGCGACGCAAATGCGCATTGTCGTTTACTGGGAAGGATAGAAATCGCTTGTGCAATTTTCCCAAGTAAAACTAGAGCAAGAATGGTGTTCGTGTCGAATTACTAGACAAAGGTATGATGAGCACAGGCCTCGTATAGGCGGTCAAAGTTCGATAAAGCGATAAAAAATTGTACAATTGTAAAGCCAATGAAGAATAATGATGGACAAAAATAAAAATCTAATCGTAGTTCCTGTATAAGCTTACAAAACGAGAAACACAAAGGGAAGGCAAAAGTAGAAACACAAAAATCGAATCGTAATTCCTGTATAAGCTTTCCGACTAGAATTTTTTATCCGGCAGCCTGAAGAGTAGGCACCCTGAACAGGGCCAAGTACGGTAACCTGTATGCCGCCGTAATTCAATTATCAAATAGGCAGGAAGATAAATAAGGTATATGGAAATAAAAAATACTAACAAAATTGTTTTAATCATAATTTTTGGATTGTTTTTATTTGTCATTTCAGGCACAGATACGGCAGCCGGATCAGAGCCTGCAAAGGTATACTGATCAGGTCCGTAACCGTAATCCGCATCGAGGCCGGATGCAAAAAGCGTTTCACGCCTATTAAAGTCCTGATACGATGGCCTACAAAGTGCCGTGGTACGAAATACGGCATGCCGGATACGGCCCTAGTCTGCCCCGTCGCAAAATTTCTAGTCAGGTTATTACTCTATTTTTTTAATCGAATTAATGGTATGATGAATCCAACGTTACATTTTTGATCGATAAACAAATATGTATGAACAGTCAAAGAAATTAACAAATCGTGAAGTGATATAATATTCTACAACGCTACAAATAAGATACTGCGTATTGTAATTATTAATGAGGGTAGGAAATAAAAACAGACTAATATGTTTCATAATTCCGTAAGCAAGTTGATAATTTAAAAGAAAAAAATACCCTTGGTAACAAAATCTTATTGGCTCAATTGCAAATGAAGAATGAATATTTGTATTAATACATTTAAACAATGTTAATAAACAGTTTTATTATCAACAAATTACGCCGTAATACATTTTTCGTAGCTTTCACTTTTTTTCATTGTAATGACGTTTGTTTGCATTGTTGGGCACTGATAAAAAGTCCAATTCCGCTGCAGGGATTTAATAAAATACTGGGAAGAAGCGTTCCTAAAACGTGTGTTTGTTTACTAATTTTGTAATCTTATGAAATCACAAAGTGACCTTGTGATCTGAAAGCTCGTGGCTAGGAACCGGAAGTCCGAATGGTGCTAATTTTCACACATGTTAAAAATACTCCAATAGTGCCGTCTCCATAAGTTGAACAAGTGAACGGTGTCATTTTAACAAAAACACATGTTTTTCCCTTTCACCTCAACGTGCGTTTAACACTTCGACTACTACCCGCGACATGGCGGGTTGTATCATCTGATTGTTTAAGCTATATGTCGTAGAATTTTGGATACATTGATTTTGAATTGCAGTTACAATGGGTGGTGAAGGGAAAAACAGAACAGAGACAAAGGTGAGAAAAAAGGAAAGAGGAAGGAAGCAAAGAACAAGACGAGGAAGAGGGAGAAAGAATAGGCAAAGTGGTAACAATGGAAACTATTGGGATGAATGATGCGAGAAGACCCAAAGAAGAAAGCGAGAGGGAGCTAAATAATTAAGTAGAAATCTTCGGAGCGAGAACAATGATTCTAAAGGCTCAAATTGCGATGCTTGAATTTCACATCTGACGGACATTCTTCCAAGTGAAACCTTTTTGAA
Source organism: Ophion obscuratus (assembly GCA_964007375.1). Taxonomy (NCBI): domain Eukaryota; kingdom Metazoa; phylum Arthropoda; class Insecta; order Hymenoptera; family Ichneumonidae; genus Ophion; species Ophion obscuratus. Next base: position 757,046 of record OZ023317.1, on the reverse strand, counting down.
CTTATATGTCTACCAAATATAACGAATGTTAATTCCGTTGATAAATATAAATGATGCCGGTGAGAAAAAATACCGAAATATTAAAAAGTATTTGATGAGGGTATCCGTTAGATAACCAAAATTCAATCTGTGTATCTATTCTTTATATTACTAAGTTTCGACGGAAAATGCTACTTGTATAGAAGTGCTATTTACAAAATAGCTATGAACGAAGCGACTTTTACCTAGCTACAGGTATTTTCATCTCCAAGACAGATATTGGGTAGTATTTATACTGTAAGAAAAACGAGGTTGTTTTACAAGCGTGATTATTTTTTACCCGATTTTTAATTAACTTTTAGTAACCGCGTGTTGGAAAAAAAATGATTGGAGCCTAACGGAATTGGCAAAAAAGAAGAATATTTTTCCTTTTAGGAAATATGACCGAAAGTAGGTGTAAAGCCACTGCGACGCCCCGAAAAAGGATTCTTAAAAAACAAATTATTTGGCAGGAATAAGTAAGATTATTGAAAAATCATCTGGACACTTATTTGCATGTGAATTAACAAAGTTGGGTGCTTAATTTCATTAAAAAAAATATTTATAATTAAAGAAGCTATAAACAATCTCGTGAAAGACCTTTGAACGTGAGGGGCTCAACAGTGTACTTCATTTCGGCCACCCAGTTGATCTGAAAAAAAGCTTTTTCTTAGAATAGATAATATTGGCTAAGACTTAGCTGAGTTTTTTTTTTATTGTGTTTTACTCGGAAAAAATGTATTTATTTTTTTCGATTTTTTTCAGGAAAAGTGACATTGTTATTGTTAATAACTAATGAAAAAAAAACTTTAGGGAAAAAGCGTCGGTCAATACCAAACTAAAGTTATGCCCAATGAGTGTACAAAATGTCAAGTCAATCCGTTCATTAGATGTCGAGAAATCGTGTACCTGCACCGCTTTGAAAAATATAGTTTCGAGAAAAACGCGTTGAAAGTTTGACTAGTAGTTTTATCGCCGTAATCATAAGTTTACCTTCAATCTGCGATTTCTGCACCATGTGTTGGACCTTCCACTTTAATTTGAGTTCCCTCAAGCGACGAACAAGCGTTCGTCGTTTTCACAGTAGCCTAACCCGTCAAACTGCGATCGAGTTCAAAATATATCATCGCACAATAAAAAATTGCTTACCTTATTTGCTGCGGTAAAGGGTCTACGCTTCTCAAGTTCATTATCAGCAGAATAATCATCACATACCCAATCAAACCCAAACAGAAATCAAATCCCATGCTTGGGTTTTACAAAATTAGCGACGACTGCCTACACTGAAAAAAATGACATTGGCTGAGCAAATCCGTCATTGGAGGATGCCAACAAATCATTTATTGAAAAAGTGGAATATCACGTAGGATCTATTTATTTCAGCCAACTAGAGAATACTTGGAATAATCGAATATTTCAAGGTTTATATGAATACTCCTTTGATCACCTGTGAATGACCAATTATGTTGACCCAAGTGATTCATTTTCTCTGTGAATGTTACCATTTTGAAGATTATACAATGTTTGCATTTAATGCTTTTAATTTAGTACCAGCCAAGAAGGCGCGGATATAAAAATGTCTAGTATCCGTTACTTCGGGTAGAAGATAACTTCATCCGCTGGGTACTAACTGTGCAGATGTTTAAAACACCGATTCTAGGGGATATATTTTAGTTGAAGTTACCGAGAACTTAGGTAGAGATAAAAAGCATCGGGCATTCGTCGCCCTAATCGTGGCGTGTCTGTTCTACTCCCTTCGTAATCTACGCGACAGTCGAACTTCTCTGTTCGACGACGTTAGTCCAGAAAAAGAGACGAAAACCCAGCACTTTTACCGGACTACGTGGCCAAACCGCAGTTTTTACTCTATTGGTTGAATTGGTTGCGAACATCTCAAATCAACTTGCTTAACGTGCGTTTACTTTCATACAAGATGTATCCTCATATATGTGAAGTATTCAACACCAACCCTCAGACCTACATGAGCACACTAGACGCAACGTGCACGAAGTATAGTAAGATCATCGTGGGTCGAAATGTAAAAAAGTGATGCCTACACCAATAAGTACATCGTGGTCTCTTTGTATCATTAATAAGCACTTCCTATTATGCAGCTACGAATCGCGGATGTTTGATTGGAATACAGGTATTTATTATTCAACGAATATATATTGTGTGCGTTAACACGGTATGTGTATGTGGATGTATACGTGCCGGTGCGCTACATCTCGCATTGTAGGTAAACATCTGAATACATTTATTAGTAGAAGGGGACGGACAGTGGTGGGGAGGAAGTGAAAGTGAGTCGAGCATTGTTTAGGATGCCTCTTAGGACTCCCAGTGACTCTCAATGGCAAGAACATCGCAAGAAGCGTCTCTATCGTGATTCCGACACTCCATCATGATATAATAGAAACTGCGTTGAGGTTATATTTTTAATTCGTCGCTGTTATTATTTAATGATAATTATCTTTTCCCTGATTTTTATGGACAAAGTAAGTGAATTTAAATTCAAATTTCGACAAGATTACGTTTCTTGACAACGAAATAAATAACAATTTTTATATTGCAGCGAGCTTAGTGAACATTTAAGATCTATTAATTGATTATTGTAATCGTCATGAACTTTTTTTGAGAAGAGCTCCACTGAAATTTGAACAGTAGGTTTATGGAACATCAAACATCAATATTGTTTCACTCTCCCACGGTGACTATTTTGCTCCGTTGAAATTTGTACATTTATTCAGAGAATGTGAAAGTAGATAATTAATCGTAATTGTAAAATTTTCATTTTTATATGTATCGTACACTTTTGAGACAGAATATCAATTGTACTTAAAAAAATAATACAGCGCGAATACTTTCCGGAAACGAATTAAAAAATTCGCTAATGAATAGTAACATATCTCTGAAAAAAAAAATCTAAAAATTTGAGGAGATTCTTATTTTTTAACATTAAATATTGGGACTACTTATAATTTTGTCGAATTTTATGGTCTATCGATTGTATTAATAAGATTATTGTATAGTTATTGTTGTTTCGGCGCGGTTTTTCGAGCTCGACAGGAGTACTTCAATTTTGCTAAATTTTTATTTCACTGTGATGCACCGAAAAAGAGGGGAAATATTTTTATGGACCACAAACTTTTAACGGGAGGTTATCGTCGAGAGGCATGAAGAATGCATGAACGTCGGGAATTATTTAAAATATAAAATTAATACTTTTGGTTATGGGTTTCAACGTATTTTCCTATTCTATCAATAGAAAGTAAATTCCAATTGTATTTATAAAAAAAACCAAAATGGCGGCTCCAGCTCCCGTCAAATAAAGCCATGCACAGCGTCTTTCGGCCTGCGCGTTGCGCTCCTCAGCCTTGCCAGTTCATTTAAACAAAAAACGGGTTAAAAATGATTAAACTAGACTACATTTGATCTTATCGTGTTTTTTTGTTTTCTGTAAAACCTCTGGGTAACAAAATGGCAGCCGCCAGAAAAAAAAAACATTTTTTGCTTCGATGGACGAACAAAAATTCCTAAATCAATTTTTGACAAAAATCTCTTCCTGATAGCCCTGCAAATTGAATTTCCTTTCTATTTTGCAGATATTCATGTGAATCGGTTCATCCGTTGAAACTGTAGAGCGTTGTGGAGCGCCCCGCGCGCTGAAAAATGATGTTTCTAGAAAAACTCATTTAAAGTTTAACGTTATAAAAAATCGTACGTAAAGTTTGTACAACCCAAACAAACAAGCCCACGTGTTCTAAACGCTTTAAGGGTGCAAACTATTTTTTTTTATTTTTTTTTCTTCGTCATGACCGGTAACCTGTCCTTAACTCATGCCTGCATCGAATAAATTTTCGAACGTACTCTCTATTGTCGTTTTTTCACATTTCATTTTATAGTATCGAAAATGACATGTTTACTTACATGAAACGTCCATTGATCCTTAAACATGCTTGAATACAGCTGTTTTTTTATAACGAAAACAATAAGAGCCCGTAATGTCTAGACATTCGCATATATATACACACACACACACTCATATATATATATATATATATATGTATATATATATATATATGTATGTATGTATGTATGTATGTATGTATGTATGTATGTATGTATGCATGTATGTATGTATATACATGGCAGAACAAAATCCGAAGAAAGTTCTACATTGGTACATAACCATAGAATAACAGAAAAAACACTACGAACCATTTTCAAGCAGAGTACATTAGTTTGTGGTAGCTTCTATTCTGAAAGAAATATAGGAAAAGGTGTCAGTTTTTTCCTAACATAATTCTTTGCTTTGCCTCTACGTATATGGATGAGAAGCCAACAAATAATGAAGATAACATTCTCCGGTAGACTTTACGTATTGGATATTTACCAGGGCTTATATAAAATAAGGTAATCTTAGGTATTAGAGGTTCCCATAAGATAAAAAAATAAAATATGGAAATAATTGTACCGAATAAGAACAAACTTTATCTCCGATTTCTATTGGACTGAGGATTTTGCCGATGCTACTGCAGCGTTCACGATGGCGTTAATTAAAACGATAGTCGTAGAATGTCTACAAACGCTGATATTAGCCGTTGATGACGTCACACGTATGCTAGGTTGACTGGTGAATGTTTTTAAGTTCTTTTCACAGGTACCAATTTATTTAGCACTGCGATTTTTTTTTCTGAAAAAGCCGTTTTATTTATATAAATATCGAAAAAAACGTTGGTACACAAGTGACCAGAATTCTCGCTAGTCAAACACTTTTTTGAAATAATAAGATAAAGAACGGTAAGCGGTCTTCGTGAGCGTGAAATTTCAGAAATACGATTTTTTTATTGCTTTGTTTTATAGCCAAACGTCTTAACGTCAGTTTGCAACGGAGATTTCGTTAAAATTTTTTAATTCACCGAGTTGCAACAATTCTTGTGAAAGGTCAGGTCACCCACTGTGCTGCGGCGAACCACCCCGCTGTGATTTACCCTTTTTGGTTTTGCATTTTTCTTAAAACTGTGTTGTATGAAACCGTGTAAGTTGTATCTAAAAATCAATTTGTCAGGTTCACTTTACATTCGCGCAGAGCATAGTTAATAACATTTTTTTTATCGTATAGCCGAATGGTTTTCCGATATTTTTTATCCGTTTCTTAATAACAAATGATCGACGTAATTTTTTTGTTGTATAAAATCGAACTTTTATTTCTACATTTTTCCATTTTCGTAGTTAGCAGAATTTAACAAAGTTCTGGGTCATTCTAAAGTTCTATTGTTATAATGAAAGTAATATTTTTCATTTTTCATTTCGTTGTTCGTCAAAATTTGTCGATGAAAAACTCAAACTTGGCAAGACTATGTATTAATTGTGTGTTAAACCGACCCCCTCATCCCAATACTTTCATCAAAAAATATTGGAAAATCGGCCTGTTTTGTTGTCACCCAAGCATATACAGACCCGGGCAGACGTCTACGCCATCTTGCACGTCCAGTTCGTGAAAAACTCTTGGAGCAAGTCGTATCCGTAAACGCGTTCCAAATTCCACTACCTACATTATCATATAATTTTATTTAAATATAAATTTAAAAAACTATCCGAAGGGTACTGAATTGTATTTGATGATCGTTCATACAAAAAATAAAAAACTAATTCATAAATTTGTATTATAAGGATCCAAGCTAATGAACTTTAATTGCTTTTGCTTAACCAACAAGCCAATGAACTTACCCAGCTAAGAGCAGAATGTTATCTGATGTCTTCTGAGAACATTATCACAATCTACAATAAACAGCTAGCGATAACGCTACGCAATCGCATGTAAAAAAATAATAGAACGCTGCACTGAAATTAAAATCTACTTTATAATCTGCGAGGTTGAGGGGAATAAATACCCAAAACGGGAGCTTGAAACCATTGTAGTTGATGCATCTACGACCAAACATTACGAAAAATCAACATTCAGGTATCGAAATCAAATACTGGTTTTTACAATAGGCGTATTCGGGAAAAAATGTTTGTAATATAAATTATTTGTAATATAAGTTTTAATATAATTTTTAAATTAATATTGAGATTAGAATTGGGTGGGGAGAGAGCATTTTTCAACCAGTCACACGCATTCAGCATGTCGCAGCTTCCCCCACCATACAGGCGGTGGAGTGGGGGTAGCGTTAGTTTCCTGTGACATCCAGTTAACTCAGGTCCCTATACCTCGCCTGCCTTAACAAACATATACAATTTAAAAAAATGCTATAACCGTTTTTACGAATCGTGTAAGTATTTGCGAGCATTTTCAACCTGACCATGCCCTCTTAAGGGGTCTCCTCACTTTTGACGCTAAAAAGGCCATTTGTATGCATTTTTTGATAGGTTTATATTATAGATATCGATATAAAAGTTGTTACACTTAACAAATACACTTTCGAAATATATATTTTTTTAAATTATGGATTTATTCAATCCAAACAAACTTTAAACGCGTTTTTCTCGAAACAACGTTTTTCGACGGCTTGCTTCGTCGAAAGTACTGAACCGATCTTTATGAAATTTTAACCACATTTTTTTACAACCATAACTAGCGCGTATCGAGGATCTTGTGAATTTTTATATTTACTATTTTGTTAACAAAAACGGTGACAAAAACCACGTTTTTTGTTTTGTTTTATTCTACAAATGTCTGCCATTTTGAGATCTTTGCATGTAAAAAAAAATCGTATGATATGCGCTATAGCCTGCTATTAACCTGCTAAAACTAAAACCGTTTAATTTTTTGATTCGGATGATCCATCTCCGAGATTTCATCAACAGCACGGACCGGCAATTGTTTAGGACATTTTTTTAACGACCATTTTCGTCTATAAATATTGACTTAAGTGAATAATTTTTTTAAATGTTTTTCGTAAGTGTTTTGAATAAATGTAACAACTTTTATATCAATATCTGTAATGTAAACTTATCAAAAAAAAAAATTATGAAAATAGCCTTTTTAGCGTCTAAATTGAGAAGACCCCTTACACCTGCCTGCGACCCTTACCTCTTCGAGGTTGACGCAAGTTTGAAACGGACAACCGCCAAACGCGATTTATCTCCAACAATTTTCGAAACAATAGGAGTAATTCGGAGCCTCTGCAAAAATGCTAAAGTGTTCGGAGTTTGCGTGCATTAAGTTGATCTTCTCCGTGTTTCGAGGCATTCTTAAAATTTATTGATAACGAGTCACTTGCTATTTTTTGTATTTCCTCTCCTTCCCTTCCTTCTTGTTCATATCTACTTGGATACACGTCATACTTATTGCTGCCAAAGCTTTTGCTCGTGCATAATCTACGAAATTACGACAAGTCAATGAATTCTAATGTCCAAAATATAAAAGTAAAAACATAAGTATAGCAGTTGCAAAAGCGTTGGAAAAATGGATTCATCAGAAGTCGTTGGTTTCTCCACCTGTCAACATGAACTTTGTCATAAATCATCTGTAATTAAAAACACCTAATGAAATAATCTTTTCTGGATAAATTAATTTAAAAAATGGGCGGTGTAAATTTTACATTCAGAAACCCACATTGAAATGTGAGATACAGGTTGGATTGTCAAAATCAAATTTCATCTGTGTGCAAGCAATAATAACGTCGACTGGAACCGTATAACGTCAATCGTAACTTGATAGGTTCACCCGAGTAAACTTTGTATTTACTGCTTGTTCAACTTTTGCTTTTACACTCTCTCGCGTGGTCATCGCTTTCACTAGATTTGGCATTGAGCATTCCATTCGGTTACGGGGCTCTCTTATTTATCGGTATAGCATCATATGCACACGTACATCGTAAGTGTGCGTCAAGAGAAGCCCACCATTCTTATAAGCTCGATACTGCGCTAGCGCACACCCATATATATATAAATAAATATAAATGTATATGCACAGACACGCACACACAGTTCTATATATGTATATGTGTGGGTGTGTGTGTAGATAGTACATAGTGTATCCGACTTTCTTACGTGGGTTTTCCTCCGAACGTGGTGCACGCTATAATAAGTGACACGGCCTTCACCGTCCATTGGCGTTAATTATGCAATGAGCTCTTGCATGACATCAGAGAAAGACTGAGCGCGTGAATAGGAAAATGGACTGACGAAGATCAGACTCGGGGGATTCCGCATGTATGTTTTACTCCGGCAATTCCAGTGCACATATATACGATTCCCATCAAAGCGATCGTCTCGAGCCTATCGGAAGGTAAGCTATCGGATAATTGACGAAAAAGATGACAGATGGCGACACGGTTGGTACTCATGGCCATCGACGTGCTCACACTTGGAGGTTATTTCCTGTGAATCGCGCGGAGATTCGAATTGAGGTTCCGCGACGTAAGGTAATCCTCATCGAGTATCCATTTTAACATCGACTTTCATGCCATTATTCATGCCCAAATAATTGAAAGTTTGAGGAACTATCGAGACGGTTCGTAATGAAATATTAAACGATCTCGTGAATAACGGCTACGTTAACTGTTATCTCTTCCCAAGTAATTTTCTCCTCTTGAAGCACCGGGAATCGGAACGAAAAATACAGTTTTGGAATATAAACGATGAAAGGATAAAATAGTTCTGGAAAACGAACGAGTCTATTTACTCCGTATAATTATTCGCTACTATCGCTCTCTTGGTACGGCTCCCCCTAATTTATTTTTTCAATTCCATAGGCGGTTCAATAGACTATCGACAAATGTAATTGGATTGAAGTGTGCATTTATCGATTCGAATCCATGCCATAACTTTTTAAAAATTCATTTTAAAAAATCCGATGTAAATATGCAAAAAAATGGTGTACAATAATAAAAATGAGGGACTAAAAGTAGCAAAATTTAACTTTCGTTGCATTCAAACGTTGTTAACTTTAACACTTTGGCGTGTATTACAATTTTGACAGAATGTCAAATGTACTATTATCGGTGGAGAAAAAAGAATTTCAGCTAGATCTTGACTTTGGGGATATGTATTGAAGGGTTTACCTATCCTAGACATCAATCAAAGGGATTTCTCGGAAGTAAAAAAATAGCTGATGATTTTACCGAATTAATGCTCTCATTAATCTACAGATATTTCTATTTTATAGGGAGATTTTATACATTTTTACATGATAAATATAACTTTTCATTTAGCTTCGAATTTCTAGTTCACAACTCTAAATTGTCTGACTGCAAAATTAATTTCAACGAAGTGAATTGACGTCCGACGATTTTGATAAACAAAACAATATTCTGTTGTGAAGTGCAAGAAAATGATTTGGCTGCGTTTCGACTTCGGGAAAATCTATTAGAAGAGCTGATTAACCAGATTGTCTTCTACGAAGTCAAAACTGGCTATACTTTTTTCTGAAAAGCGATTTTTAAAAAATTGTTATTATTTTATTGGTGTTACCGGCCTCATCGCTCGTAACGCCAACGAACAAAATCGTACGTTCCACGGGGTAAATATGGCCGTCTTTTTTTCATTGGCGTTACGAGTGATGAGGCCCGTAACACTAACAAAAAAATATGGCAAACGCTGTACCGTGGAAAATACGATTTTTTCCAACCTTCACATCCTGGTAAGACTGGGTCCGGGGAATTAGAATCGTTCAAACTTTTCTTGAGTATTTTGGAGAGGGGAACATAGGTTCTGTTCATAGGTCTCAACGATGCAAAGTTCAGACCCATCGAATGTACGTGTAATGGAAAAAAGCTAAACTGCATTAGACGTTTCAAGTCATGCTCGTCCGTCGTATATCCAGGCACCCGATTTTATGCTTCCGGTTCCGAACATCGAGACGGAAATTATTTCGAATTAATTCAAATAGAGCCTATGCATACATGCAAAATTATGCGTTCAGTGTTCATTAAAGTTCTTTTTTATCGCGCCGTTTATAAATATGTGACCGAACGCTTGGCGCGAGAAATTCTCCTCAATTTTGTCACTCTAATGTGAATTTTGATTAAACTCAAGACAGAAGAGACTGTGGCAGTTCAATCCATTTTTTCAACCGACAATCGTCTCATGATTCGCCAAATACTACAGAACTTCGTATGCACGTACTCTTTTTATATACTAAAGATTGGATCGAAGCCTTTTTTATGACTTCTACATCCCAGACTCAGTGAAACGTGAGGAATCGCCTAACATCTGTGCAAATCCGCGATAGATATTCTTATGCCATCTCGACATCTTTATTAGGATGTCGATTGGCAGACATTAGTTCTACGTCGACATCAATTAGATCTTCACGATTTCATAGACGATTAACCTTATAAGCAACCTCTTGTGGGCGACAAAGTGTGCAATTAGTTTATCAAAAAGTACATTGTTCAGATTACGTTATGTTTTTACATACAAATTATATTCGAATAAAATAGAACCATATTTAAAAAAATCTGTTCTCAGGTATATGCACACAACAATATGTGTGAAAGGTAGTGTGCATATATATGTCTACACAATTACAAGAATTAATGAACAGAAATTGACTCGTTATGTTCGTACATATTCTATTTTGGTATATAGAGTCAATAAAAAAATCAATGTTTTCTATTCATAAAATATTGAGTTCAAACATCATTTGCTCTCACCTGTAATTGTAGGTATAGGCAGTGGGCCCAACTGTAGTATATTCGTGCCGTCCCTAATATTTTAAACGGTTGATGGTATTGACGTTTGCATCGTAGGAACGTAATGACAACACTTCTTAATTTTTTCATTTATTTATTTCCATTCCTATCTAAGCGGATAAGATCTTCAAAAAAGTTCCATTGATTTTCGTAGCCAAAATTTTCAAAGAATTTGGCTATATCAAGAAAATAGTTTCGTTGCATTCCAACTATGCAAACTTCAATAACATAATAGTTGTACATACGCAAACTAGACATTTCACATGCACGTAGGCATTCCCATGTAAGTGTAAAGTTATTGTAAAACGGAATACTCTATACTTTAAACTGCCTTGAGTACACCATTTATTTATAGTACACACATTAAAAAGGAAAGCAAGTGCAGTATTTTAGCTGCAATACTATGTGTTGCGTATCTTACGAGGTGCATTTATATCTATGGATTAAAGACGATGTAGTTGACATTTGGCTGACGCATTGAAAATCATGTAGAAGTCGATGCACAGTGAGTAAAGTAAGAAAATCAGATAGTCTTTAAAATAACTAAAAAGTAATTAGGGCCGTTTGGCCAACTTTCATGTTTGCTTGTACTCGTCTCGCCAACTTTGTATTTGTTTTTCATGTTGCAAATATCCTCTTCCATTGGAGCGCTGGGATATCACGATGTATTAAAGCATCAGCCAATGCCATGCAATCATAGCCTACTCGGACGATGGTACTTTAATCAACCTCGTAGAAATTATATTACTTTCTATCATAACCATAAAACCAAAAATTATTGGCATAAATTAAATGTATGAATAATGATCCTAATGTTCGATAACAATTCTGACGAATGTGATATCGCTTGATATTTTGGAATCAAGGATTTCTATTTTTTTTTAACTCATTGGCAGCACTGATTAAGATTTGATAAACAAATCAGAAAAAAACATCGAAAAAAGCGTACGCTAAGTTATAACTCTTGTCTTGGTTTTCTGCTCGTTCATGACCGACGGAAAAAATAAACAAATGATCTGACTAAAAAAGAAATATAAATAAGGTATATTTCTAACGAAGCTTTACTATAGCTCCGTTTTCTTTTCATTTCTGGTTAGACTTTTCTTCTTCCTATTCTTAAGAATTTATTTAAAACTCGTAAAATCTTTAACGTTATATGTTATATTTTATCATTGCACAATGATGCCTACAATTGATAGTATAATATCTGATTCCTCAATACCAAAACACATGCATATCATATGCGATAGTATTCGAAAAATTGATTAGTCCATAGTCGTCCACTTCTCTGCCTTTTAGATGGAACATATTTATTAGAAAAACCATGTTTTCCAAAGAATGTAAAAAAAATGGCAATACAAATTTCACATGAATAAAAAATATTGCTAAAATCCTATTTCGTCACTGAGATTTAAATAATAAGCAATATTGGCTAGAACCTGTAATATTGATCGATATGAAATACGTTCATTCGATTAAACATTAGGGTGGCCCAAATTTGAGCTCAATTTTTTTTTCTTTTTCTCAACATCCAATTATCTTCTTTAGAAAAAAATAAAAAAGGGTCGCGGAAACGGTGAGCGGTCAAAAAATATTTAGAGGTCGCCCAAATCTCCCAAAAATTCAAATTTCCCTTAAAAAATCGATTTTTTTTCGTTCACTTCTCACCCATTAATTTTACGCGTGATAATTTTTTGATTAAACTCGCGGAAGCTCTAGCCAGCCAATGAATATTTAGTGGTCGCTCAAGGTTTTCGAAATTCAGAATTTCCGCCAAAAAATAAATCTCGCATGCACTATTCCTTGTAGCATAAAAACAAAATAAACAGCGAAGTGTTACATTTTCTGAATAATTTATTATAATCACTTGTAACAAACACCAATTAAACGATATATATATTATTATGTATTACAGTCGAATCACGATATAACGAATCTCTAGGGAAGTTCGTTATATCGAGTTTTCGTTATATTAAGGTTTCGTTATGGCGAGATCATGTTCCTTAAAATGTTATTTTAAAAATATATATTGGTACTACAAATATAGGGATATTTTTTAAAGAAAGAAAGGTTTAAATTAGACCAATTTTTACATGCAATAGCAATTAGAGCATAATGTATATTATTATGTCGTTGCATCAAGGTTTCCGGTGTCTATCGAAAGAGAATGGACAAATCTTCGTTATATGGAGGTTCGACTGTATAGGTCTTATTTTCTATTTGAAGTATTCGACAATTTTTTTAAGACGATAGTTTTACTCGGTTTTGGAAGTCTTTGCCGATGATCCTCAATGACTTGGAGTAAAAATTGTTTCTGCTCCTCGCCAATGGTTAATAACTAATAGGTTGGTTGATTAATGGTCGAATTGTTTGTTGGTATACTTTGTATGGTATGGTAATGGCTATAATATTACAGAATTCGCTGGTAAATAGATAAATATCGAGTTCCTTCCAGCTCTCAACCATTTGCCAATGTCTGTCGATTATAAAACCAACAGATTCAGTTTATCCCAATATTTGGCTTTTGGATACTACACAAATTCATCACTAATACAAAAAGAGTTCGAATGAAAAGTGGAAAAGAGTTCTCGAGAAGACGAACAGGAAATCGTACGGTAGTCGACACTACTGTCAAAATGGACGCACAATTCAAGCAAAACCGTCGGTACGACGATGGGGTTTAGTCAACACCGAAATAATATTGGGTATTCAATTAGAGGAGCGTAAAAAAATCCTGGATTGAAAAGTGCCGACGGAGTGTTCTTTCCGCTGGGATATTTTTTTTCGTGGCCTTTTTTACCTAAGCTATCCGCTCCGGCTTGTTTGATCGGTGAGCGTCGCGGGAGAGTCAATGACCGATGGCCCGTTGCCACGAATGGGCCATAGCTAGGAATTTGGTGCAGGTGAGCAGGAAGTCGGGCCCAAAAAAAGGCCGATCGCTCGCCGGCCTAAAATTCAAGCTGGGCTGCGAGGGAAGGTTCTACCTCTCATCTACTATTCGTTCGTCTGTATAGTCTTTCTTTCCACAGATCAATGACCCCTCGGCGCTCACATACCTCCTCCTGCTAACCCAGCTGACCGCATAGTGTAAGCCCTTCGATATCCTGGTTTCCCGTTTTCATCCTTACTCTACGTTCTCGAATATCATTTTGCCTGATTCCCCCGATATACGAGTGAGTAGAACCAGGGGTCTCGCCTATCTTGCGCTTTAGTTATTTTTCATCATCATTATCCTCGAGATAGCTTCAGTGTTCCAGGAATTTGGGGCGAGATTGGGGACCGTCCACAAAATCGGCGAAAAACGGACGATCATTTGTGATACTACAATTACACCCCTAGCCAAAACACTCCATTGTTGGAGAATTATGAAACCGAACATATATCTCATCGCATTTTATGGTTCTCGAGATTCTTTATGCTTAATGCATCAATTAATTATTTGGGATTCAGTTTTATAATGAATCCGCGTAGTACATGAATTAATTAATTGGAATTCAGTTAACTAGCAGGGGGCAGTACTCAATCATCCTTAAATACGTACTAGTCAACGAAAAGTTGTATTCGGGTATAATATCCTAATATTATCTTAGTATTAAATCTTAATAATATCTTTCGTTTTCCAATTATAATTTTATATGCACCGTTGCAGGTGTAATTTAACCCAGAATATTGTATTGCAAATTTATTGGAGTATCAAACGTTTTCCTTGGTGAACAATCTCTGTTTTTTTACAAGTTCGTCGGTGATAAAAATCGAATCGGATAGTACTGCATAAGCAATACTGTATTCGTGAGATTGAGAGAAAACACAGTGCTCCCACTGAAAACTATATGTAAAAACTTTGTTCAGCTTCGAAAGTTGGGACAATCCATTTTGCTCTGATCGAAGGATCTCATGAAAAATACGATGTTTTAAGGTTGTTATGGGCTTTAGCCGTGGGGGGTGAAAGAAGAGGAGAGCGCCCTATGCACGGAGCCGATTGACTGTTACCAACTATTAGCTTTCAAATAATCGTCATATTAAACGTCCGTTTTCCAACTATTTTTCTACATCTATTTGTAAGAATGTGCATTTTTGAACATTCGGTGATTACATTAAGTGTTTTCATTACTTTGGATGGTTATTTTTTATAACTTCTTCTTGCTCATTTAACGCGAAACGAATTGGCAACGTCGTAAATCTTGGTATATCATAATGCTCAGGATGTGTCGCGAAGTTAGAGACATATGTGCCCCTTTCGTAACCTCAATATCGGCCCAAGGACGTATCAAAAATTAATATCGGACCGAGTAAAAAAAAACCGCTGGTAAAAAGTGTGTACTAAAGCTGTCTATTATCTTGAAGAAATCAAAACTGCAATAATTTTCCAATATTCGAAAAAAAATCCATGTGTGAAAAAAAATCCGCGTTATTTTGTCTTTGCCTAAAAGGGTATAATTTCTGAACATAGTTATCGAATTAATGTCAAGTAATTATTACTAATTAGAAGAATAATATCGGTAAAAAGAATAGTACCAATAATATTCGTTGCACCCTTCTTTACATTGTACGTATTTATACATAGTTTCAAGTACATTCGTTTATTTAGTTTTCATTGTTTAATTTCTTCACTAGCCCGTCCTTTTCAATCCGATAGATGTTACATTATTTTATTCACGAAACAACGTATTCCCATGAAGCTACGAAGTGGAACTAATTTAAATATTAATGTGGCAACAAATTTGAACTCTATGTTTCCCCTTTTCCTCACCATCCATTCTTCTTTAATGAAAAAAATTGTCATGGAAGCTGAGACAGTTCAAAAAATATTTAGAGTTTGCTCAAGCCTTCTCAAAATTCAACTTTTCATTTAAAAATTATTTTTTTTCCTCTACTTGTCACTCATGAATTGTATGATTTATAATGTTACAATCAACCTCGCGAAAGCTCAAGCCGGCCAATGAATATTTAGTGGTCGCTCAAGGTTTTCGAAATTCAGGATGTCCGCCAAAAAATAAATCTCGCATTCCTTGTAGCATAAGAACAAAATAAACACCGAACTGTTACATTTTCTGAATAGATTATTATAATAATTTTTAACAAACACCAATTAAACAATATGTGTTATCATGTATTACTGTATTATGCTGTCCCTCGTCACAGAGTACTGCTACGATTGGTCCGGAGTTCGACTAGCAAGACCAACTGTGGGGCGTATTACGATGCGCGGAAAACTGTTTCCAAAGAGAAAATAATGAATTATTTAATTTTATGTTTAATTGTTAATAAATAAAATTATAAGTAAATTTATGAGTGCGAAGAGTTAAAAAAATCGGCGAAAATTAGAAATTTCGAAGCTCTTGAACGACCACTAAATATTCATTGGCCGGCTAGAGCTATCGCGAGGTTAATTTAAAAATGATAAAGCGTAAACTTCATGGGTGAGAAGGGGACAAAAAAAATTAATAAAAGGGGATTTTTAAATGAAAATTTCAATTTTTGGGAGGCTTGAGCGACTTCTAAATATTTTTTGACCGCTCGCAGCTTTCGCGATGATGTTATTTTCTTTAAAGAAGATAATTGGATGGTGAGAAAAAGGTAAAAAAAAATTGAGCTCAAATTTGTGCCACCCTAATAAATATTGATTGTCCACTGTAAACTGTTATTATTCTATTTAGTAAAAAAATGTTAATGATGAGTTTATAACTATGGGTATGTTTACGTATGGCTTTAAAAAAAAATAAGATCGATTATTCTCCGGAATGGACTATTTTATCATTTTATTCATTATCGTCGACCTCAATATTCACGCGCATACGCTGGAAAACGATAAGTCTATTGTTAATATGAACATTTTGAGTTCCTCACCTCCGATTTGGAGCCTTGAAAATATTTTTGTTTTATTGTTATTGCGGTTGAGTACAAGTACTACAGAGGAAAAAAACGAGCGTATTTTAAACCCCCCTCCTGTGCCTAATACATTTTTTCTCGGTGCGTATAGTCCAATTTTCCCTGTCGGGAATCCCAACGTTGTTGCGTGAAAACTACGAGTCTGTTATTAATAGAGTAGACGATAGTATTACTTTTTTTTACCCAGATTTGACGTGCCTCGAGAGTTAAAAGCTTGGAAAATTGAGACTAAAAATATAAAGCAGGAATAGGAGGAACACAAATAGAACAATTAGTCGAGACGAAAAGGAGTTCCTAGCTAAAAAAAAATTGAGTTCACGTATCATCAGGTTCTGCTCTACTTTCAGAGCTGAAATTCGCCGGTCCAGTGAGGGCACGCATGCAACTGTTTTGACAACTAATGAAAGCGTATTTCTTTTAAATTATTAAATACTGGAATCTTCACTATACCTATTTATTAATTTGTCCGTAAAACAACTTTTTAACTTTTATTGTTTTATAATAATTACATATATGTACATTAAATCATTTTTCTTAATCGAATGATTTATTAATACATTCCTACAAATCCTACGACCTTTAATAACACGCAAACGTCCAATCGCAACGAGAAATTTCCGATGATACCAACATAACCATGAACTAA
Organism: Ophion obscuratus; assembly: GCA_964007375.1. Classification (NCBI taxonomy): domain Eukaryota; kingdom Metazoa; phylum Arthropoda; class Insecta; order Hymenoptera; family Ichneumonidae; genus Ophion; species Ophion obscuratus. The sequence continues at coordinate 739,850 of OZ023317.1, read as the reverse complement.
AGTTATTAAGGAAGAATCACTGGTAAACATGCGTGCCAAATATACCGAATGACGAGGCCATTGGACGGATAAAATACCCGAGGGAAAATATATTATTTTTGAGGAGTGACTCTCAAGTTTGTTGAGATATTTTTTACATGTTGGCATTGAAAAATGAGCAGAAAGATACAGTCCCGTGTCAGCATCGTAAGAGAAGTTGATCGTCTCGACATCATGTTCTCGATGATTTTCATTGCCGGTGTACATTTTATGCTTAATATAATTTATTCGCTTCAACATAGACTCAAAAAAGTCGCACCACTTACAAGTATAATCGTTATTGCAAAATTGTAGTAGTAGCTTCAACTCTTGCTAAAAAATAATGCCGATAAAAAGAATTGTGGGCGTGATGTGCATAATCTGTAAAAATAACGTACCGGTACGACAAAGACAAAAAATGTACGAAATTTTCGAACTGTTAATAAAAGTGTTAATAAAAGTAGGTACATCATTTTTCCTTCATGTTTATTGGAAACGTGGATCGACATACCAGCCTGACAAAATAGGCAGTAGAGACATTCGAGAGTTATTTTTTATTGGCATATCGCATTGTGATATCAGTCTAACAAAATTAGAGTTGAATAAAACGTGGCACTCGATGTAGGTGTCAGTTTGCGCGTTGTCTGACAATGAGCCACCGGCTGCTGGCACATTGGTTTCTTGCCAGCTTAGTTATAAATGTGAATATAAATATGCGCACGCGCCGTTTACGATGCTATACGTACATTTATGCATCTCTCGCTCACACATCCATCCATATCAGCCTATAATATCTCTGTGACGGATTTATATCACGGAAACGTTTTTAAAACTGTTTCGCTGCGCGTGCACATGTTTGAACCCGAGATATAGCACTGGTGTATATTAATCGTACGACAATATGTACTTGTTATAAAAACACACACACACACATTTATATATATACATACATATCTATAGTTATACATTCATTTCATGTACAGGACATTTCTTGCAATATGAAATCACAATTTCCTTTTTCCTCACCCTGGATCATTTGCAATTACGAGATGCAAACATACGGGAACAGTTTTTTCCACCAGGCCATTCCGCTCGTTATACTACGATAGTAACGTTGAAGCAACTTTCATAACTGAATTAATCGAATTTGTCAATTAGATAGATATAAAAAGTACTTTATGGCAATTACTAGTAAATTATATATATACAGTGATTATATAAATCGTATTTGATGAAGTCTTGATAGATTATTTTTATGATATTCTGTGTTTAGAGATTCTTATTAAAAAAATATTTTTCGTAAATGTTGGATTTACTTATTCCTCGTAATAGTCCTCTTAAAATTTCGAAGTCGCGAAAACCAGATATGTCGTAATAAAATAAGATCGTCATTCTTAAAAACCATCGTACGTTTTCATCTTTAGATGTCGCAGGTTCATCTAGAGCGCGTGGATTGATGTAACAGCATGTTGTAGTAAAAATATTAATATGATGTGAATTTGAGAGACCCTTATCGTCTGAAATTCATTACAATTATATCGGATTGTCCGAAAAGTTCGCGTCAATTTTTCAATGTGCAACCGCCGAAAATCTGCACGAACTTCCCGGACCACCCAATAATAGCAGTCGTCGGACATTGGCACAGATTGAATAGAAAAATCTATCTCAAAAATATCTAAAAGGTATCTTCATACCTTCTGGACAATTATACTCAATAAGGTATTGTCTATATTGAGAAATCACTTCCATTTTACCCTTCCACCTTATTCTTCAGCTTTTTCCGCACAATTTTAATACCGCTTGAGGCGACAACAGAAAAAGTTGTAATGCATTATCTTATTGATCGAAGAATTCACGAGATAACTGGATTAAAAAGGCTATACCTACACCAAAGGTGGACATATCTTCGATGGTTCCGTTCGAACTCAGAGTAAATGTTTTACACCGAAGACAGACAGCATCTACGTTCAATTTTTGGTTTGTTATTGCATTGTCATTGGTTTTCGAACCCGTATATATTTTTTAAATCATCTCTGGATCGAATATTTATCCCTGACAAGCGTGCGTGTGTGAATTACATAACAATTCTTTAATTACATGAGTAACCCAATAAAGTTGAGTGCTCGCTCAATTAATTGCAAAAGTGATATTAATCTCCCTTAATTTCTAAAGTTACTACAAGATATTGATTTTTGGAGTATAGAATCCAAGGCGTCTTCCCAATTGAACCATCGATTCAGAACATGAGTCTTTAAAAATGATGTCTGCAGAAATTGTTTGCTTTCTTTTTTCGATGATGTTTTCACTACCGTGCTATGGTATATTGGTTTGCTTGAATTCCGATCCCCTCCGCATTACAAGCCCGATCTTATTTCCTTACACTCGACCTAGTTAGAGCTCGTTGTGTCGCGCTAAATGTTAGCCTCGGAACATTGACAGGTCCATTCGGCCTGTCATCTTCGGGACGTCGACATCGGGAATAGAAACCACGACAACTTCCTTTTTACGTGCCGTATAACCAGGGCACCAGTCTAACGTCGGACGTACATTTTTGGACAGATTCTGAACTACCCAGAGCGCAGGAAAGAAATATAGAAAAATGTCAGTTCTGCCCGCGGGAATCAAACTCAGACCACCACATGCCACCACATGCAGCCACTCTGCTACTGTTTTTCTTATTGTTAGTATTTCATAGTAGAAAAAAGCTCGCTAGCAATACATAGTGTTAGGTACACTGTTTATTTTTTATTTAAAATTAACAAAACTCATAATAGTAGATCCGGAGAGCTTCGCTAAAGCGCCATAGATGGCATTTGTGGAACGTGTTAACATTATTTATTTTAATTGTGCTTACGATGGCAAGTTTGGTTCGAAATAAGTCACGTTTGCGGGAAGTTATGCCACATTATCTCCTGGGAAGAAAATGGTCCTCGGGAACGTGTTAATTGCCAAAGGAAGAGTATGCCGAATATACTCCATCGACCACAACGCGCAAAAAGTCATTCCACGATTTCTAAATTGGCGATGTCACCAACCAAAAGAGGGGTGTCATTTATTTCGTACTGTTAACACTGTCGCCGATTCTGGGCAGTACCCTCTGCGAACACTCAAGCCGACTCTGGGCAGTACCCCTCAAGCCCTTTCTTATTGTCTAGCATGCTTCGCGACTCACGGTAAGGCCTGGCGCTTCACCCATCATGCGCTACACCGAACGATATTCGCCACATACTAGGGGGCTGTTGCATCTGTGGAGATTTCATTTAGGGAGGTTGCAGTGTAGAATTCAAAACACAAATGTGCACAGGAACCTGTCATTTTTCGAAAGCTCAAAGAATATTTTCCGCTGCAGTTTCTTTGGTGCTAAAATAACATTATTTTAAATTTACGCAATATATTTTATTATGTATGTATATCATTATTATGATTTCACCACATAATGAATTATCTGCTTGAAAATCCCAAAAATATCGATAAGAAAACTATATGTTTTCGAAATTTTCTCCCACCCAACCCATCTTACGCTCAGGTAAAAAAGGTCACCCCGTATGAGAGTTACTATATCAGAGGCGGCGGTATTAGGCGGCACAAAACGATTATCATCGCGTTTCACTCGTTTTTTCCCAAGAATTCCAGGCAGGTGGGAAATGCAGCGTATACGTCAATACGTACACGACATGCTTCTCCAGATTGTGAGATAGAAAAGCGAACTTGGTCGATGAATTATTTATGCGCTTTGGGAGATCGATGGGTACGGCAGTCATATGGCATCCGTAAATCTCCTGCGCCTCGTCCTTGTCTAATGGTGCCGCTAGCGATATAAATCATTAGACTGTAATGCGACACTGATCAACACATGTTTTTCTAATATATTTATCGATTTATTCGATAATTAGGTGTGCGAGAATCTTTTTCATTTCACAGCAAACTGTCAGATCTATTTCATTAATCATTATTTATCCGATCAAATATTTAGCAACGACTAAATGATGAGCGAGACGCACCAGAAATGATGACCACAACACATTCACGCCAAACTTTGAACACCGTCGCGTCAAGAAACTTCGTCACGGTTCATTGCCAAGTGTATCGTGTGCAATCAAATTACTAAAATAACGGGAGACAGCTTCTCACAGTATTTGCAGCTTCAGAAAATACCTGGTTAATAATCTACGTGTTACACAGCTTATCAATGGCTTTTTTGTCATAAGATACTCCAATCTGCAGATACAGCAAATATAGAGTAGAAATAAACATCTCCTAAGGATCATCCTGAGGTCATGTGAAAAGTTCACAGCACTCGTATCGGATGGCGTGAAAGTGTTCGTAGGGGGTATTACTGCACCGGGTATCATGTCATCAATATTCAGAGTGCATAAGACGTATTTGAACAATAGGATATTTTAGAGCGATCGAGTTTACGGGAAACATATTGAATACAAAACATTTTGTATTCAAATAATCTGCCTGACGAACTTGTTTTGATTTAGGGCCCATTACTTAGTTTAGCCCCCATGACGTCCCAATTGATTTTGTAAAATGAGAGTACTTTATTTTGTATTACATATCCATCTTTAGGATATTTTGTTACGATCCGACCGTGTGAATTCGCTTCGAGGCTTGGCCACACATTACGTTTTCGGATTGTTATTTCCTTTCATAACACAGCTGCGCATTCCAGACGATCTGTTTTCTCCACGACACCGGGATTTCGACTCTGTACTTGGAGTTCGGTTTGGTCTTCATTGAGGCAAATACTATTTGTTTTGTAAATGACAGTACTAATTTGTTGTTTTTTTTTATTGCCGATGGACGATTTCAGCTGGAAAGTATTCAGTGCTTCAAACAGTCTTGTCCTGGCAATAGCGATGATAGATGGATCCAAATATGGAAAGATACTGCAAATACAACGGTTATTCGAAGGTGTCACTAAACTAAATGCAACCACACGTGGATGGTCACCTCTGTTCTAGTCCGATACTGTTTACATACATGGAGAATAAATGATAAACTATTATAGATATCCGATACATTAGAAAGAAAAGCGACTCTATGGAGGTTCCAATTACGAATAGGATTAAAACAGTGGCGTTAGGTAAAGTGCAACTTTTCAATAAAAGTTTTATTCTGGGGGCAAACTTTATTCTGCGACACCTATTGCGGGACATATATGACTAAAGAGCCAAAAGTCTCGACAAGTAGGTTTTCCATAGATTACACAAAATCCCATAAATCGGTAGCATGATAGGCATTGAGTTGATTGATAAAAAAAAAAGTGTTATGCAGTCGGATTAAGGATAGTGGGAAAACGACAGGGTGTACACGAGTTCGAGAATTCTGCACATTTTATTAATGAGACATAATAAGTGATAACCAAGAATTTGCGCTGACCGTGTTACCAAGATGAGCTTATGTCTGCGAATCCAATACAACAGCTGCATAAAAATAGACTGCGATCTTAAATTATTCATAATCAAAATGTATATGCATTCGCCGTACAGCTTCATGACGATCTCGAGACGGATGTACGAAATCTCATAATTTGATTAAATGAAGTAACCGGTTAGTGAAGTTTCATAAAAATGATATTCAGAGCGTCATCCAAAGACATCTTCTTCTACTCCTTCGATTTTCGAGATTTTCAGATAGAGTAACGAACTTCAGTATGACCCTTTCGTCCTCCAGGGTGGAGGGGACAAACTGAATGTATGTTCTGATGGGACGTACTGAAGTACGTTATTTTATCTGAGGATCTCGAAAATCGTTACGGCAAGATTTTAAATAATGACGAGTTCGGCAAAACAAATAATCTTATCGATATGTCTTGTTTTAGACTTCCGACGTATTAAGCATCGGTTAAAAATGAGGAGTACATCACGATGTCTTTGGAAGATGACTCCATACAATTTTCATATATCTCAGTAATACATGAATTCGTTCAATTAAATGAATATACACTGCGACCTCGATTATTGGCTAGCGGCGGCACCGGCTCCACATCGCGCTTGCAAACATCGAGGTTGCACACCATCCGCTCAAGCCGACTCTGTGTAGCTAACGTAGCTGATGGCAGTACCCCTCAAAGCCAGGTTGCAGGTTACAGGTCTTTTATTATCGGGTGTGCGCCGTTACATTTTTTTGTGCGGTCCATGTGGCTATCACCGTTAAGTAGGATTATCATCCAAAAGCGGGATATACTCGTAGGGCAAACGCGTAAGTGATAGCAAAGTGAGTAATGTAGGTAGTGCGGGAAAAAAACCCTCAAAGCCCTCTCTTATTGTGTAGCATGCTTCGAGTCCTGTGGTGCTTCTCCCACCATGCTTGTTACCACTTATATTTACTAAACTTGAAGTAGAGTTAAGCCAGCAAAGAGCCACGCACTTTATAAACTTTGATTTCTAGAAAAATCAATTTTGATAATATACTCTGCACTTCTTATTTAAATTAAGCTTTGGTCATTTAGGAACATTATTGCAAATATAAATCTTAAGCAACAATCTTAAAAAATATATTTTTAATTTAAAAAAAATTAAAAATTGATTTGGAACTCGTACCGTGTGCACTCTTAGGGTGCTATGTTGCAAAGCGTACGCAGGGAGAACTTTTCATAGAAGCTAAGAGTTCGCATGGGAGCGGAGTAGTGGTAAGGAATAGTGGCAAGAGTGCGCACTCTCTGGGTGCGTTCCCCTACCAAATACGTGTTTTTAGTCTATGGTCACTATAATTTCCGTAAGCAAGCAAAACAGCGACATAACCTCTGAATAAAAACAATATTTTGATAAGAAATTTCAATTATCATAACAGTCGTTGGTTGCAATCAATCGCAATCCTTACAAAGCGTATTTAAAATGGTTAAAAAATAAAATCAAACATATGGAAAATCTATTATGAGTAATAAAACTGGAAATAAATACCTTAACGAAGCGAGTTGTTGTTCAGAAACTTGACATGCCATATGCCACTGCCAGGTTAGGTGGTGTTGCCAACACAAGAAAAAATAAAACATTTAAAAGCACTGCGTACTCTTTGGTGGCTCTACCCTATTCTTATCATCATGAACGTTCGCCAATCTTACGTTTACAATCAATAATCCGTTACTAACAATGCAGAATTTTGAGAAAATCAATTTTGCATATGGGGTTTCCACAGCAGACGGAGGCGGTGAATAGAAACTCCTTGTGGCAATTTTAACGTGCCGCAACTCTGACATTTGTTACGCAAAATATAATTTTTTTCCCCGTTAGATTGTTCTTCATTCCACCTACAATAGTGTGCCGTGAAAAATATGCTCTGAATTTTAAACAAACTATGTCCATTATGAGCATCCGTTATTTGTTTTTTGTTTTTGTTAAATGAAAAGTTTAAGAAAACCAATTGAGATCACCGAATCAGTGCTATACTAGATACAATTTATCGCCAGGGTTTTTTTGCTTTCGTACACTCGTACCTGCAGTTTCGTTTCCACCTCGTTTCTTGCGCGAAGTGCAATGATGCATCTTTTCTATCTCGCTGTATTTACTCACGTGCCTTTTCTCATAACTGCAATTGCGCGAGATTGTGACTATACTTAAAACTGATTGACTGACCGTGACTCGATTACTCAATTCGCCAGCCTAGAGTGGCATGAATGAACGACTTATCTATCGATATTACCAGACATAGTCTCGCGGCCAATGACTCTGACCGTGTGATTCGCGACTCTTTCATAGCCATATACATCGGCATGTTTATGTATCCGTACCTATTACACACTTCGTACTATGTATAGCGAAATATGTGCAAAGGTACATTTTCATTCGAGTATACAACAGCAACAATCATTCTTTCTCGGATGATATTCTGTACATAGATGGCATAGAACATACTTTATTATAATTTGTTTTGCTGCTTCCGAGTTCAATCAAACGAACAGTAAAGCAGCAATATTCCCAAACGAATAAAGGTGCCTTAATTGTCGACGTAACGCATTACACGTACACAAATATCATACAAAGAAATATATGGTTAAAACAAACATGTTGATAAAAATAAGTACAACCAATTATAAAAAACAACTAGTAGCCGACATTTCAATGATGTTCAATGACGACATTATAATTATGTTATGCAAAAATTCTTGGCGTGTGTGTGTGTGTGTGAGAGAGGGAGAGTGTAGGTATATATCGGGTCCGAGCATACATTTTGGGGAAAATCTATACATCGATCCACATTTGCTATTTGATATACACATTTGCATTTATATCGCTATATACGGGGGTAGTTCGACAAGTGACTTGGTTTGATATGAAAAAAAAAAACAATCCGAGGTTTGTATCTTACTTGATTGTTCGACATAACCCCTCTCGAAGTTACAATGACTTGCAACTATAGAGTTTTTATCCGTAGGAAGGAAGCTTCAAAACAACGAATACAGATGTCGCTGTCGTCCTCTCTTAGTATGCGAACCAAATAACTTATTGAAACGCCCTCGTATATTATAAAAAAAAATTACAAGTACTTTTCCAATCGTCATGAATACGGAGACCATATAAAGGTTTATTTTTTGTAACTTATAGCTAAAACGGTCAATATGCGAACGAAAATAAAAAAAAACAACTATCACCAACTGTAACTAACAATAGAAATATGTGTTTCAATAATTTTAACACATTTAAAATATCCGAATACAATTTAGTTCGTCGATTTGCAAAGAAAAAGAGCGGCTGCCACTCAACCTATAATTAACCAATATATGTGTTTTTATGGGTTTCCAAAACGGATTTTAGTACAGTTAGAAAATGGTATTGAGCTTATTGCGAAATCTTTATTTCTTCCATAGAGGAGACCAACACGAAAACCCCGAACATCGACTCTCCAATGTTAATTTTCGATCGGTCAAATCTCAGCTTCTAATTAAGGGGTAAAATGCAGTCAGAGGCGTGAAAAAACGTGCATTTTCAATAATTTTTTTTATAGTAATTAAGTTTGTTTTAAAAAAGTGGTTACACAGACTTTTTATGTTATATTTTAACTTGACTTGTACAAATGTATAAGAAAAATATTAATTATTTATAAAAATATAGCCATCTTCGTCGGACCCCTTTCGGCATGTAATGCTTTACGGTAACCATCATAAAATTTTACTGAATCGACCTGCCTTTAAGGAAGTTGTATTGGGATCGTCACTCCCAAAAGTTTATGTGCGCTAAGACGAGAACATCATATCGTCTGTTACGATTCCGATGGCTATACTTTTGTCAAACTCTTCTGACGGTACAGTTCACGCACATTCTATGTACCTCTAGGTTAATCTATTTCGCCAAGCGGAGCAAAAAACTCGCCAACGCTGCTAATTAGAATTCCAGGCTTTATGCAACTTGCATTGGACATCCTTTAGTCGTCAGGTAGTGAAAGGGTAACGTGTTTGTTTGAAAAAAAACCGTATCCCCAAAAGTTGTGAATAAAACAAGAAAAGTTTTTATGTGAAAGTGGTTAAGGGTGACGGAAAAAGAGTATTTGAATCGGTCACGATTATTAGAAGTAAGAAAAAGCCTCGGGAAAAAAGTCGAAAGAAATGAGGAATCTGATCTCGCAAACAACAGTGTTGACGACGGGCGTCGGATCGTTGACCTCATTACATTGGCAAACCAATTTTTTTGTATTGCTTGCAAGGAAATATTGCCTTTGCGAGATAGGATTGATTGTGAATCGAAAGGTGCAGCGGCTATTTTTATTCTAAAATGTCGCAAGTGTTCAACAACAAAAATCTTATCCCTTCCGGCAAACACCGTGTAGTTTTTGCAGTAAAAGTACATTCTGACGTGAATTCGAGAATCGGAATTGGTAATTATTTGAATTATAGAAATAGGTCGAATTATTTATAACGAAATGCTGTACAACAAAGGTAAGAAGCATTTTCATTGTCAGATTTTAATTTAATTAATAACCTTGTCTCAAAGTTTCATATCCTCTCATTTTGCATCTTCTTTTGTTTATGACTTTTTTGTTATTAATATTAGCGCAAAAAGTTACTGATAAAAGTTATGGAGAATTGTATCAACTACAAAAAAGATGCCGACAAAATTTTTGTCGGCCTCACGGTTATGGAAGTAAATTTTTAAAACCCGGCCCTTCAAAACGAATGAAATTTGAGAGTGATGATGTTTGATACTTTCGAAATAATCATTGAAAAACTAACAATATAATTTTTTAAACTACAGCTCGAAATAAAATTATTAACATTTTTTGTAATACCGACGTAACCTACGCACCTTCCACGACCTCCCTTCACAACGCTGAAAAATAAATTTGAAAAAACCGAATAAAAAATAGGTTAAATTGTTTATACAAAATGCTCTGTAAAAAAGGTAAAAAGCATTTTGACTGTCAGTTTTGAAATTAACTAATAATCTTGCCTCGAATTTTTTTATCCCCTCATTTTTCGTCTTTTTTGTTCATAACTTCTTTATTATTGACATTAGCGAAAAAAGTTGTAAAACAAAGTTCAAACAAATAACTGTGTCAACTACAAAAAAGCTCTCTACAAAAATTTTGCCAGCCTCACGGTTACGGAGATAAATTGAAAAAAAAACTAATTCACTCTTAATTTGAAGATGGCGGCCGTTTGTAACACCCTTAACGTCCCAGAAACTGACTTTACACTCATGGCCAACCCCCCTACAAAACGAAAGAAAATTGCGTACTACCCAAAATTTTTACGAGGCCTTTGTTGAAGCATCATTTGACCATACTACGCAATATCTCGGCAAGTTGCAGCGCGATCGATTAAAAAACGGGTGAAAGGGGTAAAGGGGGACTTTCGCCCGTTCTTGAATCGATCGCGGTCCAACTTGCCGAGATATTACAAGTGTATAATAAATACTGGTGTGCGATATTGATGTGGGCGCGGGGCGCCTCGGGTGTGCGATTCTTTCGCCTTTTATTGAAGATTTTCATGGAGAGAAACAATTTGATTGGCTCTCTTATTATATATGCGTGATACTTCCGCCTTTTACTGAAGATTTCAATGGAAAGTAACAATTGAATCAGATTGAATTAGAACAGATTGAACAATTGAAGGAAGATTTCAATGAAAAGGATCATTGACTTTTTAATTACATTTACGCGATACTTACGCAATTCACTTTTTATGGAGAAAAAAAATTCATCGATTTTTCGAAAATTAATCGAGGTATCGATTTAAGACCAGCAGAGTATTTTCTCTTGTGAAAAAGTCTATCGACATCTACTTTCATATTTTGGCCCCACGGAAATTGTAGTCTCGCGGAGTGCTGCACAAAGGGTTTTGTTAGGGTTTGTTTGGGCAGGAAAATGTAATGTCGGAAAGTAAAATGTAAATGTACGAAAAAAATTGCTGGAATGGACAGCGAAATTTTGTGACACTTTTTGTATCGGAGTTCGCATTCTAAATAATGGCCTTTATTTGCAACACCTAAAAATAAAATATTTCAGTAATAATTTGTACAATTTAATTAAAAATTTGGGTATTGCAACAGCTTGGAATAATATAAAGGAAGCTTCAATACCAGAAATTTCGTTGAAATTACCCTTCGCATCTCACCGTGATAAAAGGGCAGTTTTCGGAATTACGTATTGGTGTACCCTAAGATATTTGCTTTTCAAGAAATTGCAGCCTGCTATCGCACACATGGGTCTTCTGACGATCTAGCCGGTCGAAAATCAATTCCAAAACTTGACGCAGGGAAAAAACTGGCTGTCTTTATTGTTTAATGACTAGAGAACAATAGGCAACCCTTCTCCGTCTCTCATAGGCTGCACCTGCGTCCGAGTTTCAGTCGGAACTTTACCATCGCTGCAAGTGTGCGTATTTTGCTCGCCATTTTAAGTTTGACTGTCTCAGTTGAAAAGTGAAATTTTTGGTTAACAGGGATTTCTTTGAAAATATTGTTATGAGTTCGGATCGAGCATGTAAGGTTTCCTTCTTTTGAAACATTTATTCGTTAATGGAATATTGTTTTTTTTTTCGTAATTTGAAGGAAAAAAACGTTCATAATTGTTAAATTGTTCATTATTTTCATTTTTAAGAAAAGAATCGAAGCATTGTTCATTATTTCCATTTTTATTGCGAGATGATATACAATATAATTATCAATGATCAATATAGTACAATATAATTATCATCGAATCAGCAGCACTTATCCGCATTTTTTCGAGTCAGGGTGAACAACCATGATAGTAAAAAGAATAGAGAATTCATATTCGGGCGGAGGGTAATATTGATGTTATAAACAGGCTATTACTAAATTCCGACCCACTGATCACTAGCAAGAGACCGTCCCCCCAAAAAACTGAATGCCGTTCACGAAGGGTGCAATTGAATTAATGATTCCCGCTGAACCTGACTCTGAAGATCACTCACAAGGAACATCACTAAATAAATAATCACTAAAAAAAATCAATAAATTCTCTAAAAACACCTTTTGGTACTTTAGGGCATTTTTTAAACTTAATATTAATTTGAAAAAGTACGAAAAATTCACGTCAACTTTGCAAATATTGCGAAAATGACGCATGTTTTTAGGTTTTTTGTGAGTTCTATACATGCCCAAAGACCCCCCACAATTTAAAATTGATCGGCTGAACCGTTATTTTATATCGAAGCGTGAAAGTTTTATTAAAAATTAAAGGCACACTCCTATTGTTCCTTAAATGTCCATTTTCTCACAGTCTCGCAATAACTTTTCTTTAAATCTTGGAGAAAGATAAAAAATTCTAAATTTTGAAAAATATATATTTTTTTCAAAATTTCAAAAAAAAATCAATTTTTTGTTTTCATTTCAAATTTGTAGAATTTTTTAAAAAATCAGTATTTGTTTTGTGTTAGTGCGATTTTTCGTTCGCATGCCATGATTGATCGAGTTTAAATGAATTGCATTAAATAAACTTGATACCCCCAAGTAACTGTTCATGCATTTTTCTACACGTATCGCTATCGGATTTATCAATCACACATTTTACGCTTCTAAGCATCTCCAGAACTAGTTTTTTGCCAATCTCGCTTTTTTTGTTAAAAATAAATCTCTCTAATTTTTCCAATTTTTTTTGTTTACGTAATCATGACGAGACGACATCTGCCGAAGTTGAAGTTGCTTGGTTAGTCACTTTCATTGAGGAGGGTTACTCATACCAAGTTGTAGGTGACATGGTCTCCTACATGGACATGCGTTTCGGCTTCTGTCGGGTTTTCTTTTTAATTTAGTATGAAAAAAAAATTCGAAATGTTGATTTTTTTTCTTTTTCCAAGATTAAAAGAAAATTTATTGCGAAAGTGTGAGAAGAATAACGGAAATTTGGTTTGTTTTTTATTTATTATGTTCATGTTTTTAATTTTGTTTTTGTTTTTTTAGCCCTTGAACGATTTTGAAAAAAAAAAATCGAAAATGTTTGCCTCGCGCTATTTCTTAGATTCACGCCGAGCGTGTTGCATAAAAGAATGCTTACAGGTGAGATTCATAAACTAGAGATTTCAAGCTTTAAAACCCCATTTTTTTACGATACGACCATTTTTCACGAGGTTACACTATTCGAAAATCAATGAATATGTTTTGAAATTTTACTGTTCCCCTAATTATTGTAATGAGTTATATGAATTTCAAAAAAATCGGAGGCGGACACTTAAGTGATGTTCTAGAGTTTAGTTTTAGAGAAAAAAATCCCGGTTAAAAATATAGTACTACTATTTTTTTCTATAAAACCCAATACTATATTACACAGTATTAATCGCAAAGCACTTCCTATAGCTTAAAGTCAATTAGAAAGGCATTACAAATAAAAAAAACTCGAAAGAAATTATTTTTTAGCGTCTAGATTGGCACAATACCCCTATGTGCATCGTGAAAATTGGTGGTATGTCAATATTGTACTATTTTAATACAGAACTTATGGTAAGATTTTATTTTAACCAGTTAAAAATTCGTATAAAATTCTCTTCGTGTATGCTCTCACAAAACGAAGAATGAATTGTCGGCTTACGCAAGTTTTATTTGGACTTGACATACATATAAAATTATACAAGGTTATAAGTAATGACTGTGATGAAATGCAAATAAAATTAACTATTATTTTCTCATTCCCATAAAAATGCAGTTATCCCGGAAAGCTCGAGATGCCGGGGGTCATGGAGTAAACAATACTTAAAGTCATGGAAGTAATTTGCGTTTTCACGCGTTTCTTTTTGTAACGCTCAATCAATAAAAGCAATGAACGAATAACATCCGCTACAATCAGAGCTAAGAGGAAGGAAGGGATATTACTCGGCAGTGAAAAAAAAAAACTGTTAAACATTGGCTTTCAATTTTTTAAACAAATTGGTCATATCTTTCGATGCGGAAAATGTCGAGAAATGAACAAATTGATGACCCCTTAAGAAAAGATAATAAACTCGAAAGTATGAGCCGGAATATTTTTATTTTTTTACACAACGTCAGAAAGGGCTTTAAGAATAAAGTTAATACATTTCCATTTAAAATATTTAAAAAAAAGCGCCGTTATGCACATTGCCGCGGAGGCCCTCCAAACGATACGCGCGGTCGTTGTCCCAGCTGTTACCCAGTCATGTCACATCTGAAAAAAAATCAGCGTATTCGTGAGTAGTGTCGCTACAATGTAGCGTAACGGTGTTTTTTTTCAACCATTAAACAAATTATGGTGAGCCGGAGAAAAAAATTTGTATTTTTCACCGAAATTATGGCTCACCATAATTTTAAACGCAAGGTCATTATATGTCAGGACCTCACATTGAATTCGCTGATATTAATTGTGATGATCCAGTGTTATTGGCGATTGATTCTAGCGATTTGGGTTCATACCTCTTGATGGGGTTACTCGATCGAGAACTTCAATGGTTAAACTTTTGGTTGACGTGAGGTGTCGAGGCATACAGAAATAGCTAATGGCGATGGCCAATTTACAAACCGCCGATGTTTCTAAAAAAAACTGCTCCCGACGGTTCGTCTAGATTTGATTATTGTGAGTACTTTTCATTTTTATAAATAGGTTTATTTTCATCAAAAAAAGATGCTGCCTGCATGGGAAAAAGCGCTCTACTAGTGGTAGTTCCGCTAGCCGCGAGTTCAGCATGTGCATCGCGTATTAGGGGAAATCGGTTCGCCAATCGCAGCATCTATGAACAATGTCCGTTGCGCACTTCAAAGTGGGTTGCTGTGACTTTAGAAAATACGGTGCGATGCACCGCGCCGCGTTTACTAAAATCCGCAGCCCAATTGCCCCATTACAACCTCGGGTTCTTAAACCGAGGTTGCAATGTATTGTCAGTGTTCCGACAGCCAGCTTAACTTCTGTATGCTCTTTTTTGACTGCTTCTTGGCAATATATGTAAAAGAAAAAAGCACCATTCGAAGAAACAAGCACGGAATAGCACATGACCAATATATGGATGTGGAGCAGTAGGTGAGTAGGTGAGTGGGACTCCACGCTGCGTTATTACGTAATGAAAGTGTACTGGATAAATGTACTTGTTCCGAGAGAGTTACGTACGGCGAAAGTTACAATCATCCCACATACTCAACAGTTACGCATTTTGTATGACGTCGTTTTACGCTGCATTCTCCTGTGATATGACTCGTCGGCCGCTTATACGCGCACGCAAGCTTTAAATGACTAGCATTATCTTCATTCATCATTCGTTGTGCTATATGATTGTCAAATTAACGATGTTTTCTTCCTTATTTTGCATTGGTAGAATCGAAGTTACAGAAAAAGAGCTGCATGGATTCAAATATCGCATTTTGTTCAGTTTTTCCGAATGTTTGTTGGTCAAATCTTCATGCTTTACATTTATAAGCAACAGTGAGATTCGGTAATAATTTTCAGTACTTCGAGATTGAATATAATTCTATTAGTAATTAAGTACGTAAGAGATCCTGAGACGGCCGATATTCAATAACAACATTAAATGTTACCAACATTCATGTATATCACTATACTTACATGTCTATCTATTGTGAATATGCGTTACGAATATTGATACTATCCGAGAAAAGTGAGGTAAGCGCGCTGGAGTAGCTCAGTGGTCAGAGCAGTCGACCGGCAATCGAAAGGTCCCGGGTTCGAATCCCAGTCCAGAAGTGCACCGCATTTTTTCTCGGATAGTTCTCCTGGAGTTTTTTCGGGGGATTAGAGATGACAAATTTTTCAATTACGTAATCGCTCAAAAGCAAAAAAAAAACAGGTACGCAAAACTCAAGAATAATTTTTAAAAAAGCAGATAGACAAAGCTCAATAGCGATAAAAAAAATTTAAAAAAAAACATCCATAGAAATAATATTGAATTCCAAAAATAATTTGATCAGCCAATAGCAGAGAGGCATTAACGCAAACGCAATATGAAATTGCACCAACGTGCAAAAGCAATACTAAATAAATGCCAACTCTCTATTATCGCAAATAGCAAATACAAAAAATGGGTTCTCGGGGACAAGGGAACTATCCTCCGAAAAAAACTCCAAGAGAACTTATCCGAGAAAAAATGCGGTGCGCTCGGGGCAGGCATTCGGGACCTTTCGATTGCCGGTCGACTGCTCTGACCATTGAGCTACGCCAGCCCGCTTACCTCACTTTTCCCGGGATAGTCTTCATATTCCTAACGCATCGTTAGACTATATTAGTGAAGAGCATCAAACGTTATGATTGAACGTGTTTAAAAAGGACTCGCTTAGAAAATAATTTGAGAACAATGCTCTCTGACTAAAATTATTTCTTCCTCTTTTTCCAAATACATCCTCTTTTTAAATAATCCTTTTACGCCACGCCGTTTTAATAGCCGCATCATTCCCGTAAGGTAAAATCTTCTTTCGAAAACATATGATGAATTCGGTATAGTTATACATTTTTCAAAATATTATGAATACAATTATTATGCAAAAATATTTAAAAGTTTGTCATATGGAAGAAAAAAATATGTTGGTGATAATTTATTCACGATTTTTCAACAAATTAGTTTATAAATTTTAGCCTCGTTTGTTTAAAAACGTAGATGAGAAAAATGTTAAGAACTCTCGCCTCCCAACAAACCATATGAACGGAATAGGAAGATTTTGCAGACTAGTTAGTATTCAGTGATATTTATGCCGACATAATTATAACGGTGTTTATCAAACATGCCACGAGATGGCTATTTCAGAATTCGTTACTCGCAAATAAGAACGTGTGCATTAAAATTCATACTTGCAAGCTGAACGATGTGTTTGTGACATTTTCATCTATGACACTTCAACGCTGGATATCATATGTCATAAATATACACATAAGGACACACATCCAGACTCTGAAGAACAATTGTCTGCAGGCGTAATGAAGAAATATTCAAACATTCAAATGGCTTTTTTCTTCGCACATCCGATAAAGCTCAGTGTAATTAAAGTAGAAACCCGCACCTCAACTCCCAAAGAGGGGATCGCAACAGCTGAAGAGCGCGTCGCATGGAGTGTTATATGTGGGGTGATCAAGCATAATGCGAAAATGGAAAAGCGTAGGAAAGCGGGTGTAGTGAAAGAATAATAAAATGGACGGGGAAAGGAAAGTTCAACAAATAAAAAATGGTAAGGTGCTCGAGCACAAGTAATCCTAAGATACGTGAGTGTGTGACCAGATTGCTCATCAAACGTAGGCGATCAGCTGTATGATGACTGTTTACGTCACCATGTCATGTCGGGTGTGTTTATTCTTATGAAGACGGCCGTATGATTCCTTCTCTAGTTTCTAGTAACATGAAAAATACTAGTAAAATCGCTATAATCCCTTCCTTGAGTGTAATACTGATTATTAGTTAATTCTAAATTATGCATACAATGATTTATTTTAATCTTCATATTTTGTGTCCTCATTTTGACCGCCTCCGAGTGTGAAATGCACGACTCTATTAAAAAAATTGCATGTATAAATACATTTATATAAAGGGCAGTGAACAATGCAATGTGCAATGCATGTAAACTGTTATTTGTATGTGACGGTATTATAAATAATATACTTTAAGGGGGAGATTACGATATCTTTTCCATCTCTACTTCTCTACTTCCACATTACAGTACAATTTTTTGTGAGTTTCATCTAGCATACAATTCTAGATAAAGAGTCACTTGTAATCTAAACCGTTAAGAATAGGCTCGAAGTAAATATGGGCATTCTTAACAGTGATGTATTAAATGATGAACATAAAGTGTCGCAAACTGAAAAAGAGATTGAGGAGCCCGGACAACCGACAAAAAGATTAGATTCCAAATATGTTAACTGTTAATTAACCACAATTAAATACTGTTATATGGCGGTGGTAAAATTAAGTAATTAAAAAACGTGCGAGACATCAACACGTCCAAGTGCACCAACATTGAAAAACGTGCTTCATACATTCGAATCAAATAAATAAAAAAGAATGATATAAGTAATTATGAGGAGTTATAAAGCAAGTAAATTCGCGAAACAACACAATTTGACGTTACTATAAAAATCGTGGCACTGGCAAACACGAGTATAGTTCAACAACTCCTACACACGTGGTAGGCATATAAGCATAAAATGTACCGTTTCATAGAAACGATACAACCAACGGGTAAGAGTGCACCGACCACCTTGAGGGGGAAAAGGTATATGAAAAGAATAAAAAACGAACGGGTGAAAAAAGGGCACGAAGAAATATGAGGAGAAATTTTAAACGGTGAAGTAACGGAACTGCGTCGTTCGACGACTGCGCCACCACCTGAGCTTCTACTCAGGAGGTTGGTCGAGAGAGCAGAGCTCTCAGATTCATTACGATTAGGGAACCGACGTTTGGACCACATATTTATCATATGGGCTTCTTATACCGTTTGTCAGGATAGTATTCCTGTTAATTACACTAGAAAACTCTGGCCCTCCTGTCTAAACTAATGCACCGGTCGAGGAACAAATTAGCGAACCCAGCGATTTGTCCTCTTGGCTTACGAGGTAACGTAGTTTCTATAATTTTTAAACTATTTTCAGGTTGGCATAGCAAAGTCGGAATGGCTTGGTATTGCACCGAGATATAGAATAACAATTAAAAGTAGTGCCTGATCATATTTATTTTCTAGCCCACGAATGTTCCTGAGGAAAAATAATTCAACAAGGTACTATCAGAAAAGGAACATAAAAATCCCCACCCTACAGCGCAACAAGTAACGACCGCATAAATGGTGCAGTTTAAATTCCCGATAAGAAGAGATTCGTCGATCGTATAATTTACGGTTAAAAAAACTTTGATTCACGAAATTCTCGTTGGACAAAACTACCCTACGAAAAATGCCATCATACTGGCAACCATAAGTATATATGGTACATTTACACGGTATTTGAACACATATTTTACATATACATATAGACTCATACCCATTTTTTTTAACGACCTAAAAGTATGTGACCTGGGGAAACTATTTTAACGAGCTATGAGCCTTACATTACTCGCAATGGGCAAATTTGAAATTGATGTAGGAACCAATAAAAAATAGGTCTTCAAATTTTCTATACGGACGCACACATGTACGCACGCGCGCGTTCGCCCACACCACCCGGAAAATGGTATTTTTGAGAAAGTGCCTACATCTTCGACCAAACCCCGCGTTATCAATAGTGGCCGTACAAGCACCGCGTTCGAACGAGTAGGTAAGGAAAATTGCACGAGTACTCGACTAAATGATTTTAAGATCAGCATCAAAACCTCAAAAAGAAAAACTTATACCACCGGGATCAAGATTATTGAATAATCCAGCGGAAGCTAAGGAGTAATAAAGGAGGTGTTTGAAGGAAACTGTTAACGGATTAAGGATCGCCATGTAGAGTACAATTTTTGAATTCTAGATCCTATATGTAGTCAGCCCAATAATATAATGTGTATGCGAGTATAATGTGATGCATGCTTCGTCGCACAATGTGTACTTGTATATCGCTGTGCATAAAGTAGGTGACAATGCGCCTGTGTAGGAAACGGAAGCGTGGGCGAATGCTAGTTCTTACCTGAGCTTGTATGCCATCAGACTGAAAAAGAACGAAGTGATCAAGTACATATACTTCTCGCTGTATTCATACATATACCTATGTACTTATGAGTGCATACATCTATATATGTATATATATATATGTGTGTGTGTGTGTGTGTGTGTGTGTACACACACACACACACACACACACACACACACACACACACACACACACATACATATACACACATACATATCCTGGTTGAGCGTAGCGCACACAGAACATGAGAGTAGCTGACGGCCTTGATCCTTGGCGCTGCGGTTGCGCCGAGCTCTGCACGTACTATATAGTTTACTAACAAGTACGACGCACAATCATTCGGACGCTGTGCGTCCCGGTTCGACAATACTCAACTCGCGCGTGTTTATACTTTCACTAATGTATAAGTACCTCTATCTCCAGATATGCTATGACTCGGCGTGGTAAACTCAGGCGCGCGCGCACACACGCACACATACACGCATGCACTCATCGACGACTCTAAATGTACACTACCACACTTTAGTATACTTCTCTTAATGCGAGTGTCCCTCGTCCCTGCCTACACGCTTAGCTAAACCTAACTCATGGTGGCCGTAGTTCTCAACCACCGATTGTGAATTCATTTCTTTTATACGGTCGATCTCGCACCTTTCGTTTATCCCTGACACGATTTTGGGTCGCGCAAGGGCCTATCGCTAAGTTTTCCTGCGATTATTTTTCATCTGAATAAACTATTCGAAATCTCATGAGGATTGTACCAAAAGAGGGGAATCAAAAGGGTATCATACTCGTTACACAGCACGCGAACTTTCTGAGGGACTGGGAATTGGGTAACGGGTTTTAGGTTTTTCTTAGTCCAAAACGCTGGGCTGAGCAATTTTGCGTTTAACGGGTCTGCATAAGCTTGAGGTCGGAAAAGAGAAGGCCGGTATTATCCACACAATTAATACAAAGTTTAGCCAGGTTTGAGTTGGTTTTATCAACAGATATGTTTGTTTTATCAACAAATATGTTGGTTTTATCAACAAATATGTTGGTTTTATCAACAAATATGTTTTATCAACATTGGTTTTATCAACAATGAAGTTTGTATTATTTAAACAATGTGCCGTCAAGGGGGGGGAGGAGCTCATATTAGTTTTGCAGTAGATGGGAGGGGGGGCAACAGATAATAGACTTAATCTTTTCTTCCAGGGGGCAACGCCGCCCCCCCCCCCTTTGTACGCCTGTTAGTGCCATAATGTAGGTGATTCTGACAAGTAGGGTAATGTGGAATGGAAAATAAAAACATGTACTTTAAGTATAATAATAAAACTCTCGAATGGTCGGATACTTTTTGAAATTTTGTAATTACGGAAATGTCAGACTTAAAAAAAACGTTCAATATTCGACCAAGAAAGAACATTAATTATTTGTTATCATAAATGAATAAACATATAAAAAATCATCCAATCCTACAATAGAAAATGTTGTGAAACTGTCCGAATTTGAAGTGAATCGGATGACGATTCACGATTTTTTGATCGTTGTAAATGTATATCCCGCCTTAAATGAACGAACGGTGATAAAAATGCACCTGGAATTCGCTCTACATGTGGTTTTATTTCAAACCGAATGATAGCACATTTCAAGGACTAGCCCCTTGATCGAGGGGCTGGCAGCATAAAAGTCGTACATTTTCGTGGAGAAAATACTATCTCCTCATTATCAAACTTAAATATGTTAAGGTCTATTCGGAGGAAGTTTTATTGTTTATTTGATGCATAAACGGATTAGGTTTTTGATGCGTGATCGGAATAGAGACGAGTCCAACAAAATGAAATGGTCTCCAGTGGGAAAATTGGCGAAGTTGTAACACTGCAAAAACGTTATAACTGCTGCCCATTCACCGCCTGTAACTGGTATTATGGGAGTTGTACGACTTGGAAGTTGCAATGTTGTATTGACATCGCAACACGCAGCTCGCGGTCAGGTAATAAGTCGCTTCCGGAGGCCTTGGTCTCTGCTCACGTTGTTGGCTTTTGTGTAAACGTTGTCACTTTTGACCTCTGCTCACGTTGTTGGCAGTTTGTGTAAAATCAAGTCCACAGTGTCAATCGCACACATAAATATAAGCATACTTACGAAATATCAAAAAACGGCTACTCCTAACAAAATCGCTGCATGTGTAGTAGTGGTGACAGTATCAAAAGTTGTGTGTCATCACGATTGTGGGGCGCCATTAAAAATACTAAAGATAATCTTTATTAACAGAAATATCATTTTTAGTTATTTTAAAGTTAGCGCTATGACCATGGTATATTTCCTTCGAAGTCATACAACTTCTGTTCAATTTTTTTCACCAACAGTCCTGTTCGCGAGATTTTTTTCTATTCCATTAAAATGAGATACTCTGTACCGAATGGGTTTTGAAATTCATTTGACTCGCGAAGACACGCATAATCCGTGGACGATTGTCGCGGTTTCATTTTTTATGAGCCCCATATACAACTGCACTGATTTGATTTTTGTTCCCCAAAAATTCTCTTGGAAAGCACACTTTCTTCAGTGATACTTTTCGTTCGCCACGTTATGTACTCTGCATGCGTTCTTTGATTTAATTTCGAAATATTACTCACATATATACATGTGGCACGATATATATATATATATATATATATATATATATATATATATATATGTGCTTCAGCTCGATTCTAGATTCTAGATTCAATAGCAACATATTTGACCTCAAGATGATATGAACTGGATCATAAATTTCCAAAGTGATTGATCGTGCTATTTCGTAAAATTTGATTTACCTTGAAATCACTTTTTCTGTAAGCCCCGGTGCTGAAGTGTATATTTGTTTCTTAAAAATTGGATAATGAGAAATTTCTACGACACTCTTCAGAATTTTTCAGACCTCAGTGCTCATTTGGTCTGTTTACGTCGCAAATTGTTGCAAGTCGTAGTTGCAAACAAGTGCGAGCAATGCCAACATTGTCTACCTATTTTTTAGTTTGCCAAAACTTCTAGAAAGTTATCATGTTTACACATAAAGATATTGAACTAAGTTGATAGTTTGGAAAAAACGACGAAAACTTAACAATAATAAATCATTTGTACTTTTTCGTTATATATAGAACAGCGGCGGTTTTGGGATTTTTTAAAAAGGGCAAAAAGTAGAAAATCCAGCAATGTATTCATCATGCTTTATTTCTTGGTACTTAGGCTACAAAAAATATATTAAAAGTATTTATTTAACAATAAACTATTCATATACATATACGTTGTCTAAGAGCTTATGGATCTAAAAAATCCAAGAAGTCTCTTGTAAAGTATTGCTATATTTATCATACTCGATCGTGTTAAATTTACGAATGTAGAAGAAAAGAAAACAAGTTATCACATTTTGACGACACAACAGTTTTATGCGTATCAAATTTCGCGCTTTAAGAATGTATAAAAAATGATATAAATAAAGAATTTAAAAATTGCCCGATAGACTATGGAGCCAAAGATTGCATTTAAAACTATCGAGAATGCTTCGTCTCAAAAAATGCGGTTTCGAGCAAAAACGCGTTTAAATCTACCTGCGCCCGAGCCAGTTCCGTCGCGCCCGCGGCCACATTTACCCTCATAACTCCATCCCTAATTCAGATTTCGGACTACTTTTTTCAGACGCGTGAAAGCATATGGAATAATAATCGGCAATAAAAAAAAAAAATTCCTGAAAAATGGAGGTAATTAACCTCTTTCAAAAAGTTGAACCTCTTTCGTAACTCGCAGTAAATTTCGTTCGCTAGAGTCTTGATTTTAAAAAAGTACATTGGAGGAATAATTATTGTTAGCAAGTTTTTCTTCTTCTACGCGCGGAATAATATTAAACGGTCACTTCTGAAGCAGAAATAAAAAATATGCCTTAACAGGTGTGCCTGAAGTAAATACGAAATTAGATAAATTGAATAAACAAACAGGTAATTTAAAATATATTTCAATAGATGGCCATAGCATTGATATGCATACATGTATATATGTAATATACTATATTACACTAGTTTCTCCTTTTTATATTCGAAATATTCAAATTGTAGTGAACTAATTATCCATATTTTTAACGCACGTAAATATAGTGATTATTTCCAAAAGTTGAATCATCAAAACGGTGAAAACACTTCCGCATGCAAATGCCCGGAAGTTTTTCAACTTTGTGAAAGAATTAACACAATTCAGGTGATGTATTATTATATGAGCCTGCATTCGTTATCTTCACACAATGAAAAAATGTACGTGAAACAAATCGCACCAAAGCAGAAATAAATCGATTAATTGTGATTTGATTTATAGGGAAAAAGCTGACAAAAAAGTTAACAAATTGATTTTACGAAAATAAAGTCTTCTTGGTAAACAAAAGGCGATAAACAAAAATGTCTGGTCAATTTTTTTTAGACTTTACTAAACGAACGAAAGCTAGTTGGTGTTCAGATTTTTTAAATATTAATTTTCCATTAAGTTTGTATCTGCGGAAAAAAAAGTGCCGATCTGTCTAAGGCCATATACAAATTAATAGTGAACAGTTTTATTGAAATCCGAAACCCCAAGGTTTCAATGTTCGTCAGAATTTTGCTGGAATTACCCGCACAATGGATTATTACGTTACCGATGTTACTAATACTACTCTCGCTGAATTGCTCCCAGGATTCGGAAATTGAGAACCCCTTTTCCATTTCTAGGTTACACGCGCAGCGAGCCGAGTTTCACTTTTTCGACGCTGAACGCTCACACATTGACACACACAGATACAGGAAATACGAGCGCAGCACCATAGCACAACTCACACGCGAGTTTGTGGACGGCAGTAGTTAAAGCAGTCACCAGGTTGACTAGCAGACGAAGTTGGGTGGGCTCGTTTCTCCCCACTACGTGATTTTTAAACCCGTAGCTTTTGGTCAGGCTTCCACGAGTATAAAAACCTCTCAGTTTCGTTGAAACCGACCTCGATCGTAAAAAATAATTTTTTTCCTGTATATGTTACGTTTGGAACTTTAAAAAGACTCGCAAATAAAATTTACCGCTTTTCATCGCAATCCAATTTCTAATGGTCTTTCTAGGAATTGTTGAATATTTCTATACGTTATTCCAT
Organism: Ophion obscuratus; assembly: GCA_964007375.1. Taxonomy (NCBI): domain Eukaryota; kingdom Metazoa; phylum Arthropoda; class Insecta; order Hymenoptera; family Ichneumonidae; genus Ophion; species Ophion obscuratus. The sequence goes on along the minus strand of OZ023317.1, from coordinate 714,700 downwards.
AAATATTCACGACGGTCAATAATACATTTGGAATTCGTCCCGAACCCTATGCACTCTAGGGTCAAAAATATAATTGACTGTGTGGGATTTGTGTGACGTAAATATTGGGCCGTATGAAACGTTCTGAAAACTTCGAGGCTCTGCCAAATGAGGGATTTCCTCTTAAATAACAGTATAGCGTTACAAAAATTCAAAAGAAAATATTTTATTACTTAACAAAAAGCGATTATTATCTCATTCAATGGAAGTAGTGAAGGTAGTATCGCACCTGTTAGTGGTAGAAACCCAAAATATACATCATATACGAGATAAGTGAAAATATTTCCTTTTTTATAGGAAAATGTATAAAATAACTTGATGCAATCTTTTATTACATTATTTAAGTTATTTTGGTAGTGTTGGATATTCCTGTGATGAACTTGAGCTCAGTCCCAACTTATATTTGTGACAAAGGTTAATAATTTCAAATACCGAACTTATGTGAGAGTGTTCCAATTATATTGAGACATAGGAATCACTTGAAGACAAAGGACGAAAAACGCTCGGTTACGTGTCGAAATAAAGGGCTAGTAAAATCGCATGACTCGATTTTCATTTGGTGAACATCCTCAAAGTGATTTCGACATCAACTATATATTTTTAATGAGGCCCAATTTTTTTAATGGCTGAGTCGATTCCTACGCAAAAAAAATTGACTTTTGTCTACGGATTTTTTAATCTGATGATTGCTTTCAGCGAGGCTGCACGACGTGGCTCTGATTATTATTTATTGAGCTAGCAAGAAGAAATGTATTGCGATATAGTTGTGGCGATAATAACGACAACATAAGGGATTTATGCGATGAAAATAGGGTAGTGTTTATTTTCATCTCTCCTTGCTTTGAAAATCCTGCTCACTTGTAAATGTTATATAATTAAAAATCCTGTTGGTAAATCGATTAACAAGTACAATTTTGGTCTTGGGTTTCCATTTCTCTAGAACAATTTATTTTGGACGATTCGTCGCCAAAGTTCTGTTGAATATTCATTCGACGGGGTACAGGCATAGCATTTATTACAGCTATCAAGAGTAACACCAGTTTTGCTAAGAATGAAGTTTGCATTAAGTGTGGAACATCTCTTTACAGAAAAGGTTACTATGATTTACGGTAAAACAGCACAAAATTTCAATGATACGCCGAACTTCTATGCTGCACAATTTCTTGAAAATAGTGTCCATCACGTCATGCATGTCATCTCGTCGTGAAATTTTGATGTAAAGATGGTAATGTTCAATCAAAAAAGGGAATCGGCAAACAACGGCTGGCAACGAGAATGAAGAAACGACTGTATTAGTTACTGTTTTTCAAAATCCTAATCTGACCTGACCAGTTTCCCACTGTCTGATATATGTCAAATGAGTGTTCATGAAAGTTTAAAATCTCCAAATTCCACCTGTACCTAATGTCGTTACATCAAGAGCTTCATCAAGATGATTCTCAAAATTGAGTTGTATTTGGTAAATAATCTCTTTATTAGCTATGAATCGACAGCGACCGTTTTCGGTTTTTCTTGTTTGCGATGAATTTCCAGTCACCAATGATGTGGGAGTGAATCTTCATAAGATGCATTGTGAGTTAGATGAAAATTCAAGATGACTCCGATATGTAATACCCCAACGATCATGATTCATCAATGTCTCGTGCGGAATTATCGGTGATAACCTACTAGGTCTTTTTTCATAAGTAGTACGACGAATGGAGTGCGAAATCTTCTGGGACTATATCTTCTTTCTGCACTACTTAAAATAATAAGCCTGGTAGATAGAAACAATACGTGTTTCCACCATGACGGGTGCACAACTCGTTATTCGTGTATTAGATGTCAAATCCTGCTCCAGAATTACCCGGGTGGCTGGATAAATTAGAGACGTTCAATTAATTAGTCAGCGAGATCGCCTTATTTGGAATCGTTAGATTTTTATTTATGGAATCTGCTTAACCCTTTAGCAGTCAGGCGAAAATGAGATTTTCGTGCCACTTTTGTGTTAGACACAAAATTTGATAGATTTATCCTATATTTTCAGTATTACGGTTTTTGAGGTCGCTAAATCCGAGTCGGAAACCGGTTTTCCAAAATTCAAAATGGCGGATCCACTATGACGGATGCAAAGTCGATTTCTAATTTTCAAAATGGCAGATCCAATATGGCGGGAGAAAATTCGAAAAGTAGTTGGTTTTCGACAAAAATTTGTATCTTTAGATGTATGTGGTCGCGAATTTCGAATTTGAGTCCTGACTCTATGTATCTGAAGCTCAGATACATTATGACGAACAAGAATTGACCAAAGAAACTGAAGATTATAAATTGTTGAATACAAAAATCCTAAGAACCCAAAAAATAAAAGAAAAAAACAATAGGTGCAGACAACAACAAAAAAATAATTAAATTAAAATCGAGAGAACAAAATAATAGTAGGAGTACAAATAAGTCACAGCCGTTTGACAAAAGATGGCCCGACCCGGAGGTTATGGATGAAATGTTCAGATGTAAAACGTCATATCGTAAGGTTGGACATTTGACAAGAACATAATCTTGAAATATTAGCGATTTTCTATCAGCATCAGATAATTTTTTTCGTGCGAAAATTTCGAGTTTTGAGCCCAATAATCGTCATTTGCGGGAACTTGTAATTTATTACTTCTTTAATTTGAAGAAATCTGCAGCTGAGGCGCATCGATTGCTTGTAGAAGCATATGGTGAGGTTGCTTTGAGTGAGAGAAGTTGTCGTGAGTGGTTTCAAAAGTTTACGAACGGTGAGTTTGGCCTCGAAGACATAGAACGTAGCGGTAGGCCGGCGGAAGTAAATCAAAAGTTCCCGCAAACGACGCGTATTCGGCTCAAAACTCGACATTTTTGCACGAAAAAATTTCGTGATGCTGACATAAAATCGCTAATATTTCAAGGTTATGGTCTTGCCAGGTGTCCAACCTTGCGATATGACGTTTTACATCTGACAATTTCAACTATAATCTCCTGGTGGGACCATCTTCTGTCAAACGGCGGAGACTTATTTGTACTTCCCATCAAAAATTGAAAATACAAAAAAAACTCAATTTTTTTTAATTCCAAAAATACAACAAAAAAATTGGAATACGAAAAATACGATTTTTATTTTAAAATATGAATAGTAAAAACGAATTCAAAAAATACAAAAAGCACGAAAAAATCACAATACAAGCACAAAAAAATTTTGATACGAAAACACAAAAAAAAGTTTAAGGAGTGAGATGCAATCAGAGGCGTGAAAATACTAGCTTTTTAAATATTTTTTTTAATAGTAATTAAGTTTGTTTTACAGAAGTGGTTACACAGACTTTTTATGTTATATTTCAACTTGAATTGTACAAATTTTCAAAGAAAAATATAAATTAAAAAAATATCGCCATCTTTGTCGGCATGTAGTGCTTTGCGGTGACCATCATAAAATTTTACTGGATCATCTGAAATCAAAAACAAAAAAAAATGATTAGTTTAATAGTAAATCTAGCCCTTAAACGAAGCTTTTTTAAAAAAATTAACAAAATGGCGGCTTCCGACATATAACTTTCGATTTTCGATAAAAAAATCGGCCGTTTATTGTTAAAAAAAATAGAAATTTTCAACAAAAATGAAAATCCTTCGATTAAGGACTAATTTTTAATGCTATCAATAAGCACACCAAATTTCATCAAAATCCATCGCCTGGTTTTTTAATTATAGTGGTCACCGACTTGAAACACATAGTTTCGAGAAAAACGCGTTTAAAGTTTTTCGATGTGGATACGATATTATATGTTCGTAAAATTTTGAGCGCGATGGATGAAGCTAAACTTTTTTTAATGTATTTTGATCCGCTGAATCCGAATATTTCAATTTCTTTGCCGAAAAATCCGGCATTCCATTGTTTATAGCCAATTGTTAAAACAATTTTTCAACAAATTAAAGTTTTTCGGGATGAATTATTTTTTAACACTTTGGGCAATTTTAAAACGAAAGTATTTTTTATAAAATTCCGCTAAAGTTTCTTAGTTTGTGAATAATACATTTTTGAAAATTTCTGAAAGAGTTTTCCAATGTTACACTTGATTTATGTATAGAAATACTAATTAGAAAATGACTTACATCGAATCATCAATTGCTGGGCCATATAATAGGGCTTCTGTCGATGTGGAAGCTTCCAAAATATCAATTTGTTGTTGCCTTCAAAGCATTCTGCCTTTCCGGGTATTATCGTTTGCGCGTTTGTCAGCCGCTACCTACCATGGGGACCCGATGCCCCTTCACTAATTGTGGGATATCCCGGAAACTATTCTTCGGATTGACTTGAAATTTTCAGGGAATATTTTCGAAACATCAAACTTCAAGAAAATGTTTTTAAATAATCGATTTTTTGAAAATTCTGACTGCATCTCACTCCTTAATACAAAAAGTACAAATGAGAATACAAAATCGGAGTCAACAACCCCCACATCCTCGATTCGTGACCCTGGGTTAGGCAGCGAGCGGGATGTAAAACCAAAAAAATATTCTTCTACATTTTTGACTATGGTTGATTTGTTATAAATGGTTTGCTAAATTTGTATTCATCATAATGTATCCAAGCTTCAGATACTCAGAGTCAGGACTGAAATTCAATATTCGCAACCTCAAACATCTAAAGATACAATTTTTTGTCGAAATCCAACTACGTTTCGAAGTTTCTCCCGCCCTATCGGATCCGGCATTTTGAATTTTAAAAATCTGATCTCAGATTCGGATTCAGCGACCTCAAAACCCATTACATATTCACCTTCATCGAAATCAAACTATTTTTTTTATTTGCGTCCGCCATATTGGATCTGCCATTTTAAATTCTGGAAATCCGATTTCGGACTCAGCAACCTCGATAACCGTAAGGTACTTACTTTGGTCGGAATAAAACTATTTTTAGAATTTGCATCCGCCATTTCGAATTTTGGAAATCCGATTCCAGATTCGGATTCAGCGACCTCAAAAACGATGATTTACTAAATTACAGTCAAATTGGTGTAGTAAAAGTATGTTTTGTTTTCTTTCAAATGCTCACATATGTGTCATGGCACAAAAGTAGCATGACTTTTTTCTGCTTGTTTGTGTGTCACTGACATTCAAGGGGTTAACGAAAAAGTTTAGCACGATTGACCAGTCGCCCGAGAAAACATGAAGATGTTAATCTAAAATCCCTTTTGCGATATCCGTCCAGAGGACTCATCAATAGCGGATTGATATTCCATTGCTCGCAATAACACGTGTTTGGGAATTAAAGGTTATCACTTTGGGCATTCATTATCATTTTTTTGCGTTCTCGTTTCAAATAAAAACGAAAATGACCGCCTACAATATTTCTGAAAGCAATGATTAAGTGAAAACGTCTTTTGGACAAAAGATAATCTTTTTACCCAGCATTTGATTCTGCCCCAAAAATATCGAACCCCATTTAAAAAATCAGATATCAGCTTGAAATGACCTCGAGTACATCAGACAAACTAAAAGCGAATCATGCGATTTAACTCACCCGTCATTTCGACACGTGTTTCAGCCATTTTTGTGTTTCTTTGTCCTCGAGTTATTTCGATGCCGCAATATAAATAAGACACTCTGTATATGCATATTTAATTCAATGCTACTCTCATCATAATAAAAATGGCAATTAAAATGACGATTACAATTATAATAATGCGAAACAGCGGATGATCAAGTCTAACAACAACACCCCATACAATAGCAATAATAATAGTGAATATAATGCTATGTCTACGTACCTGTAAAGAAGAATAATAATCACATTAACAAGTGTTAATCATATTGCTCTTGCATTCAAATTAATACATTTTTCTTTACACAACTCGCGTATCAATGTACAGTCGAAAATTTACTCCGAAATTATTCTGCGGTCAAGGACGTGAAACCAAATAGTTGGATCGTGCAAAAAATGGAATATTCTTCCAACATTTTTTCGCGTTCAAGAACAAAGGAAGTACCTGAAGTACAATGTTTTTTTTTCTTCTGCGTATGCGGCATACTACAATTGTCGTGTCAAAACGGCAAGCATTGCGATAATGATACTCTCATTTCAGAACTGCATCGCGAATGTCCGATAGCCACAACGCTCAAAGCTTGTTATGTTGCGGTATCGTTGTTACACCCGTGACGTATCTTTGTGAATAACGTGAAATCGTCACGGTGCACTGCACTGTCGATGATAAGTCTGCGAGAGATGAAACGCATGTTCAGCTGAGCGGAGAAAAATTCAACCGAGTAAAAGTCATAAATCTGTCACTGCGCGCGATCGAACTGGCTACACATGTTCACGTCCCTTATGTTCTTTCGCGGGACTCGCGAAGGCAGCGTAACGCCACGTTGAGCGCTACATGACGCGTAATGCAGAACACGGGCTGTCGTATCAACGGAGGTGTGCTATTGTTGCATGCTATGACGCCCACAAACGTGTTTAAGTTAACTACCGCGGTCCCGTTAGGTCAAGTCGATGCGGAATTTTTACGTGAGGGTAAACAGTCATATATTCGATGTAGACATTAAGAATGCACGAAGAAAATCCGTATTACTCTCGGTCCTATTTTAGAATAAGGCATCGCGTATATGGACACATGAGCAATCTCATAGGCATGGCTTTTCATGAATGAGAGATAGGGTACCCTAAAATTGCGGAGCTACGTGTTTTTATCATTGGCTATAATGCGGAAAATTGATTTACCCTGATAGTTATAATTTTTACCGTCCTCGTGAATAAAGTTACATTATCTCATGCCAAAAAGACGATTCGTTCACGTGAAATCCGATTTGGAATTGGTTATGTTCTACATAAACACAACACATGACGTTCAACTGAAGTCATGATAGTTAAAAGCTCATGGGTGCATCTGCAATTATTTTTATACATACTACCCGGGCATGCAAGACATTTAAAAACTGATTTGCAGGTTACAGATCAGTTTCCCTTAACGATCAGAGTTAGTGCTGCAAATAATTTCTCAAATTCTTTCGATGACAAGAAATATTCACATCACTGTGTTGAACATTTGGAAAACCCATTCGCAGGATATTCTTGCTACTTCCTCAGCGATGCAGTCAACGCTGGATTTAATTTCCTAAATTCTTTCTTGGGCATCTAACATTCGCACCGCTATTATGTTAAGAGCTCTTGTATATGTAATATTAAGGGGTTAGGTCACAACAACGGGTATAAAATCATGTGGGAATTTAACAATTTTTTTCGTATGAAAAAGTGATTCACTCATAAAATTAATGACACATCTATTTAGTATGAATATCAAGCTGTTAGAATTTTTTCTGTGTACAAAATGGCTGACTACTAATATTTTCTTTTGTTATATTTTTTTAGGCGCTCCACGGCATGACATTTATCATCTACAATTTTTTACCAAGAACAAGAAACAAAAATTCTCGTCGATCTACATTAGAATACCTAGAGAAGTACGTACGGAATATAAAAAAAATGTTTTATTCAAAAGTTGTAGATGTTTGAATTGAGTTGTAGGCATTTGAATGAATTTTCAGTGGAAAATTTCATATAAAACTGCTCTTAAAATGAAAAGTTTTCAATTAATCAGAAATTCCGTACGTACTTCTCTGCGAAATGCAATTAGCAACATAACTTTTAAATTTGAAGTAAATCGAGTGAAAAGTGATGAAGTTATTTGTCACGCCAATCGGAAAAAAGCTGTTTCGAGAAAACCGCATTTAAAGGTTTAGGTACTCTATGGCCGTGCCAGAGGTGGGCTTACGTTATACGCTCAAAGTCAGTGAAAAAAATGTTTCTTGCTATAAATCGAATAGTAACTTATTCTTATAACGATAAAGCGCGATTTAAGCGAAAATAAAAAAATCGATTTTTTGAAAATTCTACTGTGGCCTTACCTCTTCATACGCGACATTATGCACAAAATTTCGGAACAGAAAGAATAGAGCACACGACCACGAATCTAAATTTGACGTATTGTTACTACCCAGGCATGCAAAACATTTAAAAACCCATACGCAAGTTACTGGTAATTCTTTTCTTAATATTCAGAGTCAGCGCTGCAGACACTTCCTCAAATTCTGTCACCGACAAAAAATATTCACACTATCCCTGTGATGGACATTTAAAAAAACCCATTTGCCGGTATTGGTTTGATATCGTCAGCGATGATAGTCAACACTGACCTACAATTCCCTGAATTTCTTCTCCGACAAGTCACATTCACAACTCTACTCTGTTGAATAACTGTTGCACGGGAAAAACTCATCCGTGACACTATGCATGAAATCTTGGCACGGAAACAGTCGAGTAGACGATCATGAATCTAAATTTTTTGTATTATTACTCTGGCATGCAAAACATTTGAACACTTATTTGCAGGTTACTGATCTGTGTACCTCAGCCATCAGAGTTAGCGTTGCAAATACTTCCTTGAATTCTTTCGCCGACAAGAAATATTCACACTATCGCTGTGTTGGACATTTGGAAAACCCATTCGCAGGTTATTCTTCCCATTTCTTCAGCGATGACAGTCAACGCTGGATTTAATTCCACGAAACCCTTCCCCGACAAGTAATATTCACACCTCTGCTGTGTCGAGGAACTGTTGTACAAGAAAGACTCGTAAATCAAAAAAGACAATAAATCAACAATTGGCAATGAAAAAATCTGAAAAAAATTATGGTCAATCTTTAGGCCGTACTTCTCGAGGGGAAATAGGATTTTTTTTCTTCTTATTTTTAATATATTTTTTTCATTAAGTATTCAGCAACCTGCGAAGAAAGTGATTTTAGGCAGGACGAAAACGACCCAGGTTCACAGATTGAGGGTTAACTTGAAGTACCGCCAGAGCCGAACCCCAACCGCCCATCTACTCGTGTCGGTAATATTCGCCATTATAATTTTTGTAATGTTCGTACTTATAATTCTTTCAATATTCGTCATTGTAATCATTTTAATATTCATAATAATAATTCTCTTAATATTTGTAAGTATAATTCGTTCAATATTCTTAATTATAATTCTCCAAATACTCATCATTGAAATTTTTTGAACGCTCGTAATTATAATCCTTTTAATGTTCGTAATTGTAATTATTTCAATATTCTGAATTGTAATTCTTTGGAATAATTTCGCACTGGAATAATTCCGTCCCAAGCGAAATTTCATCCTGAAATTCCCGGGAACTATTAGCAATTAATCGCAACCAATATAATAACTTTTATACTTAAACAATCGTGAATTCACATTTTAGAAGGATTCAAGAGTATCCATCAATTAGTTGAGATTTTTAAAGCGATATAACACGTTGAAAACCGCGTATGGTTAATATTCGTAATTCGAATTCTTTTACTATTCGTAATTGTAATTCTTTGAAAATTCGTAATTGTTATTGTTTGTTAACATTCTTAAATGTAGATCTCTTGATATTGTTAACTGCAATCCTTCTAATGTCCGTAATTGCCATTCTTCCAATATTCGTAATTATGGTTTCTTTAATATTTGTAGTTGTGCGGGAGTACGCTTAACGCTCTCGCAATACCCACTGGTGTGCAGGGCAAACCACCCGACACGTCGAGAACACGCATTAACACACAAAGCACAAACACCTACAGAAACACGTCCGAGGGACATACCGGTGATGCGAATGATCAGGGACCCTATAAACGAGTCATCCTGAGAAAGCGAATAATCGGGGTCTCCTATAAACGGAGTCCACCGACAAGCGAATGCTCGAGGCCCCTATAAACGGGCTCCCCCGAAAAGCGAATGGGAATGAGTGTGCGTGTGAATATCGGAGGGCTCAAGTTTTGAGCATCTCCTTGAGCATCCAGTATGGCTACTGGATGAATGCGAGTACATTAACCGGTACACGTCACGAAGGCGGACACTCACTAGCACGCACACTTAACACCGGGGGACCGCACTGGGACTCCCCCGCCGTTCTCCGCGGCCGGTGGCCTGGGCCCGGACAGCCAGAGGGTACCCCGAGTAAAACGGATCGTACAGGGACCCGCGTCCTCTCAGCCGGATGGACCTGGCTGCCCCATCAGCCAGTGTATAATCCCCATACTGTAGTAGAGCCGGGTGGCGCCCGGAACGTACCCTGCAGCAGCAGCGGGGTGGGGGCTCGATGAGGCCACTGGTGTCCTCTCTGGGCAGTCGGTGGCGGGGATATGTCGGCGGGGACGGTATGCGGCGTCTTTATTCCAAAGCACACTCACACATACAAACAAAAGGGAGGATAAAGAAACATGGCAGCACAACAAAAAGGAAATACGATAAACGCATCAAGAGAAATGGAGCCCCCAACTCCGACAACAAAAACGACAAAGACGCAGACAGAAGAACGAACGGACGGACGAACGGGACAAAAGACAGTACCGATCGCGTCTGTAGCGGAGACGGCTGAGGCAAAGATTAGGGCCTAGCTACAGTTAATCAGGCAATGCCTCGTGAAAATGAAAGAGAAGACGCCGGTGCAATGGAACATATGCACCGTAATAACGACCAGCATGACAAGGATCCGGGAAGCGGCAGGCGAGGCGTGGCACAAATGTGATATAATGCGCGTGCTCGGGACCGCTGTGAGACAGCGTGGCGCGAAAGAACAAGTGACGCCATAAATGAAACAAAAGCGCGAGACCACGGGCTCAAGCCCGGACCCGACGCCGGCCAGACGGTTGACGGAGGGTGCGGAGCCCACCCCGTGGCAAACAGTTTTGCGGAAACAGAAAGGACGGAACAAACAGGTGACAAAAACGCCGACAACTGCGACTGCGACGCCAACGGCAACAACTGTGACGTCAACGGTGAAGAAAGGGGATGGGAGCCGCCCGGCCCGGAAAACCGGTGCTGGGGTAGTCCGAATCAGACCCAGCGGGGGCAAGACGTACGCTGAGCCACTGCGACGCATGAAAGCCATTGACCCTGCGACCGAAAAGTTGGAGGTCAGCGGCTAGCGCATGACAAAGGACGGAGGTGTCTTGCTCCGCGTCAAAAGTGGGGCGGGAAACCGACAGAACTTCCAGGACAAGCTTCGGCAAGCCCTGGGAGCGGATGCACAGGTACGGGACATGACCTCCAATGTTAGACTGGACATACTGGATCTGAACTGTGTTACTGACAAAGAGGAAGTGACGGAGGTACTACAACTAGAGACAAAGGACAAGAGGGACCCGATGGTGCATATCTTCGGGCCAAATAAACAGGGACAGTGTATGGCTGTGTGCGAGCTTGAGGAGGGCGCCGCAAACGCCCTACTCGTAAAAGGACGACTGAAGATCGGTTGGGTGTACTGCCGCGTCGGACCTAGTACGGAAGTGACAAGGTGCTATCGGTGCTTTGGGTACGGACATACTAGGACGTAACGCAACGGACAGGACAGAAGGCAAACTGCTGGAAATATGGCAAGGTAGTCCACGTCAGTAGGGACTGCAGACTGGAACCGACAAGCTTCCTATGCACTGAGGCGGGGCACGGGAGTACCGTGCATGCACTGGGCTCCGGGGCGTGTGCGGACTTTAGAGCGGCACTGGAGGAGTGCAGGAATGCGAGGAAGCACACCTACAGCTTTGTCAAATCGCGACTGAACATAACGCTGACGTGCCCGTACTAAGCGAACAGTACAGGTACACGACGACGTGGTTCCAGAACGGCGCGGGAACGTCGGTCATATAGTTTAAAAACCACGGCATGCACGTTCTCGACTGCGGAAAGGGAGACGATTTCATCTGGGTGAGAGTGGGCGCTCTGAGGTACGTCAGCATCTACTTGACCCCGAACTGCTCCGCTAGAGAGTTTGTAATGAAAATAGGCACGCTGGAAGACGCATTGAGGGAGCAGTCCAGGGATTTGATAGTCGCGGGCGACCTTAATGCGAGAGCGATCAAGTCGGGCATGACCAAGACAGACAGACGCGGACGTCTGTTGCTCAAAATGGCAGCAAGACTGAACCTGACATTCGCCAACAAGGGACGAGTACAGACCTACATAAGACCGGGGGTGGGCTCCTCGAAACTGGACGTCACAATGATGTCGGACGGTATCCTGCTAATAATGAGCCGATGGACGGTAATAGATGACTACACGGCCAGCGACCACGAATACATCATTTTTGAGGTGGCGCGCCTTACAGGGACGTGGCGTAACGAGCCGGAACGACCCCCGCGGTGAAATGTACTCAAACTGGATAGCGACAAGTTCTCGAGGGTGCTACTGGAAGCCGTTCCACGCTCAGAGACAAGTCCGCGCGATCTGACAGGACGAAGGAGGACCGAAGAACTCGTGGACAAGACAACAAAACTGACGGCACGCGTATGCAAAGGTTCAATGCCCCGCAAAAGCACACGATAGAACGGATGAGCGACGTACTGGTGGACGGACGAGATTGCCTAGCTGCGGAGACTGCATACAGGCGAAACGCTGAATGTACCGAGGGCGGGAAAGGGACAAGCTATACGCGGCCACATTAATGACGCAATACAAAATGGCACGGAGATCGCTGACGATCTCCACAAAGAACAACAAAAAGCGCTGCTGTTGACAGCTATGCGAAGAGGTGGACCGGGACCCCTGGGGCTTGGGTTACAAGATTGTGACCCAGAAGGTGGTACCCAAAGTCCACCTGAACTCAAAGACGCGACGAATATGGGACGGATCGTTGACGGACTCTTCCTGACTCAGCCGACGAGGGGAAAGTCGACAGACGCGGACGATGAACTCAACTTTTCCGTTTTTACCGAGGAGGAGCTTACCAAAGCTAGTACCTCTCGGAATACGGGGAAAGGACGTGGACCGGACGGCATACCCGGGGAGATCTTGCTCCTGATGGCTCGCCTGAGGCCCGGGATCCTCCTCAATATGTATACCGGATGCCTTGCAACAAGGACGTTCAGCACGCGCTGGAAGACGGCTAGATTGGTCCTCCTTAGTAAAGGAAAAGGGCAACCCCATATGCCGTTTTCCTACAGATCCCTGAGTCTCCTGAATACTACGGGTAAAGTTTCCGAACTTCGTTTTAGATCGAGACTGACGGACGCGATAAGTGCGGCCGGGGGCCTAGCAGACAGCCAATACGGGTTCCGCAAAGGACGATCGAGGGTAGGGGCGATCCGCGAAGTAACTGAGACCGTCAAGGAGACGGACGAAGCTTGCCACGCGGCGAGGCCCCTAGTTATACTGGTGACACTGGACGTGAGGAACGCCTTCAACTCGGCTAGGTGGGTGGATATCTTGAGGGTGCTGAAAGGTACTTTCCGGATCCCTCCCTACCTCCTTCGGGTATTGAAGGACTACCTTAATGACAGATACATCACGTACGAGACGGAGGAAGGACCAGTGAGCCGTAACATTACCGCGGGAGTTGCGCAAGAATCCATACTAGGACCGGATTTGTGGAACGTGACATACGACAGCCTGCTGAGGCTGGAAATGCCGTGAAACGCAACGCTCGGCGTTTACGCCGATGACGTGGCGGCGGTGATCGTGGAGCGCAACGCAGGTCTGGCCCAGCTACCACTGAACCAGGTCATGAGGCGCATCGACGGATGGATGACGGCTCACGGACTGACTCTTGCACTAGGCAAGACAGAGATCCTCATGATGATTAGACGATGGATACCGACGATTATACCGATGACAGTCGGGACGGAACGAACGGCAACTAGTGAGGAGGCCAAGTCTCCTTGGGCCACACAAAACGGACGGCCGAGAGGGCGACAGTGAAGATTGCTTTGCCTTTGCCGCCTGATGGCCAACACGCACGGACCGAAAACATCGATACGCAGACTACTGATGACGATGGCTCACTCGATCCTCCTGTATGGCGCAGAGATCTGGGCCGACGCGCTCGCCGTAAAAAATACAGAAAAGCCATGACGTACGTACAAAGACAGGGCGCACTAAGACTAGCGTGTGTCTACAGGACCGTCTCAGCCGAGGCGGTTCTGGAGGTGCGTGATTCCTATAGACCTAATAGCCACGGAACGCAAACGAATCTACGAACACGACGAAAAGACTGAAAGGGCTGTAGCGGCAACGCGTGAAAGAGAAATTACCCTGACGAACTGGCACGTACGCTGGACGACCGAGACAGGAGGAAGGTGGACCATACGACTTATACGGGACCTAAGACGATGGACGGAGCAGGGCTTTGGGGAGGTAAATTTCTACCTAACTCAATTCCTCACAGACATGGATACTTCTGCAAGTACATACACGGCATGAAACGAGTACGGACGCCAGACTGTAAGTACTGCGGACACATACTAGACGACGTGGAACATACGTTCTTCACGTACGACAGATCGACGACACTAAGACAACAACTGGAACGGAGGACAGGTGTCCCACCTGACAACATAGTTGGAACAGCATCAGAGCGAAGACAGCTGGACACTCGTCGCCGCGTTTATCGAGGTGGTTCTGAGAGGAAAAAAAGAGGACGGATGCCTGGAGAGATAATGAGAATGAATGACAAAGGAATGAAAGGTGATGTATGACCGGGATCCTCGGGACTGACTGACTGAGTATAACTTCACCCCTGCGGGGTGAAGTTATACTTACGTGTTGCCACCCCGCGGAGACAGGACGGAGGAGGTTTTTAGTCGGTAGGCCATAGGGAGATTCCGACAGACGGGAGAGAACGTGTCTCTCCTATGATGCCTAACACATTTTCCCCTCGTATAAAAAAAGTAGTTGTATTTTAATATTCGTAATCATAATTCTAATACTACATCGCAATTGTTGATACTACATCGCAATCTAAACTTTTTGTATTATTAACACTTCGACATAAAAAACATTTGAAAACTTATTTGTAGGTTACTAATCTGTTTCCCTAAGCGATCAAACTCAGGGCAGCGAACCCTTCCTCAAATTCCTTCTCCGGGGTGTTTACCCTCAACGATTTGACGCTCAGGATTCTCGGTGTCTTTACACCCTTGAAACCCCATAGCCATTGAGTACGATAGCACGGATGTCCTTGATTTTCGGTGTTCTCTCCTCGCCGGTCACTTCGGCTTCTCGCTGTCATAATCTTCCTTGATCTTCTTCTCCTTGTCGTCGGCCGCGGCAGTTATCTCATCGATTATTTCTTTGTCGAGCTGCTCGTTTTCAGGATTTTTTATCGGCCAAGTGCCGGCGTCTTCTTGCCCTCGACCACCGGGTTCGTTTTGTTCTTCTCTTTTGTAATTATAAATCCTTTGCTTTCGTTCGACCACCGGGCTCGTTTTGTTCTCTTTTGTAATTATAAATCCTTTGCTTTCGTTCGTTTACTGGCTATGTGTTCTCCTTTCGATTCGATTCTTCCTCTCCGTGCGACGCGAAAAATCCGGCGAAAATCCCAGCAAAGCGCGACAAACAACTCTATTCTATCACACAACTACTACACATTGCATGAAATATATTTCGAACGGATATGCGAGGTTATACCTACTGCTTCCGACGTATCAAAAAATAATTTTTTTCTGACAAGATGCGAGCGCGGTCGGTAAAGACGGAACGATGCGAGCTGCGCGCCGTCAGTAAGAAAACAGATGAACTAAATGTTTGGTCCGGTAGATAATATTTCAAGCTTGGTACAAGTGTGCTACATGCATGTAAAAAAATTCTAAATGACTTTTCTCTGCCATTGATTCATGAAAACAGGTGAAAAATCTTAACATGTGTGGTTTTTCACGGTCTAGAGGATGGTTCTCACCAAATTGCCAAAAATACGATGCATTGGTTAATAATTTGTAATTTTCTCCACTTCTTTATTTATCAAATAACTACGTCAACGAAGTTTAAAACCCAAATAAATTAACAAAAATGTAATCTGTACATAAAAATACTCAAAAACTGAAATCAGACTTTGCTAAAACGTTGCGACTTGCCAAGATAGTACGAGTGTCCGATGTTGGTGCCGTCCGGCGTTATAGAACTTCTCCCTTCTAAAAGTACATTGTTTTAATTTTTATTTCACACCACTCTAGTTGCCAGAACCACCTACATCGATTAGCCATGCTGCAACGACGGCATCATTAAAATAATAATAACTCCATTGTGCAACAATATTTTTCAACAAAAGTACTCTACCTCGACAAGACTATATATTACTTGTTTCTAAATTCTCGACCGCGGCATCCCGATACCTACTCTCATCAGAAAAAAAAAGATTGACAATCGACCTGTTTCTTGGGCCCCAAGCTTATGAAGGCCTGTTATCACATTTAATACACATAGGGTGGGGAGTGAATTCAAACATTCATAATACCACAATCAATAAAATATTGTTAAAAGAACTAAAACCCAATTAAGAAAATAGTAAATGTTGGTGCACGCATTCAGTAAGGGGCCGACAGCTCGTTAGATACGCAATTATGATGTCGATTATAAACTGACTTTTACAATGTACTTTTGAATTTTGTTCGAATAGTGTCAAAACATTCTAAATGAGACTCTGTCAAATTAATAAGCTTTCGTTCTGTTTCCGGGACTGATTATTTTACAATAACCACAAAAATGTTACTTGAAAGAATGCACTAAATGCTATTCTCAATACGTTTCGAAGTAGAGATTGGTTTGGTGGCATTGTTTTTACTGCGGTTGGGTAGAATTCCACAAAACATAGGTAGGCTGGTAGAAATACGACGAGCTGATGGATTACGATTCCTTCTCCATGCCTAAAAAATTTAACATTTTTTTAACAGTACGGTTCGGTACATACAGGCAAGTAGATTCCAAAAATCTATCCCGGTGGATATAGGCCCGGAAGAGGAAGACGCTAGACAGGTTACTCTGTAATCATTGCAATACTTTAAGAGAGGTTTCTGCCTTGTTGGGCCAAAAAATGTTCGATTTTTCACCAATATTTTATGCGAAAAGTATCAAATATAGATTGATGATATTAGGTATGTTGACTAAGCGGTCTTTATTAAACATCAAAATATTTTTTAAAGTGTGACAAAACATGGTGGGGGCAGTGGGAGGAGCCACGTATGTCGGTGCGTGGGCGATGACATTCTTCGCTTGCGGAAGTCCTAAGTCCCGGACAGGTAATCTGAAGAACAAAAATCAAACATATTTTTACTTTGTACAATATTGTGTATAAGTTGAACTAGAATAAAGAAAAAAAAATTGTGAGCGTTCAGAAGGAAGTGTTTTTTTCCCAAAAAAATTCGCAGTTTTTCGTTCATTAAGTAAAAACTTTGAGATATTTTTGGATAATTCTAGTTCAACTAATGAAGACGTTTGCTGTACACGTACCTGCCAAATTTCATAAAGATTGCTTATTCATGTCATTTGTTGTCTGCCTCTGCGCGTCTCCACTTGCACCACGAGTCAGGCCCGGGCGGACAATTATCGTGCTTCTGCTTCGCATCTGTCGAGCATTTGTGATCGAAAATTGCCCAAATAGCATTTTTCATGGCCGTCACAGAATCAGAATTTCTAATAATTGCCAAACCATAGTAATTGGTCAAGTCACGAATCTATTTATCCGTCAATTTGCTAGCACCTTTTCCACCAACCCCTTTCTTCTATCCGGATCTCAATCTTGACCCCATTCGCTTTTTGACGTGTCCAACGCACTCTTTCTTCATCACGATAAATTCATCCCCATACGGTCGTATTGCCAGAAGTGATTTGAAGGTTTTCGTATCCCCGTCGCCTATATAGTTGCCATATTTTACACCGTGAAGCTCCTTTGATCATGTAAACATTTCGATAATACCATCCACTTCCATTTTTCCCGCGCTTCCAGTGTGATTGCATGCACAATTTCCTTTGCGTTCTTCGTACCAGCTATCAAACTCCTCAGTGCCCTCTTTGCCACTCCAGTAATTACAGGCTTGCCGAAACTTGGATTTCACAACAAGGTCCAGAATCTTACTGGAATATTTTCCAATCAGAGTGACTACCCCAAAAAACGATGAAAAACCTCCCTTGCTACAAGTTCCATCGCCTGAAACGATGAAATGCGATGGATCATTTCGCGCTGCGGCATTTTTTTCAATTTCCTCCCCTGCAGCTTTTCCGACTACATCGGCCGTGGTTTTCGCACCAGTCAACACATTTTCCAAGCATGCATAATGTTCCGTTCCTGTTAACCGTTCCTTGACGCAAATCCATCGTGTCACAAAAAAGATTTATGCCCTACAATCCGATTCCTAGTAAACGCATTACAAACACGATTCGTCGATTGATTTCGGAAGATTTGTTCGAAATTTTCGGACTAGATTTAACTTCGGTGGGGCCACAATCACACACGACACAGAGCTTGACTCCCAAACCTTGTTCGCCTTTTACATTAAACTGTACGTCACTTTCACATTCCTTGCATTTTAATAAGGCACTAAGTCTGGAAAACACAGAAATGAAATTGATAATGCGGTACCCGTGCATTGGACCAATGGTGATTTCAGTATCACGCGAATTCTTTAGTTTATGACGTACTTGCGTTATAACGTTTCGTTTTCACTAGAATGCGGATTACCACTGAATCGTCCTTTTTTAAAACTTATGACCAGGTCGCTCATTTTTGTCGCGATTGAGGTCTTTTGCTTTATACATTTTGCACCTCGCTTTTAAAACTTTGAAATCATCCGTTACTCTTCGAGTTTACAATCGTACTGAGGACGCCTCCCGAGACAGCTGCTTCCATAACGGACCTTTTACACATACATATATACTGGTCATCTAGGTATTTCCGACGAATACAGATGAAACGAACTCATAACATTCTCTTACAAAGGACGCGACCCTAGCGCATCGGTTGCGGCTTATAGTGTCGCGCCGACCCAAGCGCACTGAATTTCCTTTTCTTCGTCGGCCTATAACTATGCGAATTCTATTTATATCGACTTGAAATTTGCTAAACGTATTCTTGAACATTAGGTCTTTTCGATGAAGGTAGTACGAGCGCGCAATCTTGTTTTCTATAGATTTTGATCAAATTTTAACCAGACATTGTTCATATCATTATGCATGTTTAAGTGAAATTTCAGAACAGTCGACTATTTAGATTGGGAGATAATGGGTTTTAAAATTGCAACTTTTAACAGTGCAGGTTCTGCATTGAAATTTAGACTGAATAATTTTCCGTAAAAAATGTTTGTCCCCTATAATAAGAAGACATATGCCAACACTACAGAACAGGGTTGTTCAATATTTCGAGAAAAAAAATAATTATCGTGTTCCTAAAGTTAAAAATGTTTTCATAAAAAAATATTTGCATTATAAATATTAATATTTTATATTGTTTATGTGATTTTAATTAACAAATAAAAGTGTTGGTTCATTCATAACTAATTAAAAACTTTGTTTGATTTGGAATTACTTCCAAATAAAAATTTGTGTTGCAATATTATTTTAAATATGCCGCGCAAACTCACGTCATTGGATACATGCAACGATGCGGTGTTGCCATATGTCTTCTCATTATAGGGGACAAATATTTTTACGGAAAATTATTCTGTCTAAACTTCAATGCAGACCCTGCTGTGTTAAAAGTTGCAATTTTAAAACGCACTATCTCCCAATCGAAATAGTAGACTGTTCTGATATTTCACTCAAACATGCATAATGATGTGAACAATGTCTGGTTAAAGTTTGAACAAAATCTATAGAAATCAAGATCGCGCGCTCGTACTACCTTGAAGAAAGAAAAAAATGTTGACCCACCAAGGCAGAACCCTCCCTTAAAACGATATCAACGAATGAAAAATCGATTAATCCATGCAATGATCGTTTTAAAAGATACAAAAGTACAAATTCATAAACGTACTCCACAATTCCAATAGCAAAACGCCATTTTTAATCGACTATCTGGACAAGAATGATGACTCCTCAATTGCTGCTGGTAAGTAATTTAGCCCAGCTTTCTTTGAATTCTCCTACTACCATTTCCGTAATGTTCACAAGATTTTCGATGTCGATAATCGTCCGTACATCATGAAGGAAAAAGAAGTGTGTATGGAACTGCACGTAGCCAAACGTAAGAATGTCTGCGATATGTTTGGTGAAACTCAACGTCGTAGAGGCATGCACGAGCCTGGAATACGCGAAGACACGGAACTTTCATTTTTGAACGGGGCTCGGGGGTCCGAGGTCCCCAGGTACACGTCCAGTGTTCTATTCGGTTTTAGACCATCGTTAATACTCGAATAGCCCACGGCCGAATTATTATAACTAGATACGCTTCAGAATCACTCAGTTGGAATTCAGCCCTCGAATATAGAAAAATCGCATAAAAGATGTTCACCGTGTAGAATTAGTTGACAAACGATCCGAAATAGTGTAGTCATACATGTCTCTAATTTCAGTTAGAAACAAAAGTAGGAGAATGTTGACTTTTCGAACAGATAAGAATTGTTTACTATTTATTCTTCAAAAAGGTGATTTTGAGATCGATGGATCATAATGGTACTTACCAGTTTTTTCGATTGTCGTGTTCGTGAAGCTTTGTTCGAAGTTCAATCTCCGCACAATGCAGGGGAAATACATTGCAAACGTATGTGCATTACGTTCCTGAATATATACACGTACATACATACAAATGTGGAATAGCATGCCTATTTTTATTCCATTATACAATATTACTGTATAGCGGTATTTGTCAGTCTCGCAACAGCTACATAATATGAATTGAGCCCCACTAAAACAATTTGGGGGTTGTTTCACCCTACATAAGTAGAAAAAAAACATATGCTTTTTTTACTGTGCTGATAAAGGAATCTTGTAAAAAAATTAGAACCACACATTGACATTTATAACTATAATTAACATTGATAACCCAGACCACCCCTAGAGAGTTGAAAGGGCAAGATGGTATTTATCAGGTACTGAGAATGCGGGACAATAGGGAAGCCATAACATATTTTTGAGAGAAAGAATCAGTAGAATCATTACCGAAGATTCGTCTATGTCAGGAAAAAACTGAACGATGTCATGGAGTCAACAAGAGATGGAAGTCTGATCGAACCTACATGAAAAAGAACCAACAAGGGCGGGCTAGAAAGAAAAAAGGGCAAGATATGCCGAAAGGCTGGCGTAGGGTCGATAGATCAAGCTAGGTTAGGTATTATAAAAAATAAAAGAAAACTGTGAGAGTAATAGATGTTGGTACAACAAGAAGTTAAGTAATATTTTTGAAGAGTTATGGATGCGCCTTGGGTGCGGAAATATAGAGGGAGCTGAAAAAAGGGTTTCGATATTGGAGTCGTAGGATGTGCGGGGAAGATACGAAAGGCCTAGAGCATTTCTGTCACCATAAAATAGCCAAGCGGCGATAAGGACAAAATGAGTGAAGCAACTGGAAGAATAGAAAAAATTAGCTACGTAGAAAACCTTGTTCACAGTGTTATGCGAAAAATTACAAACAACGCTGAATGCCGAGCTAAATGGATATATCGGTGGACATGAAGAGTTAATTACAAAAACACCTGGCCAATTATAAGAAACGCGGGAAAGCAGCGAGTACAACCAAAAACTGACTCGGAAAATAGTAAAGTAAAGTGGAATACTATAGCTATATTGGACTCAGGATAAGAAAAACGTACGCAGACAAACAGAAAATGCGCAAAAGCTGTCATTAAAGGACAAAGAAAAGTTATCCGAAGAATCATTAAATGATTATGAGAAAGTTAAAGAGGCACAACTAGTTCTTCAGGGTCAACAAAGAGACTTAATTTATTTTACCCACTGTTGTTCTGATTTGTTTTAACTTGTGTTGAATATTTGTATTGCCAATTCTAATGTACCAAATTTGTGATAAACGTTTTATTCATTGCATAATTACTAATAAAAACTGAAAAAATAGATCCTGAGCGACTGTGGAGTAGTCTGCGTCATATTCACAATAACAGTTTTACCATAAAAAGGAACTAAAAAACGTTGCACCAAATCTGTCTATCTGTTTAAGTAACCCTGAATCCCTTTAGCAGCGTTAATACTATGGGTAAAATTGTAATTGAACATGTTATTGATACGCGATCAATTATAAAATTCCATAAATAATATAATGGAATTCTGAACGAACACCTGACAACGTTGCGGTTGCGAGGCTCAAAGTCGGCACCCGGGACTGATATGAAAGGTTAGATTATGGGGCAGAGCTAGGTTATGCTCACCAAACGCAGCAGACGTTACGCCCCACTGCCAAGTAGGTAGGCCATTCTGATAACTTTCAACCGGAAATTTAAATCTCGGTAGTCGGAGGCCAATTGAAAAATTCAATTAACTATGAACGCTTAATATTCGAATAAATCGAAACATAAAAAAATAGGTGTTGTTTGTGTTTATATATGATCGCATATTAAATGTATAGTAAAAGTGGACAGAGTTTCGATGTGGATTATATTCAAGATATATTGTGAAGCCGCACTGTTTTATAGATGGCTGGCTTTGAGTACTTTTGGCCAATCCGGACCATACTTATCGTTTTTTTGCATTGATTACATATTTCGTAATCAAAACTGCCATAAAAATGTTGAAAATTGTTTGACTTATCGTACAGATCGTCCAAAATAATGAAGTTTCAAGGAAAACACATCGAAGCCTAGAGAAAACTGGATGAGCTTTTTACATTTAAAGGGACATGTGAAAAATATGGAGAATAATTATCAACAATAAATATTTTTCAATGCTCCTGTTATTTGACCTGATAAAATTGCGGGT
Organism: Ophion obscuratus; assembly: GCA_964007375.1. Lineage (NCBI taxonomy): Eukaryota > Metazoa > Arthropoda > Insecta > Hymenoptera > Ichneumonidae > Ophion > Ophion obscuratus. The sequence continues at coordinate 692,001 of OZ023317.1, read as the reverse complement.
TGCGGTGACCACGATTGTCGCAAGTAAATTCATCTAGAATTCAAAAACAAATTTAAAAAATTCCTTTACTACATTAGAAACTCTTGTGTCGTTTATCGCTTAGTTTCTCAAAATGTTAATTTCCATGAAAAAGGGCATGGTCAGAAAACAAAAGTTTATTTTTTGAATTAAAAAAAATGCTCTTTTTTTATTAGAAAAAAAAAACGTTAGAGAAAAAGAAGAAAAAAAAAACACTTCAATCAACGATGACATGTATACGTGTAGGGATCCCCAAAATTGGAACGAGAGCGATTCGATAATTTCCGAGTCACGGGATTGAAAAATACTGTCTTCAGAAAAATGGGATTGAACTTTTAACAGGGGTTTGCACTTACATAAGGTTATGTATTTTGAAGTTACACCGAGTAATCTATTTCAGGCCCACAAAAGATAGCTGCGATACTTAATGGAGTTTTGAAATACTTATTTGCTGCGTCCGCGAAGTATCCTAGTCTCGCACGTGTTTTCTTGCACGCGGATGCTGCTGTCAAGATGCGTACAAAGTTTTTCCTGACGGCGTATTCATGAAAATTGGCTCATCGTGAACCTCTATAGCCTCAAGTTATTTATTATTTTCCCAGAGATATCCTTGTAAATGGGTTTAATGGCATCTGAATCATTTTGTGGTAAAGCACCGTAGTTGCGTTGATATCTGACAGTCTCATTAGTGGCGGTGCGCTGTCAGGAACACTAATTCTAAGACTTTCTCCTGTTGCCCATGGGAGGTACACTGCGGAGGCTTATTACATCGTCAATTTTCATCAAAACAACTTTAAATGTCAATTATACATTTCCAACGTGCATTTTAAAACGTCAAATATCTATTTTGTCAATGTTGAACCTCGGCATCCCCACTTCATTTTACAATACCCATCGAATGAAGATTTGGCTGTAGTTTCGAATCTCTGTTACCCCGATTTAGCTGAAATTTTGCACAAACATTCTTTTTAATAATTTAAGAATTAGCTGAATGGATTTTTGGTGAATGGTAATGGTTTTCGTAATATCGAATCATAATTTTGAAAGTAGATAAATTAACGCGCGTTTATATCTATATCTATCATAGCGTGCTATTGCTATCTGTACTTTATCGACAGGGTCGGAGGCGTACGTCGCCTTTCACACGCACATGCGAGGTGATCCGTGCCCACACTAGTATTCTACGTACCCCACGATTCCACACATACATCCGAGGTGCCCCGAGCCCACACCAGTATTACACGTACCCCACCATTCCACACGCACATCCGGAGTGACCCGCGCCCACACTTGAATTACACACACTCCACTATTCCACACGCACAGCCGAGGTGATCTACTCCCACACCAGTATTACACGCACCCCACAGTTCAACGTGCACAACCGCGATGACCCGCGCCCACACTAGAATTACACACACCCCACGATTCCACACGCACATCCGAAGTGATCGGCACCCACACTGGGATTACACGCACCCCACGATTCCATATGCACATCCCAGGTGATCCGCACCCACACCAGTATTACACACACCCCACGATTCCACACACGCACATCCGAGCTGACCCGCGCCCACACCAGTATTCCACGCACCCCACGGTTCTAACATATAGCCACACTCTCCATACATCTGACTGTACAATATTTCAACACAGTCAGTGTTTAACGATTTTCGGAATATTATTCCTTGCTCGTATTTGTTTTGGTTTGTTTGTGCTTGGTTGTATTTATTGGGGCTTGGTGTGAGTGGATAGCACTAGCACGCATATTTCAAAAACTATTGTGATGTTCCAAAAATCCATCCAGGGGGTGTTTTATATGATCAAAAACGTCTGTACAAAGCTTCGGCTGACTCGGCGGTAACAGCCATTCGGAACTTTATTCAGGGCATAAAGAAATATATTAAGGCAAAGCAGAACAAGAAGATGAAAAAGACGCGCAATAATGAGATTAAAGTATAGTTATAAGGAAATTTTACTACAATTTGATTTCCACCAAACGGTACAACATCAATATGCTGGCCATGTGACGCGTGTATCAACTGTACAGAAGATTTATTCGATGAAAGAAACTCCATTATAATTATCTTAATCATCAGTCCGATTTTTCGTGAATTACCAGTCCTCAGATTGATACGCTCGAATAATACAGTACAAATTGCATTATTAGGACGATGGATCTCACCATTATATTTATCGCATCGCGGTAATTCTATCTCTAACTTGGGTTCACTAACTCCGATCTCAATTTGAAATAATAACTAAGTAGATGTATAAGTTACTGACAGCGATAGACGCGCGGTCGGTGTGCGGGCTCGGCGGTTACTGAAATTAAGCAGTATTGGAGGCTGCCAATACTTGGAGCGGTGACCGCTTACCCGTGCACTGGTTTGCGCGTCAACCTCTGAGTGGGAGGCAGTTTATCTGAGTTTCTGATGGGCAATACAACTGAAACTCAGCAAAATATAGCCGCCTGTATCGACCCAGGTTTTCCGCAGTTTCCCTGAGCCCTCGTGCAAATGCGATACAGTAGTGCATTAGGAAAGAGTGGCTGCGCTCAACACTCTGGCGGGGGAACTCTGACTAAAAGAGCTAAAAGAACTAAAAGATCAATTTTATGGTGGCATTGCGTTTTTCTCTGAAGGACATTTTTCAAACGTATTGAAAACAATTTTAACAGATTGTCTTTAGTTCACTTGAAATTTTAACTGCAGCTCGAAAATTACACCATTCACGATAGTACGTACGGATTTTATGTTTCATTTTATGTTGACATAAGACACTGAGAAGGATCTGCACTACCTCAGTAGTATGGGATTCCATCCTTCGCTGTCGATCTGTTCTGCAACCATTGTCCTGCTTTTTCTTGTACTTGGGATCTATAGCGCGTTTGTCTTGCTCGCTCCGGCCAATCGTTCCTTATTTGCAACTTCCGACTGAGCAGCACTCTCCTCAGCCTAGCTCCTCATTGCCTACTGAGGCGGGACTCGCGCTGTGTTTCACTTTCCGAGTTTCTTGCGAGTACTGTCCTTTTATCATCTATTGGTCCTCTACTTGAATAACTCCTCCTACGCTGCGGCATTTTTGAATTTTGACAACTGTTTGAAGTAGATTAAAGTATTTCTTTCACGGAGGGCCGTGTTTTGTGGGGGCAAGAGTATCATTGGTAAATTACAATGGAGTTTAATAAAAATGAGTCACCATCAGTTATTATAACCAACGATAAACTGGAATAAAAAATTTCGCGCTAATTTAGTAGATTTAAACATTTTTACATTTTCTCTGAAAAGTCTCAGCTACGAAAATTCTTCTGCTCGTTACATTTTTCTGCGTTGTATCATTAATATTTTCTTTAAGCAGCCGATGACCCCCTGCTTATGTTGTCGTTACTGTTATACATTCAACTAATGTTTTGTCTCATGGTGTACTTGAAATCGTATCGTGTGATATATCTTTCATTACCTATATTAAAAGCACGTTTCTTGCAGTTCGGAAATCTTCAAACCGATGATCGATACGAAATAATTTTTTGCTATCATGTTTAACCCTTTCAATACGGCGAAAAGAATCAGTTTAGTGCGCATCATCACGGGAGCAGTTAGTTCTCCTCCAAGTTATTATCACGATGAAATAACTCATCTTTCTGAGACTTGCTCAATAAGGGTGCGAATTCCTCACCACTGAAATGTGCCTATGTTTTTCAGTGACTGGGACATATGTTGTCCCAGCCGTAAATTCAAAAAATGTCCTGACTGGGACAGCATATGTAGGGAAAACTCCCCTTTTTCAAAAGGGACGACTGTTTTTTGCGTTATTCGATTGTCGAATTAAAAAAATGTACGAATGTTAAACCACAAGACTGTCAATTAAAAGAGTAAACATAATGAATCCAAAAACAAATTAAGACAAAAACATCATTAGGATTTCATTGTTTGGTATTAATTAAAACTTGGATGTTATGGAAAAAGAGTTCTTAAACAATCAAAATACAAAGTTTTCCCACGTGAAATATTTTTAACACTTCGTAAATGACGAGAACATAAACCTTGGAACCAAAAACATAAATCATGGACGACCAACTGAATTTCGTTTTACGGTAATTCTGAAAACAATATGCTTTCATATGTAGTTTATTATAAAAAGTAGTGTTTACGTTTTACTGAACAGATATTGCTACAATACCCACATCACTTGAAAGTGGCTAAATCAGTTAATTCTACAAAGTATATCCTTTCACATAACGAGTAAGAACTTCGTATTTTTAGTGCCTATGAACCCCTTTTCGATAACAGCAGTTTTCATTGGTATCAAGCAACTGAAAATCGAAAAACGCACATCTCATCGATTTTGTATGCTTAAGGAGTTTCGGGACATTTGACAAAATATTACTACTTGATTTATACAGTAAATTCTTTGTCATTTACTGAATTTACCCTCAACATTTTCAATCGATCGTCTACACCGTTTCTTTAAAATGTATAATTGAAAAAACATTTTTCAACACAGGGAGATAGATACCTACGTATATCGCTGATAGCAGTTTTACGCATGAAAAAGTGTGAAAAAAGTTTAACATGTTATGCAAAACCGTCAATTCACTCAGTATATTATGATAATTTTGTCATCAGTGTCATAATGTACTCCTTATGTTATCTGATCACAGCCATCTCCCTATGTTAAAAAGTGTTTTTTCATTTGTAATTTTTAAACAAACGGTGTTGTCGATCGATTTAAAATTTGGATAGTGCATTTAGCATATGACAAAGATTATAAATTTGAAGTAAATGGTAAAATTTCGCCACTTGTCTCGAAACTCTTTAATCTTCATCGATGTTCTTGTAATTTACCGACCGTGTGTATTTTAGGCTTCTCCATCGAATTGCGCAAATGGATATAGTGATCCGCATCAAGCTGATTTTTTAGCCCTGTGTACTAATTATCATGCGTCTATGTACACTGTACATACATATATACGGAATGTAAATTACAATGACAAAAAACAAGAATGTACAATATGATGGCTTCCACTACAAGGAAACAAATGTTTAAAAAAATGATATGCTTATAACAGAATTCCCGTAAACGAAAAATTACGAGAAAGCAATGCACAAGTTTCTAAATAGCAGGATTCTTTGAAATTGACTTCAACGAAGTTTTTTCAACCATCAACGGTCTATCTGGAATTCAAAATAAGTTCATACATTCTTCAGGACCAATATCTGTGGCAAATATTTTACGAAATATCCAATGAAAACGTAAGTTTTGCAGGTATCCGTATATGACATGTAATCTAATTACGAAAATAGATATCGTCATTCCATTCGATAAAGTGAAGTCAATTTTGAAAATTTCGAAGTGCCGTGATTGCAGTAAAATCCTCAACCAGGACTCGATGGCTCCATCGGTGATGTACAACTTTTGCAGGCATTTTTTTCCTACTGGTCATAGATTCGCTGATATTCGTGGGGCTAAGAATTATTGCCTCACTCCATATATATATATATTGTTACTTGCACGAATGCGAATACACACTAACGATAATTGTTGCTGCCATCGTAGTGGTTACAGACGTTGCAATAAGACTTGGCAAGCGGTGTAACGCATTCGCATAAGTCATATAGCCAAGTGGACAATATACGTCTCGCGTAGTGAGTTCGTGTTTTGTGTTAGAGGCGACGAGAAACGGTCATCACGTCTTTCGCATCCGAAAGGGAAAACCGTGTACACGCTTACAAACATACGTACTCCAACGACGACCTCGGCATGAGTCCTTAATGCTTTGGAGACTTCTCCTCATCGACAAACGTTCGAGTGGTAAAGGTATGTACGACGTAGTACGGCCGCGCACAGTGGCTGAGACGAATCACGAGGCAAGTCCGAGGTAAGTACAACGTGGACACGTCTAACTTTCTCCCTCGTTTAGTGCTCACAAAAACGTGCGGGCAAGCACGAACACACATTTTTCAAGAGCGTCGAGCGGCTTTCCGAAAAACCGACCAAAGCCCCTGACCCTCTGTCAACAAGTCTTCCCCTTGCCTTTTTTTCCCTCGATGTCGAATGACCATTAATAACGCGTTCATTCGAAGAATAACACTCATGACTATTTGTATGGATATGATTTTTTGCGCCTACGTGGTTGCGTCTATGTGCTTTATGTTTATTTTAAACCGTGGGTGGCAGGGGCTCCACCCAGCGTGATTATAATATTAACCGATTTTATGCGGCGAACGTATCAAATTTGCTTATCCCGTCGTAAACAACAGTGACATTTCGTAAAATCATTTTTTTTCGAGCTATCTTCTTAGCGAATAATTCAGAAAATTCTAAGTAGGCGGCTGATCAATACTTATCTAACAAATCTCTAAATTCAAAAGTTAAGTAATGTAATTAATAATATTTTCAATGGATCATATGACAAATGGATGTGAAATAATATAATATAATCATATGCCACAGTCTATAAGTTAAAAATCGATCAACTCACCTGTAAGTGAAGTGTAGCCTATCATGATTCAAGTGTTCAGTACACCGCATTTGTCATATATTTTTCACAGCTTAACATTTTCTTTAATTGGCTTCTTGCAAACATTAGCACGATTTTATTTTTAAAATAATATTCAACTTTTTTTAAGTCTACCTACTGAGATCCTTCCCTCTTGTCAATGCAGCTGATGTTGCATGTATTATAGTATATGTATTATTATATTTATTTATGTGACTCCTTATGAACAGACCTTTGAAGAAGAAAAAACTCGGCATCGAGGTATTTATGTAGTTTTGCAACGAAATTAGATTAATCGATTTAGCGTTCCGAACGAGACTCACAAACTAAACTATTTGGTCAAATATTCGAAAACAGTCTCTAGGCTTGCTTAAAAAGGGTACATTTTTTCCATGATGCGACGTCGAAAGGATGACGCGAGAGATCCATTATACTGCGTCAAAGTGCTATCGGCTATTAAAGCAACAAGTATGTTTGTGTTGTGGAGTTCAAAATGCCCTTCGTCTCATATATCATAATGGCCTTGCCATCAATCGCAGCTGGTACACCCATGGGTACGTCAGTACCTTGTAAGGTGACAACAGAAAAGACCTTGATGGTTCAAATATAGGGGAAAGGTGTACGATTTGATCCTATGCGGTAAGGTGAACATTTTTAATAGCGACGAAACCATTAACGCTATCTAGTAATATTCTTTGGTAAAAAATAGCGCCCGGCAGCCCGCACTTGTCTTAACGGAAAAAAAATGGTGAGCCGTTGATCTAAAGCAAGGTAGACTTTAAGCCTAGGTAACTTTCATTGTACACTCAGTTGCAATCATTGTTGTGTTTGTGGCTTCATAATATGCTCAATTTGGGTTTTGGTTGGCGTCGTTACAGTGGGATACTTATATGTTATGTTAACGAGCAATGCATGAAAAAGTTGAGCTTGGGGCAAGATGATTCCCTTCTAGGTGTACAAGAGGATCCCTAGGGATCATCTTGTACACAAATAACGTACCTACTTTATTTTTGTTTAATAGACTGTCTCCTTATGTTTAAACTACACTACTAATGTATAATTGATCTCACAAGTATAAATTGATATACCTAAGTGATTTAAGACTGGCTGTAGAAGACTGGTTTAGTTGAAATCTAGTTGGGTGAGATAAAACTTATAATATAGAGGTAATTTAACTCTTAAGTTCAGTTTATGTTGGAAGTATACCTTTGATTAATATATATGTGTATATGTATATAAAGGTATTGTAAACTCCAGCACATTTTCATTTACATTAACCTAATTTCTCCAAGATAAAAAAATCCCAAAATAGGGGCAAGATAATCCAGGGGATCATCTTGTATCATCCATACCCTACGGATCAACACCAGGGTGTCCAGGATGATTCTTATATAAGGTTTTAAAAAGGAAATCTTTTTATTGAAACCCTAATAAATTGAATATTTTGAATATTCCAATCGTAAGATAGATAAATATGGCAGTATTAAACGCTTTCAGATCTTAAAGGGTTTTCTCACTTTAGACGCTAAAAAAGGATATTTTCGTGAATTACTTTTGATCAGTTTATATTATAGATATTGATATAAAAGTTGTTACACTTAATGAATACATTTCCGAAATACATTAACATCTTTTTAAATGAATTTATGTAACCCAAACAAACGCGTTTTTCTCGAAACAATGTTTTTCGACGGCTTGTTGATAAAATCTTCGAAACTACTGAACCGATCTTTATGAAATGTCAACCACATATTCTTTACAACTATAGCCAAAGTGCATATCAAGGATTTTTTTTAAATTTTGATCTTTACTATTTGTTTTGCCAAAAACAGTGAAAAAAACGTTTTTTTGTTGTTTTTCCGAAAAATGTCCACCATTTTGATATTTTTGCATATATCAAAAAACATATGATATGCGCTATAGCCATTAACATTCTGAATCTAAAACCGTTTGATTTTTTTGTTTCGGATGATCCATCTCCGAGATTTCATCAACAGCGCAGACCTACCATTTTTTAGGACATTTTTTAACTACCATTTTCATCTATAAATAATACTATAATATAAACCTATCCAAAAAATTCATGAAAATAGAATTTTTAGCGTCTAAAGTGAGAAGACCCCTTAATTATGTTGAATATCTGAAATAACGAGCATTCTCCCTTAGGGGGATCATATCGTACACTTTTCCCCTAATCGGGTCTTTATCAAGTAGCGTTTCGAAATTGGACTTTCAAGTAGGCTGAGATAACGCGTATCCCGCAATCTTCGTTATACATAATATTTTTCCGCGCCCGTAGTATAAACGTAAAAGGGAAAAGTGTATAGCATTTCCGCGACTTCCTGCTTATTGTATAAGCGTCTATCACATAAACCTCTGCGATCTCATCGAATTCCAAATACTGATTGTCACTCGTTCGCTTACCGTACGAAATTGCAGTACGGTTGTCAATATTTAGCGGAATTTTGCATTCTCTTGAATCCTTTTTCAATGCATGTAAACCTCATGAAATTTGTTAACAACTCGAGACGATTTATGTGTAACGAATGTTCACTTTCTTTCTAAAAATCTCGAGTGCACTTGCCCGCGGCATAAGCGCCGGATCCGGAGGGGAAAGCAACTGAACAGATTTATCTTCTGCAGCTAACTTCCCGGTTTAGGTAAACGGTAAACCTTCTGAATTTTATGTGTGTCCACCAATCAAGCTCGTTTTAAATTTCGCTGGGCAAGTGGAACGGCGCCCTATTTTTTTCCCTCCCACTTAAGAGCGTTAGATATTCAGCTTTTTACATTATTTTTATGTAATCTCAACCGTACTTAATCGCTCTACAATCCACATCTAATTTTTCTAGGAATTGAGCAAATTACCGAATTATACCGAGCTTTTGAATAACCCTGAGAGATACTGGCATTTCGTGTAGGTATGCATACTCTTCTCGTGATTTATGGCGAAATCCCATTATTCCAGTCGTTTTCGTAATGACGGGATTTCTGATATACAATTCGAAAATTACACCAATGCGTAAAATATCGTGAAGATATTTAAATAACAGATTGAAACCACTGACTTCTCAAGGAATGAGCCACTGGTTTCCTGATCATTTTGAGCAGTGCAGATGCAGGTTAAATTCCGAATGGTTAGCAGCAACATTCATACAATTGTCCCACGAAATTGAAATACAGATTTATTTGGCTGCTTTTGTGTATAGGAATTTTAAAAAACATCCTACAAATGTAAAAACTGCATTTTGCAAATGTAAAGAGTCCATCCTACAAATGTCACAATATGCATCCTGCAAAGATAGACAGTATTCGTAAAGTCGTATTTTGCTATCATCTTTGATGCTATTCGAACTTCCTCTACTTTGAATAAAGAAACTTCAAGTCAGAGCCTATCTTCTCGACGAACTTTGTAGACTTAATTTTTCCGCTAACTCATGTCCAAATAGAAAACGTTGCTTTATTTGAATTTGTTCGGATTCTTTTACGGAACGATGGAACAACGAAAGATCTACGAAGTACCACTTCTCTATAATAGGATATTGACCAATTTTTTCTTATAGGCTGGTTTTTGCTTAAGGGATCATCACAGTATGTAACGGCTCGAAAAAATCTGATTTTCGCGATTTTTTCAGATGGTTAAAATACGCTAATCAGTCTGATTTTTTTAAATGCCAAATCAAAGCGCTCATGAAGAACAGAGAATAAGTTTTTTAAGGTTTATTTTCATTGAAAGTTTTTTTAACTGTTGAAAATGTCTCAAAAAAGGAGTCCTCACGGTGTACACGGTTGTGACCTTAAATATTATCTGAAACAAAATGTGTGAAAATATTATTAATCAGTATGAAAGACGCTATCTTGCTATGGAGGGTTTTTTTTAACATTAAAATTGACAAAGTGAATACACGAATAGTAAAGCTCAGGTGTATATGATGCCTACCAAGCATTTAAATTCGGACGTGACTTTTTCTACCTCGTTGTTTCTTTGCTGATAAAATTATCCAGTAAACAACTCTTGTCTAGTGATAAATCAAGGAATTCAGATCAAATATTTTGAAAGCGACCGCTTTACTCCAAGTACCACCGTTTTCGATCAATATATGTGATATATATATATATATATATATCACATTCTGTGATATATATATATATATATCACACAATATATATATATTCTTCGCTTCAGATTATTGAACGGGGTATCCCTCTCTGAAAGCCCAATTTGAAGGGTCAGAATGATGATTGATTTTTCTAGTAACACAGCGGTTGGAATATATTTTTTTCAGCATATTGTACACATGTTTGTGGTTACAATGTAATTTTTTCGGAAGCAAACCTTTCAAAATGTTCGTGGTGCTGCAGTTGTAAAACGGCGGGATCTCTACCAGGCTCAAATGTAATCTGAAACGAAAACGAACAACCAAATCTTCAAATATATCCAACTAGCTATGGGGTCACGATCCACTCTTTGAAATTTCGAAAAATACGAAAAAAGACAGTTTCTCCGATTAAAACCTCTTTCTTCTATTGAAAAACAGCATGCTGAAGTCATTGTTATTAACAAATGGTTCATCTAATCGAAAATGCGATCGTGAACCAAAAATAGCTACTGTTTGAACGCCAACTGTGCAAATTCAAGTCAATAGAGTGAACGTTTCTCAAGATATCAATCCCATCGTGTCAAGATATGTAGTTTCGAGATAATTGTGTTCAAAGTTTTGGTACATATTTTACACGATCTTGTGAAATATTTCCGTCTTACTGCTAGTCGGCAATTCCGGCACCATATAAGAGTCCTTCCTCATCGTTGAGATCGTGTTGCACACCTAATCTGTACAATCTGCGGGCAGTTCGGGTCTCTTTTGGGTGTTCTTGTGTTTTGATGTCCACTTACGTTACACGCGAATCATCGCACACTGTTCCACTAAAATAGGTGTAACTACGTCAATTTTACGAATTTCGGGATCCGATTGGTCTTAAAATATTTTTGAAAGTTCACACTATAATAATATGTACAAAAAACAATTTTTTTAAGTTTCCAGAAGGGAATTCCCCCTTAATATATCAATGGCACAGTATTTCTTCAATGTTTAGTTACGTTAACCTTTTGCAAGCGAGCGCCTAGATGTTTTTTGAAAAGTTGCGATGTATCGAAAAAATTACGTTGAGATGCAAAACAATATTCCCTATTTCGATCTACGGAAAAAGTACACTTTCCATTTTATTAATCTTATTTTTGTTCTCGCGTATTTGTAATATTAACTATTAACATCTGTTCGTGATGGATATAAAATTCATAGAAACACTTAGCATTTGTATTCTTTGTCACATTAAATGTTATCCAAATATAATCAAAAAAATTACAGTGGAAGTGTTTTGACATGAACATGATAAAAATATCGTTGCTCATTATTATTATGACTTTACGGAAGTTGTCAATTTTTCAGTTGCATTTTCACTTTCTCACAATATTTATTCTTCATTTTTCAAACTATACCTTGGAAACCCATATCATTAGAAATCATGGATAATAGAAACTGCGTTACGCCAAATTATTTTCTATTTTCTGAACCGCATCGATATTACGATCGGCAGATCGTACTCATTCAAATGCTATCGGCATCATCGCTGTACGCATGAACGTTTCCTGGCCCTCGGAAAACTAACACGAACACACATGTACCTGCTAGTCGTGTTACGTTGACCTACTTACAATCCTATATTATCGAGCCCCACTCCGATTATTTTTGAAGCACGAAACAGGCCCAAAAAATTAGTCTGCATCTACTACACAGTCTCGCCAAGACCAGCTGATTTAATGCCTCCATGTACTGGTTACCATACGTGGATATATACTATACATACATATATACGCTATGTACATAACAATAAGACAAAAAGACGAAAGCGAACAGTATTTTTGCTTCCACTGTGAGGAAACAATCATTCAAAAAATGATATTCTTATATATACGAGAATTTTCCAAGCAAAAAAAAATATTAGAAAGCAATGTACAAGTTCCTAAATTGGATGATTTTTTAAAGTTTACTTTAACTGGGTTTTTTGTCAAAAAGCATCAACATTTCATCCGTGATTTTTTAAAAATCTATAAATTCTTCAGGACCCATATACATGACAAATATTTTTCGAGATAACCAATTAAAAATTACTTTATTACATATATACGTATTTTATATGTAGTCAACACCTTTTTTTTCGAGAATATTTGTGTGTGTGTGTGTGTATTATTATTATTAACCCTTATGCTTATGACTAAGTTCGGAAGTGATTTCGTCTTTTATATATCCTTTTAAAATTCGTCGTTATGCAACCCCCTGAAAAATTACCTCAAGGTATTATTCATCTCTGATCGGCCTATTGACACACTTAGGAGTGAAGAATTTACTCGAAATTCGTCCAGCCTGCTGTTGGCGCCGCGTCCAGGGAAAGTGAAGAGACGTCACGAGCTCTCGATCGTAATGAAGTTACGTCGCTGATGCTCGTTACCCCTCTTATAAATAAAACGCACACGTATGCACACGTACAAACTTACAACCCAAACACACACACGTACTTACACGCCGGCTCAAAACAAACGCTCGCTAACGCTCCTTTCTAATTGCACTCGAATATATAGTGATAAAGTAATCAAAAAAAAACTGTATTCCAAAATCCAAATGAAAATTACAATTAATATGAATTTAAACCATCGGGGAAGGCCATTTTATTGTGGTAAACAGTTTTGACCTTTTTTACGGTTATCCAATTCAGCTTCCTTCAAAACGAAGTTTTTTCAAATAAATTATTCAAGTTATTGCCATCATCTACGATTTTATTTGCAGGGCACCATGTATCGTTATATAATTCAATAATTGGGTGATTAGATCTCAAATAATGTTTATATAAGTGCTCGGAAATGGAAATGGAACAGCAATTGCGACAAGCATTATAAATCGCACAGGTACAAACGAAAAACAAAAAAATGAAATGATAGATGAAAAAAAAATATCCAAATTTAGCGTATAGTGTTTACAATTCAGTTAAAGCAATTATTTACAAATGCCGTGCAAAATACATCGCATCGTTTTCCACTTGACTAAACATTTGTCAGCTTCTTTCTTCCAACACAGTTTTCCTTAATCCTCTAATAATTCGTATTTTGACGAATTATAAAATTTCTCTGACTATCACTTACTTTTGACTATCTCATTAATTTATAAACGAAATGAATCTCGATTTATATTCTGTGTCCGTGAAGAACTTTTTTGTGAAGCGTTTATATCAGTTCATTGGAAATTATAATTCAGCGAAATCTTTTCAACGATCGCTTTTTTCCAAATCTGCATTTACAAGTTGACGTGGTAGGCATTCAACTAATTTCATTATTTTGTTTTTTATATTTTATATAAACTTACTTCAATGTATTCTACCAACGTAGAGGAAAATAGGTGAAAGGCAGCGGCGCATTTTTAAAGAATTATTTGTCACTTCCTTTCAGAAATGACTGAGGCAGCTTGGAAAAATGATAGAGCTTAATTTTGCCAGTACCTAATATCTGTTGTTAAAATAAAGTTCATATCTGGCTTATAATGGCTCAAAAATATGTTGCCTGTTTATAAAATGAATATTGATGATCAAATACCCCCCCCCCCCCCGAATGCCGTAAAAAATGGAGCTTACTAAAGAGACTCGTTACTGTCCTTTTCTAGAAAAGATGAGAAGTTGGCGTGGACGTGGCGCCAATTTTTTAAAAATAAGTATTGCGCCGCAGGCGTACGTACACTTTATACATGTTGCGTGCTCGTTACAGATCGCTGTACTAGAGTGTCGTTCGCCGCTAGCTATAGGCAACATCATACTTCATTGAAGCATCTCCTTCCTATATTTCTTACTGAAGTGAAATTAGTTTTACTAATCATTATTAATCAATTTAAAACTAATGACTAATTATTAATGATTAATATCAAGTACTAATGTATGAATACTAATTACTTATAAAGTAATTAATTGTATCGCAATATGGAGTAATAAACAAACCCGGTGTACTGAACATTGGGTTGAGTTTCATTGTTAAATTGTTCTGGTAAAACGCGTAATTGAACAACAATTTTAGGTACTCGTTTTCAAATAATGAATTACGTAGCGTTGCTACCCTGCTGCCGCGTTGTAAAAGTCTGACTTTGCCAACCGACCGAAAACCAAGTGTACTATCAATTATTTTAATTTGTGTCGTTTCCTTTGGCACCCGTGATTTTTATATTAAAAAGTAGGAAATGTATAGGGGCGTTCAGGCACGCGGATCGCATTGTGATTGTGCTGTGGTTCTTTAATTTATACTGTGTGCGTTCGTGGTACAATGGAGTTATAATCAAATATTTGTATGGTTTTACATTCTATGGGAAAAAGGAAGAAACGTTGTCTTTGGATAGTTCGTTCGGGACCACTTCGGGAAGAACTGAATCTGCTGCCAATAAAAAGAGTCGAAGAATGGTGCCAACAAAAAGAGTGGAAGCTGGTGCATGTTGTGCAATTTTCGATTTTTCTGCGACCTTAAGAGGGGGGGGGGTAAGGTTTATTCGCTATAAAAAGCATATATACGATCTTTTTAACGACACAGTTAATATATATTTACTTATGTCATTAGTATATAATAAAAGGACATTTGATGAATATTCTGTAAATTTTGCATTAATAATTGTACAGAAATGAGCCCTTGGCAGCAAATCTTCGCAGGCTCCTAAAAAAAAGTTACATTGCGTCGAACCGCATAACTCTTCACTAGATCAACTGAAATTTAAAAAAACAAAATATTTATATTAATATTTCATTAGTTGATAAATTCCTTAAGGGGTATGCATAACATCGAAGTTGAAAAAACGGATCGAGTTTCAAAAATTTTTCGTCTCAGGTATAGAGATGATAAGGTCGATCTTTCGCACACAGATAGTACGTAGTCTCGACATGTCACCGTTCTTTTAAATTGCAAAATATATATGAACAACGTAATCATTATTATATAATCTCAGGACTGTAGCCTCCTCCGCACGGCTCGGTCGCGTCCATGATGCGATGTGTATCATGCACATGCAAATGTGCGACCTCCGATTTACCATTTAGTTAATTAATTACCAATCTGCTCTAATTTGAGGGTGTAACGTTGTCCTCATATTGAGTATCCAATCTTTTTTTGAAAACTGATAAATTTTACTTAAGTATGTGAAAAAACTAATATATTCCGAACCGCCACATTCGGAATGACATGACGGTTCAATATGATATTGTAGGATAAGCGAATACATAGTTTTAATTATTTTGTGATTGGAATTTAAAAAAAAGTTGCATTTCATTACCCGTCAATTGTTGGATACATTGTCAGATTAATTGTGAAATTTATTTTATTTCAAGTTGTCACCGCGTAAAATTTTTGTTTTTGTTTTTAGACGTACAGAGTTTTTGTTTACTTATACGTTAGCAATGACGTATATTGCTCACTCAACGTTGGACTTCAAATGCAAAAATCTCCGTTAACTTTAACCACACGGCAATAAAAAAAAGCATGCACCGTAGCGCAGCAAAATACGGCGAGCGGAAATTGCTTCACTCCAATTATTAACTCGGCAAGACCCGAATATTTTTAAGATAATAAGGATGCGGGCTACTTTGCTGTCAGTCCTCAAAAGTATCAGTATCTACCCTTTTCATTCCAGATAACGGTGTTCATTTATGTATTTTTTTGCTACACACGCTCTTAAGCGGCATAATTTCGCAACATAATTTTATCATGCAGTATACATTAGCATGCACACTCTTCTATGAAAGATCCAGCTTAAAACAACTCATCAGCGTTTGGTCATTTTTTGTACGCAACTGAACTTAAAATGCGTAATTCTTTAGATAAGTGACTTATCCGAAAAACGAGCCTAACATTTTCTTGCTATTTTCTCATTCATTGGGGTATATAAGGAGTACAACTTTGCAGTGACCGTTTTTTTCAAAAGTTTAAGGCTTTATTATAAAAAAGTGGCTACATATTTTTTAATCAAAGAACTGCCCGTCGCTAGCTACGACCTCGGCCCATCTTTCAGGTAGCATTCGAATTCCGCGTCGATGAAAGTCTTGGTCCTTGGAGGCAATCCAGGAATCGACCCAATTTTTGACTTCTTCGTAAGTACCGAAGTGCTGGTCAGCCAAATCGTATGCCATTGACCGGAACAAGTGATAGTCGGAAGGGGCAATGTCTGGAGAGTACGGCGGGTGGGATAAAACCTTCCATTTCAGCGTTTCCAAGTACTTTTTCACGACATTTGCAACATGGGGTCGGGCATTGTCATGCTGCAGTATCACCTTGTCATGTCTTTTGATGAATTGTGGCCGTTTCTCTTTGAGTGCCTTATTCAAGCGCATCAACTGACGTCGGTAGAGTTCCCCTGTGATGGTTTCGGATGGTTTGAGCAGTTCATAGTACACAACGCCCAGCTGGTCCCACCAGATACACAGCATCACTTTGGATCCGTGAATATTCGGTTTGGGCGTCGATGACGGAATATGACCAGGCAGTCCCCATGATTTTCGGCGTTTAGGATTATCGTAGTAAACCCACTTTTCATCGCCAGTCACAATCCGGTGTTAAAATCCCTTCCTTTGTTGTCTTTGGAGCAGTTGTTCACAGGTGAAAAATGGGCGCTCGATGTCTCTCGGCTTCAACTCATGCGGGACCCAGTTTCCTTGCTTTTGGATCATACCCATATCCCGGAGACGTTTTGAAACTGCTTGCTGGGTTACTCCTAACGTCTCGGCGAGTTCCTCTTGAGTTTGGCACGAATCCTGGTCCAGCAAGGTCTCCAATTCGGCGTCTTCAAAAACTTTCTGCCTTCCGCCACCATGCTGGTTCTCGACCTCAAAATCTCCACTTTTGAAGCGTTGAAACCACCGCCGACACGTTTTCTCACTAATAGAATCCTCCCCGTAAGTATCTACAAGCAAACGGTGGGCCTCAGCCGCAGATTTCTTGATGTTGAAGAAGTAAATCATAACCTCCCGCAAATGCTGAGAATTCGGCTCGTAGGTTGCCATGTTTGAGTGCCAATAACTTTATAATGCATACACGTATCCGTTAGCTTTTTAAAATTGTTTACATTGGCAGAGCCTCTAGTTTAAAATGCCACTTTTTTTATTGAGCTAGGGCCACTACTTCGGCCGCAGTGGCTCTCTAAGAAAAACGGTCACTGCAAAGTTGTACTCCTAATAAATGATGATATTCAGTTGCGGGAAGCTGAAATTCGACCTCGATGAAAAGTTATGGGATTTTGAAGTTCGCGAAAAGAGGTGATAAAATAGGGCACTTTTGAACATTTCGACGCTTATATCGGGGGTGGAGGGAGGGGGGTAGAAAAGAAGCCTTCCGGAACACAATGCTGAAGAGAAAACGCAGCGGTCCTCTCTCCTTTCACCCGTCGAAAGCTTTTTCAATAAATATGTCTTTTTTCATTTCGATTTTATCATACACTGAACATGAACGCATGACCTACACAATCTATACAACGTACAGAGACAATATAATGCAGCAAAATAAAAACATACGTTGCTCGTGTGTTTATGAATTTGTTTAGGTTTGCTTGGGTTTTAATACAGGAGTTTTTGAAAAATTCGAAATTATTGTAAACAATTTTTTTACTCAAACAAAATTTGTTAATGAAAAATTTCAGCTTCCCTCTACTGAATATCATCCTTTATAACCCAATTAATGAGAAAACAGCAAAACAAAATTTAGGCAAATTTTTCAGAAAAGTCACATATCTAAAGAATTAGCTTAAAATGTATCAAGAAAATACAATTTGACTCTGATATTACAGTCGTATCGCTCTCTTGGAAAGAAGACGCCGACTTCGATAAGTATAATGTCTTATCGAAACGACGGCGAACGATGAAGACTCTATCAAAAGAACGTATATGTCCGATACCACTGTTCGAAGCACTTTTTTTCTACAGACGACCCGGATGACGAACAATGTTTTATCGTTCAAATTTTCGAGGAGAATGAGCGCCGGGTTGATTAAAACAGGCCGTTTTTATTAAGGGTAACTTATACCACTGTAAACGTCTAAAATTAAGTGATTTTTCGCGATTGTTTTTTTTCGTTGGAAGGACAAGTAAAACATTTTTTCCCCCATATTCTAGATAGTTCAAAGCATCTCTTAAGCAAATTTAAAAAAAAATCATTTTTTTTAATTTTACAGTGGTGTTACCCCTTAATTAAATATTCTTAGCAGCACATTCACTTTCTTAAATTGGGTACACGTGTCGTAGACTGTTCTCAATCGATGCCTATACTTTCCGAGTTTTATCTCTCGCGTAGCAATACGAATAAAATGATACGGCCTGTCATTCATCGTTCACTCAGGCTGCTTTCTATGGTAGCGCTTGGTGCGTTAACCGGAAAGCTTTCATTCTTGTATCCATGCAGACAGGAAAGAAAGCAACCACAAACATGGAGCTTGAGCGTGAGAAAAAAGAGAAGTCCTAGTATTGCGCTGGCCGAAGAAGACCTTGAAGACGTGTGCAATGGATTACGAATTTGTGAAGAGTAATACAATTTTGGAGGATTTCGGTTCACTTTGAAGGTTCATCTTCTATTTTTGTGGAAAACTAAGAGTGAGGAGTCTGTATGACACTTGGAACATTTTTTGGCGTTTACTATAAAACAGTTATAATCCATTACGAAAATAATAATAAATAATCTCGATGGCACTATTTAAGAGTATATGAACTAGGGAGAGTATTCATTAAGGGGGCAGATACGTTTAGGCACGGAAAAACTTGCTAATTTTCATGATTTTTTTTAAAGAAAGTTTTCTGCACCATTTTTGAGGCTTAGGATATGTTTTATTACTACTTTTGCCTGTTACATACTATGTTTTTTATTAATCTTAAAAAATGGCCGCGGTATGGTACGGTCTTCCAAGCGGGTTGCGGCAGATGTCAGACGACGTGACACGTAGCGTCGGCGGATTAAATCGAAAAAAAAAACCAACAAAGGTTTTTCATTTATTAATCGTCATACGCACAATATGAACCAAAAAAGAGTGAGAAATGTTGAAAATCGATGAAATGGTACGCTTTGAAACAAGAAGATTGAGATTTCCGGAAAAGATGGCTGCATTTTCCAATTAAAAAAATACCTTTTTTATTGCAAATAAACATGGTCTAAAAAATAAATCAAATAAACAAATAAAAATTGTCTAACATTATAGTTTCAGACAATAATGTTAGAAAGATTTATACCAGATTTCATCAGGATCGGTCGATTAGTTATTTAGCTATACGTCACGCCAGTTTAAAAAATGCAGAATCGTGCGGATAACAAACCTGCGAATTGAATGTAAACCTTACGTTTTGGGGGAGGCAAAAACAACCAATAAAGTTGTATTAATTATGGATCATAGATCACGTGGTAATCGAACTCATGTGAGTTCTAAATACAAATATTCAAAAGCTCAAGATGTAAATGTGTTACGGTAAAAGCAGCTCATGTCTATTTGAACTTGACTGAACATTTTCAGCATGGCCTAAAAGCACCTTCACCCGCTCCATTGCCGACGCATGGTACGATTTACACCTTAAATAAAATTAACCTACAAACGCCGCATTTAATCACTGCGCTTATCATGTATTTTACTATGTGCGGTTATATGCAGTAAGAAACGGCGCAGATGTCAATGAACTAAAAATACCGATTTAATGCAGCTAAACTATTAACCTGAAGCGGAAAAACTCATTCGACCAAAGTCTAAATTAAGCAACTACTATCCAGCTAACAAAGTACCGGAAATGTACCGCTCATGTGGAGTGCGCCATACCGGTACTGTTACCACCTCGTACGTGCGTACGGTACTTGTACATTACCGGTACGCTGTACGGTTCGCTGTACCGCTAATGTACTAATACGGTACCGGTACAGTATCGCCACCGTGGAGCCACCGTGCACTGCAGTACGGTGTAACTTCACGGTAGCGATACCGTGGAGGTACGACTACGCTGGTATCCCGTACCCGTACATTACCGGTACTGTAGGGTACGGCGTACTCCACATTTGCGGTACCCTGTACTAATGGTACGCTTGGTTAACTGGGTAGGTAGATATATCACAATTACCCGTATAACAGAGGCTTCCTTTTTTATCAAAATGGAAAAATAAATTGTTGTTTTTTAACGATCGTTGGTAGCACGAGCCCACGAGAGGCCGTGAACCTGAAGATCGAGAATTTTCCTAATGTCGTTGGCATTCGACAAAACGTATTTTACTTGCAATTTGTCAGTAATCATCCCCAGTAAGGTATAACTGTATACCAGATTCGAATGAACTATTTTTGATTATTTTTTAGAGTTCTTTTTTCTCCTCTCTCGTATTCTTCTTGTACACATACGATTAACGATTCTTGTTTAAACGACAGTAGCGATTCCACTTTGATTTTTTTTCTCATTCCGTCAATGCCCGATCATACAAAGCACAAAAATATTTCATAGCCAAACGTAACGAGCTTCAACTACAACTGCTTGAATTTCGATGAATGACCGTAGCAAGCTTATCGATTGCGATGTCATAAAAGAAAATCATCGTAAATTGAACGAAACTAACTGAGCTCCACCTGAATTGGCCTCACGGGATACATCTGACTAGGCGGGTCAAAAAATGGCACTTTCAAAAAAACATTCTTATTCGATAGTATCGCCTTTTGGCTATATTCTCTGAAAATTTCATTGAAGTATTCGTAAAATTGAATGAGCTACAGCTTCTGACAGTCGGCCGGGCGAGCGGTAGCAGCACCATATTTCAAACTTTAGATGCATTATTCTCCAAACACTATGCTCAGAGTCGGTGGACATGATATCTCGAGAACTACTTGATGGCTTGTTTCCAATGTTACAGAACATACGATTAGAAACATTTAAAGGTTGTTGACGATCTCGCTTTTTAATAATCATTCTTTATTTTTTAATAGTTACATGAAAATGACGACTTTTTCATAGATTTTGTATGTCGAGTTCTAATTCATCGCCGCGTTGTTAAAAAAAAACTATTTATCGTTAACTTCAATAATCCGTTTGGTTTTTAGATTTCAGACGGACCGTTTAAGCTGGAGGGTATCCACCGTCAAACGTGTCGAACATTTCATTATCTGTCGGCGGCCATGTTTTTCTGTATTTATTGGTGATTAATTTTAAAGGCCCTCAATATATGTACCTTTGTGTTTAAAAAAATGCGTTCCTTCTTCACCAACCGTTTTGCAGAAAAAAACGGAATTTGGCAATTTTTTCAGGGCTCTAGGTAGATGTTACCCCTTAAATAAACGATCGTTACAAACTTCTCATCTGCAATTAAAAAAAAAAAGCTGCGCTTACGAACCAAGATTTCAAGAGATTTCTATAAAAAATATAGAGCAAATTCGTCGAAAGCTGCAACAGCGTGAAGTAAATATAATATTGGCAAAATCAGTAGCTAGTTTGCGAGTAATAGTTTTGCCACATGTAGGCATGAATTATCACGAGTCAGATGGACGCATCGGGTAAGGCTTGAAACCGAAGCGACGTCAAATTCATTGAGAAAAACACGTATATAGAAAAGTAAAAGAATTTGGCGAGTTCGCAAATAAAAGAAATAGAAAGCAAAATAAATAAACACGGCACTCATTTCATATAACTGATCCAATGTCTGACTAGGAGAGGAAGCACGAGGCGTCGTGCCGAGACCGGACTACTGTGTATAGGTAATCGTCGACCGCGCTGCTTGTGGCGGCGGACCGGTTACCAGCGAACTTTTTTCCATTTTTTTTTTTTTTTTTTTCGTTTCGTTCGATCGCTAGCTGCCGTGCTCAAGCTGGAGAAAACCGCGCTGTTCGCGACTCGCACGCTCGAGTACGCGAGAGAGCGAGCTGTGTACGTGAGGCAGACGAGGATGACGAGACGGGGGCGAGATCGTTTCACTCTCGCGCCAGGGAACCCGCATCCGTCCGTGCGATGCGGTTAGTAGGTTAGCCACTTTTCCTTTTGCCTGACGATGTTATCCAACTCTCCTGCGCTGGTGTTGCCGTCGTAACAGGCAAAACGGAGTTGGCGAGCGTGAACGCACGCCGCGCTCGACGCTCTTGGTAGCGATGCCGAACGTCGTGAGAGTTGTGTCACACTGACGTTACTCTTTCCTCGTGGCTATAGCGACTAAGAAAAGTAACGCGTATATTCTCTCTCTCTCTCTCTTGCTCTCTTTCTCTTTCTAGTTTGTCGATGAGAGGAGAAAATAAACCACGAAAGGCGTAATAACGGAATACCTGACCCTGGCAATCGTTCTCGACCGGCCGGTAAACCGTGTTATGTGGCGCAATAGATCCAGTGCTCGCGCATGTTGGCGCACTTCAGCGCATAAGTGAAGCGGGATATGTGTTTATCGAGGACAACCAAATTCTTTCATGAAATGCTTTCATCTGCTGTTTATTTTGAAAATGGCGAGATGGCCGTCCTAAGGAGGCGAGTATTTCCAGTAGACGCTAGTGCCATGTAATGACTTATTATGGGATGTTATTGGCCAGGAATTTTCTAGTGGCAAAAAGCTAGTAGAGGGATGGACAAATTGATATCAATGCCTATTGGATCAGAGTGAATTTCATGCCCATTGGATCAGAATGAATTTCCTGGTCCGTGAATGCGTTCATCCCTTATCCACCAAGTAGAATTACTATTTCTATTCACTGGATCCATTCACTGCTCACTTGGGCGATGCCGTATCTACTGAGATCGTACCTTACCGATTGCTGCCATCCCTTTTGTTACTTACAAAATGACTTGTTCATTTTTAATAGTCTTTAAATGTCAGACACTTCAGGTGGCACAAGACCTCTCTTCGGTGCAAACAGAATTTTGATTCGAACAATCAATTTCGAAACACCTGCTTTTTCATGCTCTAGGGTATTTTTGCATGTTTCGGCGTCGGAAATAATGGACAGAAGACAATTAAATCGATTACCACAAACAGTCGGTTAGCCGGTAATGTTATATTTGTGTGGAATTCGATTGCACGATGTGCTGCTAACCTAACGTGGTTTGTTGCCCTTTGGCAATTATAAATCGAATATTAAATAGGTTTGGTGTTCATTTTTATTATTGTTCATGAATGATGTTAATAAGGAGATATTCAGCAATCTAACCAATATCGTACTGCTCTAATGCCACACGCTTGAACTTGATTTGAAGCAACTGACCCAGTGTCACTGCGAGGAATCTGGTGAAAGACTGATAAATTGATGAACAGAAGGAGAAGCATCTTACCAACTTTAAAACAACACTTCGAACTTTAACGAAATCTATTCGGGTTTCAATAAACCATTTATAGAATGCTCCATTATCTGTTATTGCAATTCCAGTTGTCATGAAAGGATAACCGGAACGAACAAGCGATGATACACTTGAAAATAGATATAACGAAGACTGAGATAAGCCTGGGCGAAAAGAAAAAGGTAACTGGTACATTGTTCACGGAAGGTTCACTCATTTTAACCAGAGGCCTCAGCTGAATGATTGATGACCTCCCGTTGAACTGCGACTTGCTATCATTCTTGTACATCCATTCTTCCTTCTTCTTGTATTAACCGCCTTTCTTCTTCTCGTAGACGTGAGAGCAATGTTGCTAGTGTAAATCTGAGAGGAAAGATAAAGCGGGAAAGAATGTATTCCGAAAGTCAGGGCGCAGAAGCATTAGAATGTGAAATGGACCTTTCAAGGCTGCATGTAGGCACGCCTGATTGTAGCCCACTGGCAAACGTGTTTCTTAGCTCTATAGATGCGGAATATAGAAGATTGTGCGTAAGGTTATTTGAGAATACCAGAATAGATTTACATTACGAAATAGAATACTAAACGCGTATTCAGGCTGTGTACAGAGGCTAAATATATCAATTGAATCTTCGACCAAAAACGGTAAAAACCTCAGGTCTTCATTGATGAATTCAATTCCTGTATGTAGGGTATTTGGTGCATCGTTTTTAGTGGTTTTATGCAAGATAGGGAGATGTAGATAATGTAGCGCTGATTTGTGCATACCCGTAAACCAATTGCGCGGTTTTTTTATGTCGATTTTTTAATGTAGAGTTTCAATAAATATAATATGTGCCTTTTTACATATCAATCATAATCATTCGAAAACAACGACACCTCGGTACAGGTTGAATATTTTCATTTCACGAGTATATTGTCCATTCTAAACAAACACTGCAAACACAAGCGTATGAAAGATATCTAAACGCGTCCACATCTATGAAAAAGTGATAAAATAGTGTAAAACTTATGTTAGGGCAGTATTATTGTCTATTGTTACAAAAGAAAAAATTGTCATGTACTTATGTACGCCCCCAATTGAGTGGGAGCGTTGTGTTGTGGACGTTGTATAAATCTGAAATAAAAAACCGAAGATATTCTTAATCTGTATGAGTGTTGGTACCAAATTCAGCAATAAAAATAATTTACAAAATGGCCGGACGACAAACATCGATTATCAATTTCTCAGATTTTTCGGATCATTTTAAAAATCATATTTTTTAAAAAGTATTTCGACTTAATTCTGTTACCAATGCTGAAAAATAGTCTACAGACAGTGTGTGCCAACTTTGAGCTTAATCGGCCAATTGGTGACCGAGATGTTAATGCCAATTTGAAAAGCATAGTTTCCAAACGTTCTTGTAATTTCTATAATTCAGCTAATTTTATGAGCATAATTAAACGTTTTTGACAGACGGATTCAGATAGGTATACCAACGATTAAAATGTTTAAAGAAACGATTTTTTCCAAATGTTTAGATAACAATACTGCCTTAAGCTTTGACAATGAATTTCGAGAAACGAGGTTAGGGTAGCTCAATCACTTTTTTGAAAACTTAATTTCGTACAGTTCTACTAAGCATACGGAAGTACACATCCTTATTCGTATTACCTCAATGTAAAACCTAAACATTTCCCTACTTTCTCTAGTCACGCGGTAGTACAATAATACTCACACTGAGCATGCAATGTTCGTGAAGACTTTTTTCTATTATGCGGTTATCAGCTAGAGACTCAATGCAAAAAAAATTAAAAATCCTTTTGCACAAAAGCCGATAAATATAACGGTGTTATCATCATTTCAGCTATCGTGGTTTGTGTAAATAAATGTGACTGTTGTTTTAAAATGATTTTAACATTCATTCTTTCAGTGTTTTGAATTACACATGTTGCGCATTGCAAAACTGGGCATTTTTAAGACAATAGCTCGTTATCACGTAATGGGCTTCGTAATGGTTGACTAAAGTAATTAAACTTCTTTACAAACCTACTGCCTTCGAAAACGATGCAATTTTTGTTTCAATAGCTAGCATTTTATTGTCATCGCGTGTTTACATCTCGACGTGTTACGGCACTCACGAGTTAACTTATTCCTCCTCCGTGTTAAGTTAAAGTAAAGGCGACAATTACGAATAATAATTTTCATCCATGAATTGAAAGTATGATATCATATATATATATATATATATATATATATAAAATTCAAAGTCCTTTCTGACTGACTCATCATCGCCCGGCCTAAACCGCTAAGTGTAGAAATGTAAAATTTGGAAAGCACGTTGAACTTATCATGGCGCCATTTGAGAAGGGATTTTTCGAAATTCAACCTTTAAGGGGTGAAAAGGGGTGGCGAAGTTTGTACGCAAATTAAAAAAAAACTGGTCGGATTTACTTGAAATTGTATATTCTGGAAATATAGAGGATTCTAGAATATTCTAGAAATTGAACCCCCAAGGAGAGAAAAGGGGTGGCAAAGTTTGTGGGTAAAATAGGAAAATCTGGTCGGAAGATTTACTTGAAACTTACTATTAACGCTCTACAATATGATTAATAAAACACGTATTTAAGCGTTTTTCGAAATTCAATCCGAAAAGGGGAAAACGTGTAGCAAAGTTTTATGGTAAAATAAATATCTGGTCAGATTTACTTTCAATTTAGTATTAATGCTCTTCAACACAATTCTACGTGTTTCTTAATTAAACATTTCAGGAACACGTTTCATTAAGGAGCATCCAACACAAGTCTACGCGAGCTAAGCCGCGGGCGGCAAGCTAGTTTATATATACAATGGGTGAAAAAAGTATTTGTACATCTCACACGAAACTGTTGTTAATTTGGCTTTATTGTTTTATTTGTGTTTTCCCACGATTTTTGTAAACAGACACCACGTATATTTAGGATAAGCTATCGAACACAGAAACTTCATAAAGCATTTTTTTTCGAAGGATAATTTTAAAAAGACGACGTGTACAAATACTATTTTACCCGCTGTATATAATTGTTAGCTTGGGTCGAATTCGTACTAATCGGTAAAATATTTCCGAAATTCCATCTCCAGATACATGGAGGAGTACATAAAATAGAGCCATCATATTTGATAAATTATTTAATTTATTATACGCTGTTACCCTAAATTCAAACCCAAGCAAGACAGACTGAATCAACCTGAAAATAGTGCCATGTACCGACATCATTTTTGGGGGGTTTGGAGGAGTCATTTGCTAGTTTTTTTGCTGTCCTTTTATTACTCAAAATATTACCTTTAAACTTTTTTGTTTTCGGTTGTAATAGCACGAAATAACTGTTGTTGTATTTCGCAATGTATGTTTATTATAAATAAATCATTATTGGATACAATTGGTTTTATGAAAATTACTCATGGGCTTCCAAAGTCTTAAAAATGCGCTAATGTATGAAAAATGTCAACTTCTAAATTCATTAAAAAAAAAACTAAAAGCTATTTTGATCTCAGCTTTGTTTCAAAAAGTTCTCTAGTTTATACCCTTTCCAACGGTATGCTACATGTCATAGAAATCTTTCATTATGTGGTCAAATAAAGAGAATAAGTTTTTTTTTATAATGAATTTAGAAGTTGACATTTTTTCAAATATTTACACTTTTTTAAGACTTTCGAAGCTCAAGAGTCATTTGCTTCAAACCAATTATATCGAATAATGATTTATTTATAATGAACATACATTTCGGAATACAACAAAGGTAATTTCGTGCTATTACAACTACAAACAAAACATTTATGACGATTTGAAGGCGAAATTTCGGGTAATAAACAAAAAAGGAAAAATAATCATCTCAATTACCATGACACTTCAAACATAGAGTCTAAGGGTGAGGAAATTAGCAAATGACCCCCCCCCCCCTCAGTTCGCCAAAAAATGTGTCGGCTCATGCGCCAAACACCTTGTATTTTCAAAATAGCTGCCCTACTGTGTTATTTGAACAAGCAGCTCTCATTGAGTAAAAATTTATCGGCATTGACGTTCTTCGCCGAAGAATACACGTTGTATCGGCCCGGTCTTTGGTTCCTTCGATTCTGCGGTAAACTACGTCACGCATCCTCGCAGAAGATGCACCAAAAACGTTGAATTGTTTTATTGCTCTGTAAAGTAAGGTACTGTGAAGTTTCATCGTCACACTCAGTATGGGCAATCATGCAGGGCCGGAAGTCCCCGACCGTGTTGCACCATTACTTTCGAAATATTTTTCAGCCAAAGGGAAAAGTAATAATTACAAATTGGACGAAGCCTCTGTTTGTAGGACACATTTTATTCTTTTAATTGATCTGTAGACATGTGGGGCGGGGAGGGGGGGGGTAACATGGGAAATTCGATCAGGCGAAATGAAAATCAAAACTTCGTTGTATTCTTTCATAATTTATTTCTATATAAATGACTATATTAAAGTGGAACGTACACTTTGTAATTCCCGGGTAGAAATTCAAGTCGGGAAAAAGTCCTGCCCCTGATCTGCATTCCCTAAATAATATCAGGCAATGATCAAACCGTCCAGAATTTATCAAGTTCGCAGTGTAACAGGTCCTGGTCCGCTGTTGCCTTTTTCGGGAACTGATTAGGACAGGGAAACGATCAAATATTGGGAGGGCTTTTGGCGATCGACAAGAGTAAAATAGATAGTATTAGGTGGTTTACTGATACTTACAGATACATTATCTCTTTGCACTCGAGAGATGACTCTTGCTCACCACTCACTACCTGAGCGAAAGAGGCCTCGAGTGCAAAGGGTTTCCCACAAGCTTCTGACCTTAGGCTCGTTAGTCGTAGCTGTCAATAAACAGCAAGAGACAGAGAAACCAGACAACTTTGAACTGCAATAATTAAAATAGAAAGATTGGTTCTCTAATACAATTATAGAAAAGTACCTATATAGCATTATTATGATATATAGGTACCAATGCTTTTAAAATTAAAAAAGTAAAGAGATAACATTCATGAAGGTGTCCAAAGGTGAAACAGGATAAGTCATTGCCCCACTTGACCGTGGAGGGTTAAAAATACTCGCATAATAAACAATAAAAGAACAAACGTTTATCTCAATCGGCATTGCAATCTCTGGCTACTTTTTGGACATTCATGGTGCATGGTTTTTGCGGAGATGAATATTTCGGTAGGTGCTTCTTATTACTAGGAACACTGTTTAATTTTCAACTGAAAAAAGAAACTAAACAAATAATAATGAAATAGCGCTAGCATTGAGACATCCGATTTCGATTTCTTTATAGTTGGGTGAAAATGAAAACATGGACAGTTTTGTTCCAGGTGGAGAGGCACCGGCTTGTACGGTGGATGAGTCAAGCACGTGTCACTCGGAGCGCGGCTAAACGAGCAGAGCGAAGCGACGTGCGTCTCTCTTGATTTTACGTCGCTGCTACCGCTGCTCTGTGCTACCTGTGGTAAAGGCAATCTCGATTCGTGGCTTTTGCTGTACGCCACAGTCCCAAGCGCTCTTACCGGTCCTCTTGACTAGGCTGACTGGGTAGCTGGCTCAGCGCTCACAATCCATGAAGCTCCGTGACTCGGGATCTAGGACGATTAAATAATGCCGAGAACGTTTCACTAAAATTGTTGAATAACTGCCTACTTTACTTACACTTGTGTATCGGAGGCTCCTGCCGCTCCTCCGAGACATGTCTCCGTCGATCTTTTTTCTTCGTAGTTTTCCGATCGTACAATTATTTTTGAGGTTTAGCGTATTTTTTCTTTTAACTATGCATTTTCATTTGATCAAGTATTCCCAGATTTGGTTCTTCAACACTGTTAGGATTTCTCTTTAGGGCATTTCGACTCTTGTGAACCGTTTGCTTTCTGAAAGGATTGGAACGAGCATTTACCTTCGTCGGAGCAAAACCGACCTAATGTTACAATAATGAAGCATGAAATTAGGTGAACTTAAAACTTATTTCTTTTTTTTTATAGTATTCACATTTTGTTGCCGATTTTCTTATTTTATTTTTACTATGCTCATAAATGTCATTAATTGGCCTGGGGGTATGTTGCAATCGCTATATTTTTAGTAGAAGAACTCATTTAATAAAGATAACTTTCGGCATCAGGAAGTATGAGCAACCCATTGAAGTTGTTATTTGCTGCATTATCACTGCAAAGTTATTGCAGACGAAGTTTCATGGTCGTCTTATCTCGCACCGCAGTGATGTAAATTGGTCACGAAGATCGTGCGATTTGACCGGATTGGATTTCTTTCTTTGGGGTTTTCTGAAAGGAAAAGTGTATGCCAATGATCCACAGACCATTCCGGAGCTCAAGGAGGCAATTAGACGCACTATTAATTAAATCAGCCCGCAATTATGCGAAAATGTTATGGTAAAGTCCGTCAAAAGAGTGACCGTTTACTAACCGGGACGAGGCGGCCATTTATAGGATATTGTGTTCCACACATAACCTCCATGTTTGTACCTTATATAAAAATTAAAGTATTCGTACTTTTCAAATAAATAATACGCTTTATTAATTAATAAAAATGTCAGGTCATTTTGATACACCCTATATATTTATCAGAAAATAGTTACATAGGTATAAATCACCCATCGGTTTTGGAATATTCACGACCAAGCCTTATGTTTTATACGTTCAGTGGTACATGACACAAACACATTTGATCATGGTTAAACATTTTTTGGCTTTTCACAAAAACTCAGTCGAATGAAGAATATCCGTCGTAGTATATTTTCGGCTATGCTTGAATTCCTTGTACGTTCATACGCCAGAATCTTATTACTCTACATATAATGTATAGCTCCACCCTCTACGTGTGTTGATTTTGGCTCCAAACAAGAGAAAATAGCCATTCGAAAGTCCAGCCAAAATAAGATGTGCTGTCCTCAAAATTTGACGACGTTTGTAGACTTCTTTCAGAAGCCTTGGTGATTTGAGAAAAGAAATGCCAATACATTGCCGTAAACAAGAGAATCACAAGACAATTATACGACAAAACGTTCAAGGAGAAGCAACCATAATTATTTTGCAAAAATTGCGGTATTGAATATCAACGCACGAACGACGGTTTTCTACTTTCACAATCGAGCAGTAAATTAAGAAGTACAATAGTTGGTGTCTGAATGAAGTGGCAATTAATAACGCCAGCGTTCGATTAGGAACGTTTGTCACTTTCCAATTACTCATCACTCACGCGTACTGCAGATCAAATTGATAAAAAAATAAGGCACCGTCACTTACAGAGGGCGAAAAGAGACAAAGTAAGAAACGAAGGAACTACAAAAGAAAAATTACTCCAAGGCGCCAATCTCGTGTCAAAAGCATAATTCATCTCGATCTGCACGATGCATGGTTTCGCGCCTCCTGAGAGGTTCCCGCGTACCGAGCCTCTAGTCGAGGTGCAAACGTTGGGCAATTCTGCAATTACGCTTATTGCCAATGCATGTTTTAACCAGTACGAGTCGCGAGTATCGACCAGTGATTTTTATTTGAATTTTGCACACGCTGCATCGCTACCGATATATTATGCACCTGCGCAAAATTGCTTATTACGATAGAATTCACTCGATCGAATAATACAGATCCAAACCGTCAAGTCAGTAGCGGCATAATCATTATTATAACACGTTATTATTTCTTCGATTTAACTTGGCGGTAATCTTCCAGGCTCACGGAGAACGGAATACATCGATGAAATGCATGTGCATAGTAAGCACTGCACATATATGAATACCTCCGTTGATTCCCCAATAAGACTTTTCGAGACACACACATACCCATATTTATCCATAATGCAACTTTAATATCTTTAAATGTCCACTATGCCTTCAGGATTAGGCACCTCCTTAATCCCGCGTTACAAATTTTCAGCGTTATTTTTTCATTTGATTATTTCTATGATCAACGATAATGACCGCACCATCTTGATTTTTTTGGAGTAATTGCCAGTGCACCATTAGTTTTTAAAACTACTAGCTCAAATTTTCGTACAAAGTAGATGAGACTTTGTGCCGTGTGGTCCGTTCAAAAGAATATTTGCCGAATTCCATTTTTTTTATCCCTTTCAATAATCAAGGCCCACTTTAACTATATATGAATCATTATTCAAAATGCATTAGTCTAAAAAAAATTATGAAACTTATAACTGGCGAAATTTAGCATATGTTGGAGAGACACACATAGTTTGGGTTTGTTTGCGTTTGTCCATACAGCAGTCAAAATATCTCCTTTTGTCACTTTGCCAGATAAAAAATTTGTGCCATGCCGTACCTACTAGCATAAGTAGAAGAATTGAAATAAATTTTAACGGTTTGAAAAAAGACAATGGTGGGCTCCTCCCGTGCAGAAATGTGACCGGGCATACTCTATTCGTCGGGCCCTGGCCAGACTGGGAAAATCATGAAATCATTTTTTACGGTTTACACTCTATATTTGGAAATTACTATGCTCTGGCCTGGATATATTGCGAGCAAGTACACTTTCACGTAATGTATACCTGGCCAGAACATTGGCATTTACTAAAAAGTGGAACTTGACTTTAAGAACTGTGTAAAGCTGCTTTACTTTTTACCGCATCTGAAATCTGTAATTCTATTCACCATTATCATCATTCTTTTCATCAATGCTGGTCTACGAGATTTAAAATACTTGCAATAAATACCGGTATAATACATAATGATTATTAATTTAAGCATAACAAATAACCAAATTATTTAATGAGGCGATAATACTAAGCGGGTAGTTCGTGGTTTTCGAGATCGAGGTCGCCTTGTCAGGAAATAGCAATGTTGTGGCCGATAAGACATTGTCTGAACGTATTGCGCCAACAATCCGCCAGGTGGCCTCAAACGAAGCGGCTCGCGTAACCAAGGTACCACCGTGCAAGGATAAGACTTCGACCCGTTGTTGTACCGCGTACAGAAGTGCTATGCTTATAGCGGATTCTTCTGATGATGATTTTGTAATACTTGCGAAATACTAAGTATCAGTACCACCTAATACTATATATTTTGCACAAGTAAATCGCCAAAAGCCCTTCCAATACCTGATAATTTCTCTGTCCAGTCGCCTATTTATTTTCCATGCAAAGCCCAACTAGTACACCATCACCTTCCTCGTCATTTCTCGGCAATTTTCTGATCCCTTTCTCCGTTAGTTCCTGGCTTTTTCACGATCTATTCCCTATGGCTTCCCTGGCAATTTCCCGCTTGTTTCCGAACCAGTTTTTGATCAGTCCCCGAAAAAGGCAACGGCGGATCGGGGCCTAACCTAAGACCTCCCATGCAGAAATGTCACCGGGCATTGCCTACTTTGTGTCCGGCCCAGACTTGCCTTGTCTGACGTACCTGACCGGGCCCTCCCATGAAACAAACCGGGAAGATCGCGAAATTGTTTTTTTACGGCTCACCCTCTATGTTTGGAAATTACAAGCTCCCTGCCGGGATACGTGCGAGCAAATACATCTTCGCATAATGTGTACCTGGCCAGAACATTGACATGTTCTGAAAAGTTGAGCCTGTCTTTAAGAACTGAAGAAAAGCTACTTTGCTTTTCACCTCATCAGAGACATTTATAATTGATTGGCATGAAACTAATAAATCTGCTATAATTCTATTCATCGTTAAAAGCATTCATTTCATCAATCATAATC
The DNA here is from genome assembly GCA_964007375.1 of Ophion obscuratus. NCBI lineage: Eukaryota > Metazoa > Arthropoda > Insecta > Hymenoptera > Ichneumonidae > Ophion > Ophion obscuratus. The sequence goes on along the minus strand of OZ023317.1, from coordinate 658,478 downwards.
GGCGAGGATCACCATACTTATTATAAATACCGGGATTACGATAATTAATGATTTGAGCATAAAGAATAGCTAAATTACTTGATGAGGCAAAAAGGTAAAGCAGGTCATTCGTGGTTTTTGAACGCCATATTGGGAAATATCAATGTTCTGGTCGGAAAGACATCACCTGAATGTATTTCGCCAACAATCCGCCAGGTGGCTACAAGCGAAACGCTTCGCACGGGACCATCGTACGAGGATAAAAGTTCGTCCTGTGAGTTGCACCATGCACAGAAGTGATATGCTTACTGTGTGCACTTACGCTTATGATTTTGCAATGCTTGTGAAATATTTTCGCTCGGATAGTGATCTGTGTACGTTTTTCTGTCTCTTTGCATGTCGGGAAATGCGAGCAAGTGCATGTATACACTCATATACTACCTTAGCAAGTGGATAACCAACAAACAATATGTTGTCGAAATACTGAATTGAATGCACTCCCGATTTTAGCTCCTCAAGGATTCCTAAAACGCTGAAACATCATTTGTTATTTCCTGGTTTGTTCCTGGTTATTTCCCGATCTATTCCCTTCAACTTTCCTGGTCATTTACCGCTTGTTCTCCGGCCCGTTCCTGATCAGGTCCCCAGAAAGGGAACGGCGGATCGGGACCTAGCCTTAGACCTGTTACATTGCGGACCTATTCCAGGGTGGAAGACCCGAACAGAGCCTGATATTATCTAGGGAAGGCAGATCAGGGGTAGTACTTTTTCCCGACGCAAATTTCCACACGGGCTGTTATAATACCCAATTTACGCTGAAAGGCCTGAACATGGGCTGATATTATTTAGAGGAGGCAGATAGAGGGGAGGACTTTTTGCCAACTCAAATTTCTATACGGACTAGGACTCACGATCGTGCCTGGCTGCACGAAACTGCAAATTAGGGCATAGAATATTTTCCGCTCAGTCAATCTTCCACCGTTCTCATGGTGGAAGACTGTCGACAGCTTGTATACGAGAAGCATGACGTTATTAGCCTAATTAAAAGAGTCATGCAGCATGAATTGACTTCTTCCCGAATCATTACTCGCTTGTAAGTACAATACAACATACCATTTTTATTGCCATTTTCTACTAGTTTATTTTACGATGGTACGAAGCACGAAGCATTGGGCAAAATAGACATTAAGCATTTACAAAGGTGTTTGAATTCTGTAACCTTTGAGACTTTTTATTTCTGGGGAAATCAAAGAACTTTCGAAACAGTTGGATCTAGTCTTCAGAGCGTGGCAAAAAGTGGAAAAGAAGGTTTTATCTCGACGCAAAGCTTTATATGAGTACAGACTATTCATAAGGTTCGAACAGTGCTCGGATGGCTTTTCTGAATAATAAATAAATAAGTATCGAAATTCATGAACCTTTATTATGCGTAATCCCGTATAAGTCACCGGAACGGATATGACCATTCCGACGCGGAAAAATGGTTCGCGAATTTCCGCTGAGAAGATTCTCGCGATCCTCGAGTGAGTCAATCGTGCTCACGCGATTGACACACTCAATGATCGAGGTTTTTTTAAAATACATGTGTTAGTTCTGCAATTTCTTGTTTGAATATCCTGACATGTGATAAGGGTTATTTGCAGAGCTACCGGGTTTGCGGGAGAACAATATCATCCCGCATTCCATGAAAAGAGGATATTCTTTACACAAAGAAGCCCTAGCCCTAGGTATTATTCAATTTGTACGCATGGTTGAAAACACAACTTTTGAACCGACAACATGATGAAAATTTTGGAAAAGCATTGGAGAACAAGAGCCACGAAAGTCAGAAAAAAATACTCTAGGAAACTTTAGAGAATTATATAAAAATCTTTTTGATATAAAACAAGAAGTTGTTGAAATCGACCGCAAAACTTGGTATCTCCGTAGACGAGGATGCACTAAATCATTTGACATCAGCTATAATCGATAAGCAAAAAAAAACTTGCACATACGTACTTCGAAATTTTTTCGCTCGCGAAGTTTTGTCCCGTAAGTAAGTCATCCTTCAACAGTGGCTTCATTACTAAAACGCTTTATGAGAGATATGAAACTAATCAGTCCATTTTTCAGTCGAGCGATTTTTCATCTAAATCGACGTTTCGTAATACCCATGTCACGCTCGCATTTATTTTTCTCCGCGACTACGAGACTGGGATTCGAACCCGCGACCTCCCGATGTGCTGGTTCAGAGGCAAGCACGCTAACCACTAGACCAGCACACGGATTTTAGTGCTAACAATATTAAACCGTTATCTCGGATTTTGACCTTGTTAGCGTGATTTTTTAATAACTCAGAAAAAAGTCCCGTAAAGTCTGAATCCTTGCGCTGATTTTCGCCTAATTAAATTGCTACAGTGCTCGTAACAGTTAGAGTACGAATATGGACTTCAACATACGCAAACATCTGTTGGCGGGCGATATCTGGAAAATATTATTTTGCAACGTTTTTTTGGCATCCTTCAATCGACTTGTGAAGAAAAAAAATCATCAAATCCGACCATCACGGGAAGGTAAAATCAATGAATTCTAGTATCCTTCTACAAAGCAGGAATTATTCTCATTCGTACAGCATATACCTGCAACTTATAATTAAGCGATTAACGTAAGATCTACCAGCGAGCATTATTCTCTTACACTAATTTGTTTCGCGCGAATTTTCGTGATCTTTTTTCCGGTCGCAGTGAACGCCGATTACGCAATGGGATACCGATGAGTACGTTAGGAGCAGAGGTTTGTCGGTGCCACTCTGTTTCTTAATGCACACGCTAGTCTCGCGCGGTTTGAAAGTGAGTGCCCCATCGAGACAATGCCTCGCGAAAATAGGGCAGAGTAATTAAGCCGTTATATAACCAGACCCGGCACTAGCAGTGCCCGCGATTGTAGTTGTAACAGTAATGTTAACAGCAGCGCTTTAGACCAGCAGATTCCATGAACCGGAGTGTCTCAGCGAAACGGCCCTGTTTCACTTATATTTTCGTCGAGGTAATCGGACTGACGTAGCTGACGGACCCGCATACTGTAGGTTGGCGTTGTAGGATACGTGCTCCCGCGAGTTTTATCGTACAAAAAGTGTCCAAAGATTACGTATTTCTCTTTTTGCGGAATGCAGATACGTACGAATATGATGAACTTCATATTGCTATTTTTCGACAATATGGAACTTACGATATTCGAAGCGCGACTCAATGCGTTTCTAGTTCAATGCTCATTTGTATCTGCGATGTTGGACCACAGTAGAAAAAAAGGGTTACGGAATGTAGTATAATATTCATTGAAAATACAAACTTTGGTATTCGGCATAATGGCACTGATGATAAGGAACCCGAGTGCCGAATTGCCAGTGAAGAAATAGGGGCAAAAAAGCTTATCATAAATACCGGGATTACCGCTTAATCAGGAAATATCAATGTTCTGGCCCGGAAGACATGACCTGAATGTATTTCGCCAACAATCCGCCAGGTGGCTTCAAGCGAAGCACTTCGCGTAAGCAAGTTACCATCGTACGAGGATAAAAGTTCCACCAGTTGTATCACGTACAAAATTGCTATTTCCTGATTAAGCGACCAGGCGTTAAAAACACGAATTAGCTGCTTTACTTCTTTTGCTCCGTTAAATTATTCGGTTATTCGCTATACTCAAATCATTAGTTATTGTAATTCCGGAATTTATGATAAGCATTTTCGTCCTCGTCGATTATCATTGATGAAATTACCGCTTTTAATGATGAATAGAATTGCAACAGATGTATTATTTTCATCCAAATCAATTATAAATATCTTTGATGGGGTAAAAAGCAATGCAGCTTCACACAGCTTTTAAAGATAGGCTCCACTTTTTGGAACTCAAAGAGTTCCAGAAAGTTCATAAAACACATTTTTTGCTAATTCTTTTAGGAATGATCGCTACGAAATGGTACCATGGATAAAAACCACCAATCATAAATCAAATAGCTTAAAATACTGTTTAATAAGAACAAACCGAGCTAGGATCTCTTTTAACAGCAGCATTTATATCGACCTTCCTGGAATCTTCTTCGTAATTTAACAAATTAGTACATTCTACGAAACTTCACCATATAACATCGATCATATTATGAAGTTTTTTTTAAATCGAAACTAATTGAGCTTTCTCTTGAATTCTCCGTTTAACAAGTCCCTCAGTACTTGTGCTCGTAGAGGTAAGAAAATCACACAGAACCAATCGCATATTTACTCCAAGGAAAATTGAATTTGTCCAGTGAAAATGTGTACTCAAAGCAATTTTTGTTATAATTTATTTCGTCTACAATTAAGTAGAAAACGTCAATCTAAAATTGTCCCCATTTTGTTTACTCAAATATACTGTTCAGCGGAAATGGAGACGTGCGGAGTGTAGAGAAGCAATCGGAACATTAACTCATCCATTTCCGAGTAGAAAACTTGCTTTGGCTACAAGAAAGACCTGGTCAGGCTTCCTGATTTCTTTTTCCGGCCTTGATCAGGATTTTTTTATCAAGCGCTGATCATTCGTGAAATGCAATCCCCGACGTCGTTCTGATCAGGGTAAACAATCAAGGACTGATCAGGGTGAAAAGTGAAGGCCTGAGATGCAGTTCGAAGAGAGAATTTCGCTGTTGCCTCGGAAACCTCCATCTCATTACGTTTTTCATCACTGTTAAAAATATTTAATGTAAATAGGATCTATTTAAATCGAATAGTTATTTTATTACGATTCTATTTGTTTAAAATATATTTCATAGAATATAGAATAGAATATTTCATAAATCCAAAATAAATTGAAATACTTAATTTAGAGTTCTACCACAATGATTTTGTATTATAATTCGTCATTCGCTGGCCTTCTGAAAGGATTTTCTTCGAAAATATTTCTGCATTCACATGGGATTGAACCTAGTACCTACCTACCTATAGGTACGCACGTTGCCCCTACTCTACCGAGAGTTTATAGTATGTTGATCGCAGATATAGCATAAGAGACCACATATGTTCCTATAATTATTTGCTGTATCACATAAACTATATCAATTAGTTAATATCATTGTAATCATTAGATATTTTTATTGAATATCATGCTCTACATTTTTCAAGCATTACCTATATATGACAGACTATTAATTCAATTAAGTAGAGAAAAGATTGTCTCTATGAAAGTTCTATTTAATTTAAAAAAAAATAGATACATTTAATGGATTCAACTGAACAGTTTTTTAAACAGAGAAAACCGAATCACAGATTTATTAGGAATAAATAATATATTAGGAATATTAAAAAATGTACGAATAGAGTGGACAATATCTCTCGACATTTTGTCGACACGCTAATATATACAGTTCGTCTGGTGTATGATAAGAGGTTAGGCGTGTAAAAGGCGCCAAACTGTATATAGGTCCAGTTACTTGATGATTGCATGAAGCTAGCCAGATCAGGCGAATTGAATGAAGCCGTAAGTCCAGTTGCCTGACCATCGCTTAAAGGTACTCTGATCAGGCGAATTTATGCAAGCCGTAAATCCGTTTGTCTGACTATCGCCTAAAACTGGCCTGATCAGGCAAATCAAGGCACACCGTAAATAAGGCCTCCGTACTACAGCGTGATCCAGCCCGGATCAAATATCAGGCCAGCCTGACAATATTTCTACTCGGAATGTCAAAGTCGGTAAAAAATTAGGATAGGGGAGATCGAAAGTGAGTCTAATGCTTTGAGTTTTTAGTACGTGCCTGGCGGATCGTGATTAGTGAACGATTTCACTTTCTTCCGGGCCTCGTTTCACGTTTTGCTTTTTCAGCTCAAACGAACCGGCCCGGACAGCCTACCCCACTTCCGTCAGGAACCACACTTACTTTCTTATACCGAGCGACGAGCTCGGATCTCGGAATTTAACTATGCGTCGTTGTCGAATTTCACTCGTTCAAATATACGTGGCCCAGACTTCGTGTGTCTTTATTCTTTATAAAAAAATCACCTCTGCTTATGTTGAAACGACACCAGTTGTTTAGGCGAACTGAAAGTGTCCAGAATTATTCGTTTGGCGCCTGTTTTAATTAAAAGATGACGTTATCTTTTGTCCCGAATATATTTCCATACTTTCGTGCGAGAGATTCGAACCCATAACGGAAGTCCAACGATTTTGAAACGTTGGAATAATAAAACATTTTAATTGATCCCCTACAATCATAAACGTTATACCCTTTTTTTTGTACAATGTCGTTAACGGAAATTTTAGTTATTTTGTAATGCCGTTTCCATCCGTAAGTGATCCAAAAGTAAAAAGATTTTACTTCCATCCTTTTTTGCGTTATGTTTTCGTAAACTATATCAAATATTATATAATATATATATAGAAATATTTATAAAGGACGGAGATATAGTAAATTGCACAGACCGCTGTGCAAAAAGGTCCTCCGCGGTGACCTCTCCGGCTCGAGAACAAATCATCTGAAATAAAAAACCAAATGAATTTAGTTTTTGTGCCGTATTATCTAGTCTTGAATCGAAGGAGTCAATAAATTAATGATTTGACAAAAAAAAAATGGTCGCCGATCGAAAGTGACTGTCAAAATTTCGGTGAAAAAACACACTATTTTCCTTGAAATAAAAAAAAATATGCATTGAAAAAAAACCTTCGATTAAGGACTGCCTTTTGATATAAAAAAAAGGTATGTGAAATTTGAAGCAGATCGGTTTAGTTGTTATCGAGATATTTTGGTCACCGATTCTGAAAAAGTAATTCCGAGAAAAACGCGTTTAAAGTTTTACGTCAGGTATATACGTAGACCGCCGGACCTACCTGTAAACGCTCATAACTCCCCCAATTTTCAACAAACCGACTTGAAATTTTCAGAGAATATTTTTGAAAGGTTATATTATAAGAATCCGTGGAAAACGAAAAATCGATTTTTTCGAAAATTGCAACTAGGTGTGACCCCTTAATAGTTATCAATCAATCCGGGGACGACGCAAATTTGTATTCAATCATTCCGGACTAAGGGTCGTACCAACACTGATCTGTATATCTTTTTCGGGGTTTAGTCTTGACAATTGTACCGTGAAATTTTGTATTTTTAGTATGATTGACTATTTACTCTCAGAAAGACAGGGAATATAGTTTTGCGTGGAATAAATAATTAGAATCTTTGCGATACAATTTACAGATCTGGATTTTCCTTTACTTTCATTATTAGAAGTTACCTTTTTTAGCTTACATTTCACCAAGTTTATACAAGCTGCAATAAATCAGTTTGGTTTTTCCTTTATGGTCACATGGGTTAAACTTAAAAACAGACTGTTTTTCTGATTGTTTTCCAACGCTCATTGTTAATTTTAATTGTTTCCTACATTGCAACTATTTAGTTGCAATGTGATAGTTTGAAAAAAAACTACGTCAAACCTACGTTGCACCTATATTGTGATAGATTTTAGTTATCCAAAAGAGAATGGTAAAACAATTAGATACGATCAATCACTAAAAAACGATCGAAATGTACATTGTTGGATCAAAAAATTCGTAGAAATTATTCAATGTGATGGAACCAGATGATGGTTGTTACACGTGAGCTCAGCAACACCGCATACAGATGAAAGTAAACGATTTAATTAGCTCACTATCGCAAAGAATAATCCAATCAAATTTAGCTGAAATCTTTGGCAATCTTACGTTGCTTAGTCATTGCGAGTGTGTTTTGTGTACAAAATCACTTCAAGATATATTGCCACTACTATGGTACTACTTCATTCTTTCTGGAAACAACCTTTCGCTGAAAACCAACTAGCAAAGGTTAGATTTTCATCTTTCCACAAACTAGATCAACGAATTACTATCAACTAGAGAGAAAGAGAGAGGGAGAGAGAGAGAGAGAGAGAGAGAGAGAGAGAGAGAGAGAGAGAGGGAGAAAAATAGTGAACCAGAAAAAAGTCAGATTATAAAATAAAAGCTTATACCAACACCAAACAAATGGAGGAGTAGGAAAAATATACTAAAATGGAAACACAATTAATACCACCATTACGTTTACCCTTCTTATCTTTGTCCGAACGGATAGATCGTGTATAGGGCGACCATTGATTTCCCGGTCGCTCTGCATAGTCGAATAGCCAGCGTAATTATTTTCGCCTGACAATTGTCACCTAGCGAAACCTGTAGCGCCAGTCGGATCAAGAATCCGTTTCCTTCTCAGCTCTTTCTTTTTTCCCTTGTGTGACTCACCACTCGCCACAAGGTGTAACAAAATATATGTGCACCTCGCATGAAAGTAGTGCGATCAGCTTATTTGTTCCGTAATCGAAGAGATATATACAATATAAACTAATTCCACAGAATCATTTCAGCTGCGAGAATAGGTTTGGTCGCTCATAGTACGAATGATTCGATAATCGTGCTGCGTAACTGAGCAGGCGTTATGGCATATCTAATCAAGCAATCGCCTCTCACCTTTTTTATTCCTCGAACGCGAGAGCTCACGCGACGTGCTCGCGAATTCCTTCTCTCTCGTGAAACTATCTAAACAGTAGCCCACTTCAACCCTCGATAACCGATTAAACCCGACCGCAACTTACTACGAGCATGATGCTTGGTAATGGTGACGACTGATTTTGGCATCTCGCGATTACACTCAATCAAGCACCCGAATTAGGGGGTCTTTTCACTTTTGACGCTAAAAACGGCTATTTTCATGAATTTTTTTGATGGGTTTATATATATATATATATATATTGATATAAAAATTGTTACACTTAAGAAATACACTTTCGATATACATTTCAAAAAAAAAATATTTATTTAAGTCACTATTTATAGACAAAAATGGTAGTTAAAAAAATGCCCTAAAAAAATTGTAAGTCTGCGCTGTTGATAAAATTTCGGACATAGATCATCCGAAACAAAAAAAATCAAACGGTTCTACATTCAGTATGTTAAAGACTATAGCGCATACCATACGATTTTGTATATCATACTATATATAAAAATAACAAAATGGCCGACATTTTTCGAGAAATAAACAAAAAAACAAGTTTCACACCGTTTTTGGCAAAAAAAATTAGTAAATTTCAAAATTAAAAACAATCCTTGATATGCGCTATAGCTATAGTTGTAAACAATATGTGGTTCAAATTTCGGTTCAGCAGTTTCGAAGATTTTATCAACAAGCCTTCGAAAAACGTTGTTTCGAGAAAAACGCGTTTAAAGTTTGTTTGGGTTACATAAATACATAAAAGATTTTTTTTATTTCGAAAGTGTATTTGTTAAGTGTAACAACTTTTACATCAACATGAACCTATCACAAAAATTCATGAAAATAGCCATTTTTAGCGTCTAAAGTGAGAAGATCCCTTGCATGTTCGTTAACCACGCCATTTTTTACCACATCAAAAAACAATTGGTTGGGCATGTCGCTGATTTAAAAAAAAATTGAAATTTACTCTTATAACCATTGAGATTTTATCAACAAATTTTGATAAACATCGATCCTTATTATGTCCAATGATCTTAGATGTTTTCTTTTGTACTTGCCACAATGAAAATGTTGCTTCGCATGTTACTACTCGGCTTAAGAGTAGGAATATTATTTCTGTTATTTATAAATCTGCTTACACAACAACGAAGACGATGTAAAAGATCATTCCACCGTCGGCTCGGAGCATGAGGACTGTTGAAAAACAGGCGAAACATGTCAATTTTATATATTTATTATAAAATATTTTCATCAATAGCCGAATATAGGGATGAAAATGGGTGGTTGCAATCCATATTGTTAAAAAAAACACCCTTCACATCGCTCGTATCATGTTTGACCAACGATCAGATTCGACATATTTTTGTGCACTTGATATTTGCTGAGCTTTTGTCTAATAAAGATGCAATGGAGGTTTGTTCACTGCAACGAAAAAAAATATGATTGCATACTAAAATGAATGTACGATAAGTAATGAATAATGCAAATTCTTCAATAACGAAATGCATTATTTGGAACGAATAAAATTCAAAGACTTAATAACATAAATAAATATGACACACTCAAGCATTGGTAACTTAAATAGCAAGGGAAATTATGGGAAACTCGAAGGACAGCGGTTTCACATCATCAACGATCTCGAGTAAGAAACGCGAGGCAAACGACATTCCACTTATAGGAATTTTGCTTATTAGTTCATGTTTCTTTACTTGCAAAGGCTCACTGAAAAGAAATTTTGTCTTTTGCGAATCAATAGAAAATGATTTAATGATTATTTGACATGCGTGAGCATGGATTTAACGAATCAGAACGAAATCACGAAAAAGAAAAGCCTACAATGAATGAATATACATGTAAATAAATAAAACAATTAGACGATACTTTTATTTAAAAGAATTTTTATTGTTTTCAGGATGTTGTGTTCATTCCCCTTTTTTGGCGGATTCAATTTGTTTGCTTTAATTCAAAATATTAGGACTTTGAATAAGTTCTCGCTGTTTTCCAACAGATGACGTTACCAGAACTGGGCGCGTGTAGTTTAAGATGGTAACGCATCCATAAAGAAGTTCCATAAGCAAACTTGGAATTCAGTGTATATCATTTCGCCGAAGAGTAACCAACTTCTGTTTCATAGTGTTAAACCTGTCAAATTTCGTGCAAAAAAATAGTATTTGGGGGTAATTTTACTGCACTACTATATTTTAAAAAATCCGCAGCTGAAGTACACAGAATTATATGGATCCCATAGAATACATAATTTTATGCTCTGTCGAAAACGATATGGAACGATTGGTTCAGACGCTTCAAAAATAATTATTTTTCTGTGTTGAATTTGAGGCATTACTTCATGAAGACTCATGTCGGGCGCTAGCTGACTTTCAGAATCATTAGGAGTTGATTACACAACAATTTCGATATATTTGAGAGCATTGGGAATAATTTTTTGAAATAAAGCATAGATCTTGACAAAAAAACCAGTTAGAACGTATTCTACATCCCAATAAAATCCCGGTACAGGCGTTTTTTTTCTCCGCTTCATCGTAGTAATGAATTATGATTAACTTTTGATATAATTCAATTTAGCTTGATACTTGTTTCGAGCTAATTGTCAATTTAAATGTCCACCGTTTGAGTAATAAGCTCAAATAGTTACGGAGACGGAAGATGAGGACGAACCTGGGGACATACCACTCTTTTCCTTGGAGGAGCTGGCGAGAGCGACTGCCTCGATGAAGGTCGGAAAGGCCCCAGGCCCGGACGGCATTCCGGGGAGATTCTGCGTCTGATGGGCTACCTAAAGCCGCGGGTCCTCCTGGACATGTACAACACATGCTTGACGACAGGCATGTTCGGTAAGCGATGGAAGGTGGCGAGGCTGGTGCTCATTACCAAAGGCAAGGGGTACCCTCACTCTCCATCGGCTTCCCGCACGCTGAGCTTACTCGACATGACAGGAAAACTGTACGAACAACTGATAAGACCCAGACTTGCGGACGCAATCGGAGCCGCTGGAGGATTATCGGGCAGACAATACGGCTTCAGAAAGGAACGATCCACAATTGGAGCAATCCAAGACGTCGTGACGACCTTCCAACGAACTCAACAGTGCTGCCATGGGGCTCGTGGAATGGTGCTACTGGCGACACTGGACGTACAGAACGCCTTCAACTCAGCGAGGTGGGCGGATATCCTGGAAGCGCTAAGAGGTGTTTTCGGGGTCCCGCCGTACCTACTCCGAGTGCTGAGCGACTATTTATGAAACAGATGTATTAAGTACGAAACGACGGACAGACGAGAAACCCGGACGATTACGGCGGGAGTCGCCCAGGGATCAATTCTCGGACCGGACTTTTGAAAAGGAGTATACGACAGTTTACTGCGGCTGGAGATGTCGCCGGAGACTTACTCAATTGCTTACGCCGACGACGTAGCAGCTGTAATCGTCGAACGCGATCCGTCTCTGGCCAAGGCTTCACCAAGTGATGAGGCGGGTGGACGGGTGGATGACGGAACACGGACTCCGATTGGCCGCAGCCAAGACCGAACTTATGCTACTGATGAGAAAAAGAATACCGACGATAATACCAATGAATGTCGGGACAGAGATGATGGGGACCAGAAACGAAATAAAGTATCTGGGGGTCACTCTGGATACGAAGATGACTTTCTGGCCCCACATAAGACGGACAGCCGAGAGGCCGGCGGAGAGAGTAAAATCTCTCAGTCACCTGATGGCAAATACTATAGGACCGAGACCGAGTTAACGTCGGCTACTCATGTCGCCGACTCACTCGATCCGCCTATACGGCGCCGAGATGTGGGGAGAAGCACTCCACGTAGCTAAATACAGACACGCAATGACGATGATATAGAGACAAGGTGCGCTCAGGATTGCGTGCGCCTAAAGGGCTGTCTCGGCAGGGGCAGTTCTGGTTGTCGCGGGGGTGATCCCGGTGGATCTCCTAGCTTTTGAGCGAAGGAGAATCTACCTTCAGAGTGCACAGCCGGGACGGACAGTTGCGGCAAGAAGGGAACGGGAGACGACGACACGACAATGGCAGACCAAATAGACAAACGAGACGTCTGGGACGTGGACAAAACGACTGATACCGGAACTGAAACCGTGAATCGGAAGGAGCTGCAGGGAGGTAAATTTTTATATCATGTAGTTCCTGACGGGACACGGATACTTTAGACGGCACCTACACAACATGGGAACGGAAAGGACAGCAGACTGCAAATACTGCGGACACGACCGAGACGACGCGGAACACACATTTTTTACATGTGACCGAAGGACCGAGACGAGACGCCGACTAGAGGCGGCAGTTGGAGAAATCACGCCAGACGACATCGTTGGCGTGATGATCCAGGACAGCGAACGGTGGGCCCTCTTGTCCACCTTCGTAAAGACTGTCCTTAGGAGAAAGAATGCAGACAGATGCTTGGGTGACTGAGCGAATGAGAAGGGCCGGCACTCAGTAGTCGAAACCACGACGAGACGATCCGATCAGACAAGCGGACATGGACAGGATGTCCGGCCGGAAGTAATACTAACGCAGCCGGTCATCGGACAGAAGTGGTTCCCCCGTCCTGATAAAAAAAAACTCGGTTTTTGGCCAGGGGAGGGGGGTTTTAGCCGGTGTGCATGTCGTGAAAACTCTGGCCGAGAGGGATGACCCCCTCCGACTCTATGATGCGAGATGAGTGAGAGTTCGGCACACGGGTGACGACGCTGCTCCGGGTTTTAAGAGGCAACTCCTAACCCCTGGCGCAGCGAAGACACCCTTGATCTTTAAAATATTTTTTCCTCTTTTTACCACGTATAAAAAAAAAGTAACATTAACAAGCTCAAATAGTTGCGTGACAATATAACAAGCTGGAAAATCAGGACAAGTAGAAAGATAAGATCTGGTTGAAGCCAATGCACCTGCCTTGATATCAATTTAGTATTCGCACAAATGACTCATGATTAACTTTTCCCATGAATTCATTAGGCTCCACTAGTCATCCGGATGCTATTAAAAATCATATACTGTTTGGAAAAAGGTGCATAGAATAACAATGCATGGATCCCCGGTCAGAAAATATAAGTAATCAAAATCCATTCTTCGCTTTTGATTTTCACTTCGTCCTTTTTCGCAAATCATGTTGTTCCGGGCCTGAAATTTTTTTCGGGATAACCAATAATATCTTTGTTCTAGAGATCTTTAAGTGGCGAAAAAATGTGTCTCTGTTGACGAACGTTTGTGCATCGCCCTGAGTACTATGGACTTGATTATAGTTTCCCCGATAACCGTATACAGATTTTACACTGAAAAAAAACAATTGAATCAAAAAAATATTTTGGTTGATCCAAATAAATGTGCTGCTGCGGAGTGCCACCAATATATGAGATTTTTACAATACTATAAAATATTGGAAAATGTGACTGATTTAAATCACATATTATTTTATTTGAAAAAGGCTCTTCTGTTCTCTGAATATCTACATTATCTTTAAAATAAAATTAAATGCTATTGAAATCATTCTATATACAATTCGTAGATGTATGGATGAAATAATTAAGCGACTGCTACAACATTTTTTATTTCGTACAAAAATATAATCAATAGAATTAATTATTTCATTACTGCATCGAAACGAATATGCCATGGGGCGTAAGTTTTTCAATTTGTTTTAAATCTTAAATAAAAAGTGAGCATTAGAATAATCATCCACGATAATAGTAGAGACAATATCAGATATCCAAAGGAATATCCATGGAGAGAATATCAGATATTCAACTGATAAGAACAGATACTATACTTTGATACTAGCCACAGGCCGAGAAGCGATCCTCTTTAGGGTTTCTCCGGCGTTTAAGTAGATTTTCGGTTCGCGCTACGCTTAAGGAAAACGAGCACGCGTGCGGCTTCTAGCGATTACTCCGAGAACTACGGGTTTCCTCACACCTATAATGTCGGTGGCGCTCAGTCATCATTTGGTTGAAGCCTTTCAACCAAATGAGCAAGAAACAAATTTTATTTTCGCATAATTTTTTAACCAATTCAGACATTGGCTTAATATTTTTCAATCAAAATAAAACATTTATATTTTAACGAATAATGTACTTGGAAATCAATATCGGATATGGTGAAAAAAATTAAATAACATATTTACTCAATCGAAATTTCATCTGAATCAAACGAGCCAAATTCAATTTTTTCTTGTGTACTCGAATCGACAATATTTATGTTATGAATTGAAAAGCTTTTTTGTTCGTTGCAGAAAATGCATTCGAAACTATATAATTTTTTCGCGATAATTTTTTAGATAGTTTCAATATTGTTTCAATATTGTTCTCGGCTAACAATATATGTTTTGAATATAAAAAAAAACTTTCTGCAATGTTACAAATAAATCATTATTTGATACAATTGGTTCCAAGAAAATGACTCCTGAGCTTCCAGTCTTAAAAATGTGTAAATGTATAAAAAATGTCATTTTCTAAATTCATTACCAAAAAAACTTATTCTCTTTATTTTGACCACATGATGAATTGATGATTTTTATGACACGTAGCATAGTGTTGGAAGGGGTATAAACTAGAGAATTTTTTTAAACAACGCGAAGTTCAATATAGCTTTTAGTTTTTTTTTATAATGAATATAGAAATTGACATTTTTCATGCATTTACGCATTATGAAGACTTTGGAAACTCATGAGTCATTCTCTTGGAACCAATTGTATTAAATAATGATTTATTTATAATGAACATACATTGCAGAATACAATAAAAGTTATTTCGTGCTATTACAAACGCAAACAAAAAATGTATTACTATTTGAGGGCTAATACCACTGTAGACGTCTGAAATAAGGTGATTTTTTTTTGCTGGAAGAACAAGTAAGAGGATAAAAATATTCAAGGATGTTATTAATCATATCTTCAAGTGAACAAAAAAAATATACAAAATGGTGACGCTGAAGCCATTCTCGCGAGGCATGTTGAATTTGAGACGCTCTGCGGTACGCAATATAACAAATGCAAATTTGAATTAGGAGAAAAATGTAAAAAATGATGTTAATTTATACGAGTATAGCTAGAGAAATACGTAGGGGATTTTGAAAATACGATTTTTTGTGTATTTGGCAAGCATTTAAAGTAAAAACCCAATTTTCGACAGTAAAAAAGAACAATCGTTTGTTAATAACTGTTATTATTAACTCATGGAAAATCCCGTATACGTATTTCTCTTCGGAATGTTATTTTAAAGATATGCTCAACATTTGGAGTGAAACGAATGAAAATTGTTGGAGTTATGCTGCGTGCCGTTTTGAAAAATTGTGTTCCGAGAAAAACGGTCGACGTCTCGCACGCGGGCCAGCTACTGACACCGCAGACCCACACAGGCCTGCGGACCTTTGTTTTACAGGTACCAAACTTTTTCCCCCTTCTTCGAGATGGTTTAAAGCATCTCTGAAGCCAATTTTAAAAAAGAAATTTTTTGAAAATTCTACAGTTATTTTTCCTTCTACACATTATCCCTTAAAGGCGAAATTTCGGGTAAATAAAAAAAAAGCGGAGAAAAATAATATCCTAATTACCGTGACACTTAGGGCACAGGGCCCAAGGTTGAAAAAGTAGCAAATAACTTCCCCTAACTATACATACATACATATATATATATATATATATATATATATATATATATTGAATAAAGATATATATTTGATATACATATTTTTGAGTTTCCAAATTCGGATATTCGTATACATTTGTATATTCCGATTTCGATCTTAGTACCTTGACCAAAACTCCTATAAGATATTAACATGCTGCTCCGTTTTCTGCGGAGCCACCGGGCCGTCTCGAAGTCGTGGTCGGCGACGCTCCACTCGGGAGGATGGATGGTGGTTGCCGCTACGTGGCAAAGTTGGCCCGGCGTCGGTGTGCGCTCGCTGGCCGCGCTGTGTGCCACTTTCACTTGGTTACATAACTGAGTGCCCGAAGTGCGCGCGCCAGCTAGCTCACAACGTGAACGTGCGAGGGGAACTGGGTAAATGGGAGAACCACAATGTACGCTACTAACACAGTGACAGCAGAGACGGCCAATGTACAGTCACGGTGTATCACTCTATCCTCATAGTCGTCTGTCGTTCTGTCTGCCTCCTCTCTCTCTCTCTCTCTCTCTCCCACCCCTCCCCCCTCTCTCTCCCCCAGCTCACTCACTCGCTCCATCTTTCTTTTTCTATTTCCCTCACACATTTTGGATGTCTCTCTCCATCTTTTTCTATTTCGTCGACTGCCTTAGCTCCCGCTTTCTCTCCCTCTATTTTCTCTCTCGCTTGGACTCGCCCTCTCACTCTCTCGCTCTCTTGCTCACTCACCCTAACGGTCTAGCTCCATCGTGTCTGCGTGGAATAAGGAGATAGAAACGTTTTTTCCATTTACTCTCTCATTTTTACTTTGTCGCGCTGAGTGCATAGCCCAGAGTTTGCGGAGCTGACTTTGCGATGGGTTACCGAGACTTTGTTTTTCGACATAAGATTCTTTTTTGTTGAACAAACCGATCGCTGTGTTCCGATAATAGCCATTTTCTACCTAGGATCTCGATCGGCCCGGATTAAAAACAAAAAGTGGGTCTGAAAAATCTTGAGACACATCGTCAAAGTATCGTTCAAACTATAAATTACAATCTTTTATGTAATATGTATTTTTGACGGAAACTATCAAAAATGGCGTCGAAAAATCGGTACATGTTCGATACAAACATGTACCGAACCCCAAACCCAAACCCAAACGAACTTTACTTTTTCAACTGAATCTGCGAACTGCGAATTACATTATTCGAAATCAGCTATTTCCGTATAATTATCTGAATATTCGCAAGAACACATTTTTTTCGCGCACCCGCCACTTTTTACATAGATTCGTTGCGTTTATGGAATTAAAAAGCGAATACACGTAACTTTACATGGTTCTCATGTCAAACTGATTTCTCCTGTTATAAAAGAGTCGAAAATAAAAATGAATTGCCGGGCGGTGAGAATATCCACAAAAACCAGGAACTTAACCTCGGAGGAATATTTTTCGACAGCCTGAAAAACGTCAACAAGTTCACATCGTTAGAAATTTAGTATGCGCATAGCCTAATGTATGAAGTCAACTTGAGAATGGACATGAACATATCACACAATGAAGAATCTATTTGTTCTTGTTTCTCGCCATTCACGAATTTATTTTTCGGTATAATTACATTGGATAGATGAAACAGTTTGTAGCTAATTTTCTTTGCGTGCCCTTTCTTGCTCATAAAATTATAACAGCGTCTATTTCTTTTTTACCAGTTGTTCAGGAGTTCGTAAGTAATACAAGCTGCAAAAAATTATACCACGCACATTAAAATAGCTTTAGCATCGTTTCGACTATTTCTAATGTGATTCAGAGTACCGTTTCAGCTTACGGCCAAAAACTAATCGACGATAAAAAAAATATTTCCGTTACCATAATAGTATTCATGATATTATGTCCAAGCTTCCAGACGTTTTTGCCTGTTATCGCTTTTGCGAAGATTAACCAGCATTCCTTAAGTTAACAATTTTGAAAATATCGATTTTTGGTTTTCGACGGATTCTCATAACATAACATTTCAAAAATATTTTCTGTAATTTTCAAGTCGATTCGTTAAAAATTGAGGGAATTATGGGCGCTTATATACAGGTTATATACAGGTTATGCCGGCGAACTTTAATCACGATTTTCTCAAAATGACTCTTTCAATATAGGTGACCGCGAAATCTCAAAAATCATTGCACCAACAAATTTTAAAGTCCACAAGCTCCTCTAACATATCAAAAAGCAGGGATTCAACGAAGGGATTTTTTCCATGCTTTTTTGATCAACGAAAATATAGTGTTTCTTCAACAAAAATCTATACGTTCACTTTGGACAGCGGCAATTTTCTCCAAAATCGATATTTTGTTAAATCCTTCGTCCATGCAATGTATAACTTCACGTAAAAACTAAATGCGTTTGATTTGTTTCCGAGCAGCGGTGGTCACCGTGAAGGACCCAAACAGCGATCTGGCCCAATCATTGTAGCTACCACATTTATAAATATTTTCCAATACGAAAATTGTAAAAGATACTCAAAACCATATACTTTGATGTGAAAAAAATTGAAAATCTGCACCCGTTTTCCGAGGAAAAATTCACGAAAATCCCTCTTTTTCCCGACCACGAGCTAGGTGTTACCCATTAAATGCGAATAAGAACACTGACTCTGATTCTTCAGTATGAAGAAACACTGTGAATAATAAAATAATATGCACAAAATAATATAATTAAACTTTGTAATCATCAGATAATTACTCAGAGTATTTCCATCCGGTTGCGTCCAAACGGAAAGATTCTACCGATTGTTCAATGCAATTTGGAGTAATACATTCGACAATGTTTCTCGGGATATCGTTTGTACGGAGTTACAATTGAACGTGTACTTTCGTTTGTTATTGTACGTCAGAATTCTCAGCAAAGTCGTCGTAAAAGAGAGTCGATGAGGCATTGAGAATCGAAAAGAGGGAACCCCCTCATGAGCGCCGCGCTGTACAGCTGGATGCGACGACCCAAATATGAAGTAGTGAAAGTGGCACGTTGGTCAGGCATGGCCTGACGCCGTTACCACTGTAGTGATCCCACCACCGCACGCTTTTGTGCCTTTTGCCTCTTATTTCGAGTCTCCGTCTCCGGCAACCGCGACGACCACGCGGATCCGTAAAAAACCGTGACCGGATTGGCTCGCAACTTTGTCGAATTGTCCTGTAAATTACGAGTCGCGCGTAACGGTGTTTTTTTCCCTATTTCCTTGTACATGCGTAACGTCACGAGATGGTACCTTTCGGGCGAAAATTAACCCGTCATTATTGGACAGAGGCGAATGAAGGCGATGGGTCGGAGTGGCTAATTCATTTCATTTTTGCCCCAATCAGGCAAAAATGTAACTAATGACAGCTACCTATATGATTCTGCAAAAAAATGCCTAACAAACATCCGGTAAGAGAACTTTTGTAGGAATGTCTTCTGATACAAAATGTGGTAATATGTAATACAGTCGAACCTCGATATAACGAATCTCTAGGGAAGATCGAGTTTTTGTTATATTGGGTTTCCATTATATCGAGATCATATTGCTTAAAATGTAAAAAAAAAAACAAATACATTAGTACTCTTAATATAGGGATATTTTTTCAAGGAAGAAAGTTTTCAATTAGAGCATTTTTTACAAGCAATTATCAATTCAAGGTATCGGGTATCTATTGGAAGGGAATTGACAAATTTTCGTTATATCGGGGTTTGACTGTATTCACTTTTTTATTTATATTTTCGAAAGAATAAACATCAAGCCACAATTCAACTCTTGAAAATGTGGCTTCCCCTGTTCATTTATGCGAAAGTCTAGTCCCAGCGAAGAAGCAACCAGCCAACATTCCAAAAATGTCCAAATACCCGTTTTTCATAATCGAAAAAAGCCGATGTGATGTGTAATACAATTTTACATTTGTCCGCAATCACTCGATTTTATGCTTTACAATCTGTGAAAAATTAAGTTTAGACGAAATGTCACTCATGACGTTTGACTGGAAGAACAATTCGTCACGCAATCATAACTTGTAAGGGGCATTGAAACATAGAAACTTTCATGCTTTTCAGGATCGACGATGAATTTTAAAAGAATTCTTTTTCGGCCAAGTTTCATGGGTTTTTCTGTATTTTTGGGTTGGCGTTCCCTAATAACGACTCAATACGCTTAATGAATTAGTGGTCCCGAAATCATAGCTTCGCGATTTTGGTTCAGAGTAGTCATTTTGGTTAACGTAGTTCTCGCGCTACACTAGTTTGAAAACAAGTTTTCCTTATAAAACATGGTAAATCATAGAGACAGTCCGACGTTGAACGTTGAACGTTTAACTTTTTATTGGGCCTATGCCCGGATTGCTACGACGCAATGTATAGAAGAGTCGCATACGCGGACGCACTCGTATACTATAAATTTTCGTCCTGATTGTCGACCGTACAACGCCACACGGCTAACTTTTATCGAAATTAAATATTTTTCGTGATTGGATTTCGGTCAATAATTTTGTTCCCCCCATTTGGTTAATAGGACCCTGCTGTTGGTATAAAAAAAAAATATTCATTCTTCCATTATACATTTATTTAAATTCCGTGAAAAGGGACATTCGTGCGATAATTGCACTGAAAAAAAAACTGTTCGACGAATTCATTTTGCGGCCACGAACCTTCAATCAAGTTCGTGAAAAAAAAATCTCAGGTTTTTCAATTTTCGCATTTAAGAAAAAAAAAAACGACGAACTAACGATAAATATTCCTATCTTGACCAACCGTTGTGTTGCAGGTTCACGACCGTGCCTTGAATCGAATAATTTTTTTCATCCAGCGTAACTTGACTACGAAATTCTCGTCGAAACCGTCCGCAATCGCTATTTTTCCTAATATCACTTTAATCCTCGAATCCTACCGAACACGGAACACTTTTTGTTCCTATTTTCATTCAATTGCGAAATACAGATAATATTAACATGTCTGTGGTCATGATGCCTCTTGCATAAGAAACCGCACTAAATCTATCGATTTTGGCTCCATTTATTTATCCTGAATAGCCAGTAACATTGCTTGAGTTTTTAAGCATATACGTCTATGTGCATTATTTTCAGCGTATACAAAAGGTCAGCAGTCTAATAATCAGCAGCAATACAATAATAAAAGATGTGTTCATATTGACTTAAAGTATGGAACCTCCTCGTGCGTTATATAATTTCATTACAGTGCCATGAAACTTCTCCTTTCTCGTAACGATCCTGCAATAATTAATAAATATCGAGATATCGTTATAGATTCGGAATGCTCACAATCACTGCCATTTCTGGTTGTCGGAAACATTTGTGAATTGAACGATAAGATTTTCGCAAGGAAAGACGAGTCGTTCAGGGTACGCTTTATGCAGTCGAAATTCATTTTAGAATGCATCGTATCGCGTGCAGAGTGCATCAGACTCAGAAAATAATACTAATGCTCTTCTCGTGTTCTCGCTGCATGCTTCATTTAGAAAAACGAGAAAGTTATATATTTCAATGTATATGTAGACAGACACGTGCTTATACGTACGAATATATAAACATATGTGTGTAAGTGTGTGAATATATATTATAACTGTTTATTATCCACTATTATGAATGAACTGCCGCAAATTATGTAGAACTTACGGTTAAGGGAGAGTGAATTAAAAATCGTGATCGAAGCAAACATTATACCACTTTAATTTATTTTTTATATTCGGGCAGACGATAGCAAAGGGGTCCATGGTGGATCGTTGGATGTATAGGTCGGGGGTTCGAATCCTGTGTTATCCTCAGCAATTACGGGCAGAAAAGCACGGATAATTCGTTAAATTCCAAGTGGTACAAATACATTTATAAATGTATACATTTCTAATGTCATAAAATCGTAATGTCTACCGTTACATTGGTTTTTTTAGACTGACATAAAGCTGGCAGGGTTGAAATATAATGCCGCGACCAATAATAATAATTTTTGGAAATTCTTCTATCATTTTGAGACAAATTGACATACAAATGATTGACATCTTTTCCCAAAACCTTTGCTATAGGGACGATACTACACGCTTCCGAAAATTCGATGTACTTTATTTCATTTAGGGTCAAGACAGGCAGAACCCAATAATATTTTATTATCGTTCTAAAAGGGAAGTGACGCACCATATCCATCCGCAATTATAAGGAAGCTCCTCAATTAATACTCAATGTAAAACAGTTTACCAGCTTCGATAATGAACAGCTTTCATTTTTGATGTTTCTGTTCTGGTGAGTCGATAATGAGTATATATACTGAGCTATATAGAAAACGCGTTTTTTAAACTATATAGAAGAGGTATTTTTTAATATATAGAAAACTGTTTCTCATCTTAACTTGGTAAATAAATTTTGACGGTTACTTGTCTTGTTACTCTGAGTCAAAATATAGCACATATTATCAACACCATGTATTTATATTTATATGCGCATATACATACGTTTACGAGGAAAAGGCATTTAGAA
Source organism: Ophion obscuratus (assembly GCA_964007375.1). NCBI lineage: Eukaryota > Metazoa > Arthropoda > Insecta > Hymenoptera > Ichneumonidae > Ophion > Ophion obscuratus. The sequence goes on along the minus strand of OZ023317.1, from coordinate 635,888 downwards.
CCCTTTTATGTGTTGAACTTTGTATATATAATATTCACTGTTTCGAAAATGATCCGTGAAATAACTTTTATATGTTATAAATATGTGTTAATTTCTCTAAAGACAGTTCTGAAGATTTTGGCGTTTAGATAATATTGAATTAGGCGACGGTAGGTTACCATAAGGGAGGTTCTCAAAGTCAAATGTCCTCATAAATATATGAATACGTCGTATTGAAAATATTTGCATCACTTTGCTTAGCAGAGTCATTTCGGCTTACAGAACAGAGTAACAAAATGGGAGAGTAAAAAGCTATGAATCATCCTTATTCCTCTTCTCTTTCTCTATATTGAGTGAATGATATATTAACAAGGTGACATATGCTGTGCGAAAATAATCAACATTATTACATGAAGATAAAAAATGCGCACTATTTGCATTGTTGAAGGCACCTTGCATTGTAAATATTCACCCATCTATTCATAATTCTCTTTATACATACTCATAAATGATGAAAAAACAAACGAAAACATAATAAATAGGCCGAAAGGCAACGTGAAAGAAAATACAAACCAATGTATAAAAAAAATGTCTATACCATAATTGTTTAGAGACCCCAGGGGCAATTTCACTAAGCATAACAAAAAGCACATGTAAATAATAATAATAATAATAATCGAAAAAAAATCGAAGGCACCTTGGACAGCCCACGAGAAAACTATATAACGCAAGTGAATCCTAAACGTCGACTACAACAGCGTGATCCTAATTGAAACGCTCCGACTCTATGAAAATCGATAAGTATCTCCTTCGAGTCTCAACTGTGGATCATTTACGAACGATTTCTCCGACATCAGTGTAAAAAATAAAAGAAACAGCGAAAAAAAAGGAATAAAAAGTCACAATCGTACAAACACAACATGTAACAGGATGTGATTATCTTCCATCTCTCTAGTCCACATCTGATTCGGCGCAAATGAGAACAAAATCCAAGTTTCGACATAACTTTTTCCACTGACCATCTCTATGGAACGGAAGACCTCTCCGGTCATTACCAAGCACCGAATACTCTGCTCAACAGCTCCGACCAAATGAATCAACGAAAGTGAAATCTCTTGATTAACAGACTGCTTGTGGGACTTCCCTACAGCTGGAATACTTACGAATGATGCTCGAGTGAATCAGCGGAAAAATAAAGAGACCTTAGGACGTCTTTTTTACACATCTATATGTAACCTTAATGAAATAGTTCGCATGGTATTTTTCGTTCTTACTCCTCAGTGTGGGTGTAAGATTTTTATGAAAAATCTTGGCTCCGGATTCAAGCCTAAACACAGTATAGATCAATCGACCTGCTCACAATGTACGAAGTACATGCCCAACCTTCGATCTCGTCGACAATTCGCAATAAACACTTTTTTCTTGAGCCCATGATTAAGGGGTATGTGTCACACTTCCAGTCAGTAAAAATCGCACCGCCAAGTATTCTAGACGATTTTGGGAAAACGTAAAGATAGATACTGTTCGTCTTTCAACTATGTGGAAGGTCTTTCTTTTCTTTTTTCCGAAATATCAGCTGTCGCGGAGGACATTGGGAATCGGTAGAGCAGCAATTTTTTCGCACTCATGGTCGCTCTATCGGCTTTTAACTTTTCTCTAATATTGTATTAACATTGTTCGAATGTTTGAATTCTTTCATGCGCACGTACGACAGCCTTGAAGAGTTTCATGATATATTTCCTGAGTGATTTTGTATTCGCTTTGGAATGTCTGGATAAAATGATGTGTGTGAATAATGATAAAAACATCAGTTTTCAATAACAACTATAACAATATTGGAAAGCTATGAACAAAACGGGTAAAAAAAATTGCTTAGCGAATAGTGAGAAAGTGTTGCTAACTTATTTTATTTCTGATATGCCTGTCAACCTTAGTTATCATTTTTTTTCACAAATGTCAAACGTACTCGGCTTCCATTTATCAATGTACTATCTGCATCGGTAGTTCCATGGTACCATTTCCTCGACCTTTATTATCAGCTTGAAAAAAGATTGCGTTTCGTGATCGTTCGATCCTAGAGATTTCTTCCTATAAAAAAAAAAATACAAGGAAAAATATAATCATGCTGTCCACGATAAGGCTCCGGTATTACGCGTTGAATTATTTTTATTCCGGAAAATCTCTGACGCTCCCGTGTGGTTAGCAGCGGTACAATCTAATTAGCAGTCATACTGCAGAGCGTTCTAAGAATATCGAGAAAGCGGGAAGTACGGTGAATTCGATGTGTCACTGACAAATCGACATCATTTTGTTGCTATGACAACCGGAATGAAGAAACGAATTCACCGTCATTCACTAATCATTACATGATAATTGAATTTCCATTATTTTTATTCATTAATAACACTTTTCAGTCGACCAACAATCGTTTTTATTACATTAATAAAATTAATTGCGGCACTATATCCATTTAATTAAATAAAAATATTTTACCAGACTACAAAAAATTAATTCGAAAAAGAATTAATTTTGAGAAATGCGGCGTATCTATCAGATCTATACCGTAATAATTTAGAAACGGATTCTTCGTTAATCGGATGGTAACGGCTCATTAACTACGAATGATTAACTGCAAAACCAGCCGGTTTTGTGCCTTTCTTTCAACGTTTATATCCTGTGGATATTTATTGTTGTTGAATAATATTGTTTCCGTCGAAATTTATTCGCGCGTATGCAGATAATTAATCTTTGTATTTTGTTTGTACAGTTTTACTGTCATCATACTATGTTTTTTTTTTAAACAATGAAATCCCTTTGACTCTACACTCGACAAAAAATAACGTGTGAAAAAGTCGGAAGAAATGCTAGTTCTTTATGCAACGTGTGACCTACTTTGAAAGAGCACGCCGGATGATATATCTATATATACAATGGTGCTGTGCCTACACGTGATCGGGCGCTCGCTGCTTGGGACAAGATCTGCTCGTCATCGGGGACCAAAGAAGGAGAACGGAAAGAAACGAAAGGAAAACGAGTGAGAGTGAGAGGAAAAAGGTAGAGGGAGAAAAGAGGGACGGAGAAAGAAAGAGGGAGATGCAGGGCCGGTAGCCGGAACTGAAAACACTTATGTGGGGAGTAGGTCGAAGGACAGGAAAGTGAATTACTGTTATTATTCTGCGTGTCGGATCTCTGTGGCCGCCGGACCACTTCGGGAGATGTGGAAAAATACTTCTTTTGTTCTTTTTTCATCGCTGACCTTTTCGGCGGACAAGCGAAACATCTTCGCCACTAATGGAACTCCGTATCGTAAATTTGGGACACCTTTTTTCGAGTTATTCGCTACACCGATCAAATCACACGGTATGTCAAGGACCAATTACTTATTCGGTAAATGTTATTATACTTTTATAATCTATTTTTATTAAAACATATTGTTTGTAATTAATTTTTAGACGGTACCATTATTTATACTCAAGTTTATTTGATGGATGCAATTTAAAAATGATGGATAACTATACGTTCTTCAAAAATTCTCAAATATTCTGGTATTCAAAGAAACGAAATTTGGCAAAATATTGGAATTCGAGTTTCTACAAATAAAATCCGATCGTGAGGCTACCCTGAAGTTTGGATATGCTATTCGAGAAGTAGCATTGTTTTAAGATTTCCGACTAACGAATCATTCTTTCAAAATATAATAATAACAAACATTAACGTCATACAGCAAGTGTCATTGGAAAGATTGTATTTACTTGAACTATAATTCAAGGTATTTTAATAAAAATGAAAGACTTATAGGGAAAAAGGTGTGGAAAAAGTTTCTATTAAATTATCGATGAAACAAGATAACGTAAAACTTTCAAGTTTATTTACAATATCAATTGTTTGCTGAATTGGTTCTGCTTTGATATAGATGAATTCCAATTCATCCGTAGGCAATATACACTACCGGCGAAAAGATTCCGGACAAAAATTCAAAAAAGTTCCGGAACAATTTTCTATGTTATTTCGCCGAAAATTGACATTAATGAATTTAATAAACGGCATTTTGAAGGGGAGAAATTCACCTTTATTCTGTTTTTTGTTGAATTTTTTTACTATTCTTTTACGTCAGGTGCCCTTTTTCGAAAATTATCATTTTTCGCCGTTCTGTTCCTTTTCTGGTGGACCCCGTTTACAGACAAACATTTTTTTATGCATTTCCTTGAGCGGAATCATAAAGAGGGAAGCGTAAGCTTCAATTTTGTTTTTTTTTACCTTCCTACGATTTTTAAAAAGATATATTGATTTTTTTGAAAAAAGAAACAATTTGAAAAATAACGTGTAACGCGAAAACGACAAGGATTCAAGGAAAATCTCAAGATACTAAAAAGTTGAATTAAGTTTTCATGAGAATTTTTTCAGATATTATTTTTTCGAAATTTTTTTCTTCACTTATTTTTGGTAAAACATCAGTCAAAACATCATGATTAATTACCGTGACTCGAAAACCAATTGTGGTATATATGTAGTATAACTTCAAGAGAGGAAAAACTATGTATTTTTCTATTTTTAACGCAATAGAATCGGTTGAAATCATTTGATTGACGTGACTAGAAACCCATAAAATTTTAACGGGGAAAAAAAGTAAAAAAAATCGGAAATAATTATATTGCGTTGAAAATAGAAAAATAAAATTTTTGCCTTTTTTGAAATTTTAACACGAACACCTTAGTTTTCGAGTTATGGTAATTAAATTATCTGATTTTTTACCTGACATAGGTAAAAAAAAATTCGAAAAAAAAAATCCGAAAAAATTGTCGCAAACTCAACGAAAACCGATTCAACTTTTTACTATCTTGAGGATTTCCTTGAATCCTTGTCGTTTTCGCGTTAAACGTTATTTTTCAAATTGAAAAATAACGTGTAACACGTTTAAAAAAATCAAAATATCTTTTAAAAAAATCGTACGAAGCTTTAAAAAAAATTGAAGCTTGAGCTTCCCCCTTTATAAATCCGGTCAAATAAATGCATAAAAAAATGTTTGTCTGTAGACGGGGTCCACCAGAAAAGGAACAAAAAAGGCGAAAAATGGTCGTTTTCGAAAAGGGGTAGTCGTAAAAAAATAGTTAAAAAAAAATTAAAAAAGGAAAGAAGGTGAATTCCCCTCCTTCAAAATGCTGATTATTAAATTCATTAATGTAGACTGTCGGCGAAATGGCATAAAAAATCGTTCCGGAACTTTTTTGAATTTTTGTCCGGAAACTTTTCGCCCGTAGTGCATATATAATTATATACTATATATTTATTTATCGATACATCTCCATAAAATTATACTCTTACTTTTTCAACGCAGATATATCAAATCTTGATACCTTGAGTTAAAAAGCGATGGTTGTAAAACCCGCCTTATTGATTTTTTAAAATAATAAAGGCTGTTTAAACGACACAGTTATAGAATTTGAAGAGTTCGTATACATAAAAAGGCGGCAACAAGATAAACTATTACACTTTTGAATGCATAGACCAATTAAGCAAATCGATGAATGAATAAATATATTTTTGATTCAGAGCTACAGAGGCTGTCTGAGAAAACTTCGACTTTGAGATGTAAACTTCGAGTTATCGAGGTCAGACAAAAATATATCCGAATTATAGAGGTCAAAATGCAGCCGTATGTGCGTGAAAAAAAATTCTATTCGAGGAAGGTTTATTTTTCCAATTACAGAGCTTTCGGCATTGGGACAGAAGAGAACGAGGTTTTTGCCCGAGAGAAGTTTTCGATCCAACGAGTTTCAAGATACCGAGATTTTAGTGTTATTGACCCGGGAGAGAAAAATCGATTTTCCTGATCAACAGCGACTTGAGTGCATTGGTCCGTCAGCTGTGAAAACGGGAAGCCGCGTTTCCCGTTTAGCTCGTCGTCCAACTGAGCCAGTGTGTGACGTGAGCGGTCGTCAGGCGAAACGAGGCTTTGGATCAAAGTCGCAGCACACCGAATGTAGTTCTAGTACGGCTATGAATAGCCGAGGCCCCTTGGCCCGCACTATTACCGGATACTACTACTACCACACTCTACCCTCTTGAAGTCATCCCCCTGCATTTATTCGCTCACAATATGAGCCCTCAAATTTCGCTCCGTTCTGATGAAGCCGAATTGTTAAAATAATTACTAATGTTGATACTATCTTAAACTCCTTACATAAATCATTTACAGTTGTAAGGAAAGACACAATTATAAGGGACAGATATAAAAATAGGAGTAAAATAATTCAACAAAATAAATCATTATAATAATAATAATTGTTATTTTTTAAATATTTACAGCTGACGATAATGACTGCTGGTACGAAAGTGGCAGAGCCGCGCTTACTTCGTATCGACTTTTTATGTTCATCTCGAGCAGCACAAAACGATGCAGGTAACTTGAGATGAACATTGAAAATTAAAAGTATTAATAGCGGCAAAAATATTTTTTCAATCATTACGTCACAATGGATGCTATTATTATTTGGGAATTCCGCAATTTTGCGTAGGTAAGGAACAATTTAATAGGTTTTTCCAAAAATTTTGCGTACTTTTTTGGTAATTCTTTTTATGAATGTATTATTTTCGTATTTGGCTACTTACTTCCTTGAACTTTCATATTTTGGGAAGATTGTGAAAATATTGAATTCGCAGTAGATTTGATTTTCCGTCATCATCGGATGAACATATTTATAGGAAACATATTTATCAATACATTCTGAATTTTCGTTTTCAACTTTTAAAGAGCATTTCGTCCAAAATTTATTTTTCGATGTGCCCAAAAATATTTCTCAAGGGCTTACACCGGGACGAAATTTTGAAAAACATCGATTTTTGGTTTTTGACGAAGTCTCAAAGCCAAAAATGCTTTGGGCTTTTTGAAGGTAAACGGAGAATGTTTACCGATTTTTGGTTTTTGACGAAGTCTCAAAGCCAAAAATGCTTTGGGCTTTTTGAAGGTAAACGGAGAATGTTTACCTTTCATAAACATTCTCCGAAAATTTGGAGTCGTTTCGTTCATAATTGAATGAGTTATGGCCGTTTATAGGTAGGTTTCGTAAACCGGCGAACTTTCAACGCGTTTTTCCCAAAACAACTTTTTCAAAATCGGTGATCACGATATCTCAAAAATGACTGTATCGACCCACTCCAAATTTTACAGGCTTCTCTTACATATCATAAGGCAGTGCTCGAAAGAATGATTTTTTTTTCGATCGATAGTTTTTTTATCACCAGAAATAGAGCATTCTGTTCATTAAAGCTCGATACTTTCAGTTTGGAGTGCTGCCGTTTTTTTTTTTTTTTTTTTTCAAAAACCAATATTTTATTAAACTCTTCGTCCAAGCACTGGAAAATGTCATGCAAAAAGTAAATGCGTTTGATTTTTTTATTTCGAATGGTTGGTTTCCGAGAAGCTGCACAAACCATTGTATCTACGACATTTATAAATATTTTGGATACGAAAATTGTAAAAGATACTTAAAATCTTCTCTTTAATCGAAAAAAAATTATAAAACCCGCACACGTTTTCCCAGAAAAAAATCACGAATATTATTTTTTTTCCGGCCACCATCTGTGAGTGTAAGCCGGTAATATAAGAGAAAAAATATTACGTATATAAATATGCTTACTCATATTAGATTATAAAACCTCCAAGGTTTTCTAATGAACTGAAAACTGTGACATGACAATTTGTACTTGCAATTCGTATTTCTTTTTATTTCAATTCCCAATGCCGCAATTTAAATCAACTGTTATTCTTAATTCATACGATAAGATGTTGAAGATTAGGATGTCAAATATACAATAAAATAAATATAGCACATGCTTATTTTTACTTTATGACACCTTGGTACTCATTGTAAGTAATACAGTCAAAACGGAAACTAAACATTTGTTATATTGTGTGAAAAAACAGTACGAATCTTTCATTCTAGTTTGAAAGAGCAATACACGAAAATGAAGCAGACTCTCAATCCCATAGTCATGATTTTTAGCAGGCTTTACACTATTCTTATATTTATGAGAAAACTCTCAGAAAAGAAAAACCTGTTTAAGCGTTGTTTTTGTTTCCGATTTCGAAAGGCTATAAATCAATATTTTTCATTTAGCTGGAGTGCAATGTTCATATGTCAATATTTAAACATGGCTTCGCGCAGAATTCGGCTGCTTAATTCACTTATCGAATTATTGTCGATTGTTTGTTTTCGGGTCCGGAGCTCTTGAATCGCAGCACTTTCCTAGTGCAAATATAATTAGTACATGCTCTGAAAGCTCATACATACAGACATATATAAATATATGTATCGACGCCTGCACACGCGTCTACAGATCCCACGTATTGGGGGCATCTCTCTATAAATAGTAGTTGCGAGAAAATTTTTAGCCCTTGATTCGAGCACGGGAGCCCGTCGTAGGAAAACATTCACGTATCTAGGTCTCGGCGGTATTAAATGAAAAGCGGAAGTAGAGGCTGAAGAAAAATGGATTTCGAGCTTTTCGAGCCAGACGCAATTTTAGCTTTTTTCAAAATTCGTCGATCCTTCAAATGCCTCACACAAATTCACACACTCCGTTGGTCGCTAATTACTTGTTGTACGTGAACGTATGTACGTGCGTATGCGCACGGCTGTGTTTTGGCATTGCAAAAAAGAAAGCTCTCCACTTGACAATCTCATTTACGATTGAACATCAAATATAGAGATGTCGTCCCATTATTCGGCAGTATTTTTGCTGTACTATTTCAACGATTTCGAATATTAGGTCATTCGTTTCGAGATTTATTTTTGTTGAAAAATCGAAAATACGTCCATTCCGATTGAATCCGAGAACCGAAAAAAAAAACAAAATTTGTTCGACGACGAAGAGCCAAGAATGCACAGCGCGGTTAGCAAGCAGGGAAATCGCTATTGGACAAAGAGGCGAAGCACCAGCCGCGCGCTGACCAAGAGACAAGACCGAAAGGACAAAAGTAGCAACGACAACGAATGCGAAGAAAGAAATAAATACAATGAGCCGGGGGGGGGGTAGATACTCGCGAGGGGACTCAAAGCCAGTAGGGTAGAGCGGGAACTAGCCAAGTATTTTTAGAAAGGAGCCAGAGTCCAAAAGGCAAATGTTCTGTTTGGCCAAGCCCTAAAAAGGATTTCAAAGAGCACTTGTTCTGTACCACCTTGAACATTACTGGCCTTTACCACTTTTAAAGCGAACTGTTATGGCCTGTAGACAAAAAGGGACGTTGAGCGTAGGCGGGCTTTGTGTTCTCGCTTTCACCAGCGAGGAAACTCTCGGTTTTGGGCATCCCGTACATACGTGCGCAGTTCGTGTCTTACATGTCCGTTCGGCACGTGCTGGTCTAACACTCAGCTACTCCGATGAGAATCACATTGTGATTTGGTGACCCGAAAGAACTTGTAACCTGATCCGATCTGACGATCACACTCTCCGCTCCGCTTTGACTCTATTGTTTCGCAAAATTTCATCGACGCGGAACGGGCGGAAGTCTAATTTTTAATTATAATAAGATTGTATGGTCGCAACGGACTAACGAAGTAAAAAAACTTTTTGAACATTTTGCGTTCTTTTTTTACGGACATCGAAATTGTCATGTCTGATGAGGTCAAAGGGCACTTAAGGGGGAAACACCTTTGGGCGAGGAAGGGATTAGCTGATTTTCATTGTTTTCTTTTAACCGGAAAGGTTTTTTTTACCATTTGTGAGACTTAGCCTATGTTTTATTACTACTTTTGGCTGTTACATTGTGTTTTTTGTTATTAATCTTTAAAATAGTGGTGGTATGGCACGGTCTTCTGAACTGCATTTTCACAACTGGCGTGCCGCGACTGAAAAACGAATTGACCGATTCTAACGAAATTTCACATTAATCTTTCTAGCCTGATTTTCTAAAACACGACCCTAAATGTTTTTGAAAATTAAAAACAAAAACGTATTTTTTCATTGCAAAATGTAACCATTTTTTTGAAAATGTAATCCATTTGTTTCAAAGCGTACCATGTCATCGATGTTCAATACTTCTCACTTTTTCTTGGTTCATATTCTGCGTATGAGTGTTAATGAAATAAAAATCTTGATTGTTTTTTTTTTTTTTTTTTTTTTCAAATCAATCCAGCCGATGCTACGTGTTACACCGTCTGACAACATCCGCCGCAACACGTATGTTTAGAGGACGGTGCCATACCTCAGCCGTTTTGAGAGAATAATTTTTTTAAGTACCATGTAACAGCCGAAAATAGTAATACAACATACCCTAAGTCTAAATGGGAGATAAATATTTCTTTCTAAAAAAAATCATGAAAATCAGCAATTTTTTCCTCGGCTAATGGTATCCGGAGAAATTACCGTACAAGAAACTACTTGGAACACATTGCGTTAACTTTCAGGGATTTTGGATACCGCGTAGAAATTTTTTCATCGATACAGTTGATGCTGACTGGGAGTCAAGTTTGCCAATCGGAATCTATTCTGAAATCGAATCGGGTTCTAAAATTCAACCGTTGCAGGCTAGATTATTCCCAATATCCGGATCCACATCTGTCAGGGAAACTACGTAGCAGCATGACATTAAATACTTAAATGAAAGCATTATCATAGATTTTCAAATGCGTTCATGTAATAAGTGTGTCAGAACGAATGAGAGAAAAGAAGGACCCAAATATACTCATCAACCGAATTCAATATATACAGCCTAGCTTACGCTTATAGAACAGGGTATCGTTCGAGAAGTGAAACGGAGAGCTGTACACTAGAAAAGAAAACGTATCAGCGCACACTGTAAGCGTGTCACTTTCGGCCGGCCAGAGTGGGTCGAATTGTCTTATTGTCTCATTGTCATACGAGGTGGACGTTTTGATTCTGTCTCGTGTTGCCATACGAGACGGATTTGGGGATTCTGATTGGTAATTGGGTGTCCCAGAAAGAAAATCTGCAGGAATGGTCAGCCCGGACTGGATGAAAGATGAGAAAAGGGGCGAATTTATTCATCAAACTTAGTGATTGTATCGTTTTATCGATCGCACTGCATATTAGTGATAGCATAAGGACCCGAAGAATATAAGGGTCGCGAAAAAGATTTTTCAACATAGTGTGCAATACCCCTATTCTTGAACACATGGAATACGGAAGCCTTTGGTGGGAGCTGAGTAGTGGGAAGCTGCGTACATGGTACGCTACTTCAAAATGATCAGATCATCGGCTAATTGGGTAAAGTTATTGAACCGAGCTGAAATACTGTGCACTTGGGCGTACGAATCGAGTAAGCAGTATTTGTGATAAAGAGCAGTCGTTTGCCTAGGAAGCTTACCATCTGAGAAACGGAAGAATTCTTGCCTGAATTGTCTAACGAAATTACCATTCAATGATATTTTTATTAAATTGAAAAATATATTGAGAAAAAATCTTGCATGTGGCTTCACATGATTTAGATGCACTTGCATGTTTGATTCGTAATCAATGTTTTGCACTAGATGCACTCGCATGTTTGATTAGTAATCTGGATGGGCCATGGTTTCTTTAGATGCATTTTTTATAGTGCTTGGTTGTTCTGGGGAGATCACTTAACAGGCATAGAAAATATATTTCTGTAAACATATTTCTGTAGATCAATTTGAAAGCATTTATCTACAGCAACGTGATTTGTTGGGCAACTATACACTGAGCTGCAAATACTCCGGAATTCACATAGTCAAGTATAATATGAAGGGTGTCTCAAAATGACCTGATATTTTTATTTATTAAAAAAAACGTATTATTTATTCGAAAAGTACGAATATTTTTATTTGATTACTACCTATCGTACCCGGCTTCGCTCGGGTCCGTGCAATATTCACTGTTTCTTCTATGCACTTCCTTTTCGCAGCCGCACTGTTACGACCAAGTATGAATATCCTTTTCGGCATTGTGGCAACGTTACATCAATCGATGTGATATTCAAATACGTAAGTAAAGTCGTTTGATCACGAAAACAGAAACAGTCGACGGCGCCAAATTTTTTTTCAGCCAATTTGACATTTTTGTTCGACATTTTTAATGACTGCTCGGCCCCCCGATAACCTACTATAATGGTGCCTAGCCTGCACCGTAAAATACGCGACACACTGGTGATAATCGCAAGAAGATCCGATCGTTGGTTCAGAAGTTCATCGCGGACAGACAAAAGACGGACTTTCATTTATAGATATAGAGATAAAAATATTCGTATTTTTCAAATAAATAATATGTTTTATTAATAAATTTGAATGTCAGGTCATTTTAAGACACCCTATTGTAGTGTCCATGATATACTGTATACTTTTTTTTAACAACATTAAAATGTACACCAAGGAAATCTAAGCCTAATGATTGAATTGATTTATGTATCATCCTTTGGACAAGCGAATTTAGAACAATTGTCCTACGAAAACCAAGTCGAAGTTTTCTGACTTGAGGAGTACTTGGGCTGTCAGCAATTTTTGCAACACCGGCCCCAGGGAAGAGTGGGGCACATTGTGCCACGGGGCACTGTGTGCCAAAGACATTTTCAGGTTTGTGCTGCGTAGGTAAATACTTTGATTTTATACGTTGGAAAATGAGCTGAATATAATTTCCTCAGAGGAAAGTAAAATTCAGCAACAACTCGTTACAAAATAGAAAAAAACTACAATAGCAACACATTCCCTTGGGAATATATTCCTTAGAGGAATTTTTAACAGTCAAAATATAATTATAATAAATGAAACGTCGCTGAGAAAAAAAACTTTCAGGACAATTACATCGTTAGAATGCAATGGATATTGCATTTTGTATATACTATTCATAATCGCATTCTATATACACTACTCCAAAAAATTAAAGGAACAGAACATTTTTTTATTTTTTTAAATGTTTTTTGAAGCGCTGTATCTGTGTGAAAAATGGTTGTATCGGGATGAAAAAAAGGTATTTTGAAGCTTCAAGCTTATAGTTTTGATATCTCTTGGCAAAGCATTTTTATGAGTTACGGTTATCGCGCAATCTTGAGAAATAGCATGAGAATATTTTGTTGTTTTTTTTTCAAGGGTCCACGGGCTCGGTAAATGTCCGTCAAATTAATGCCATTTAGCTCGTTATATTAATGCCAGTTAGCTTGTTGATTCATCTTCAATTCGGTTTTTTTCGTCTCTCTACGTGAATTTTTCACTGAGATATCCGACTTTGATTATTGTTTACCGTGACGCTTTTTATTGCCTTCTCGTATGCGACGTTTTGTCAACGAACTGCATTATACAGCGGATTTGAAATTTCGGATAAATAGAGCGATCTCCTATTTTGACGTAGGTTTAAGAAAGTTCATTGAGCTAGATTTGGACTTTTGTAAAAGACATTTGGGTAATTATATAAACGAATTTATTTCTACGAATGGTTCACTAATAATAGTATAAACCGAAGTTGCAGATGAACCCTTAAAAAAAAGCGATTTCCAAAGCAGTAAAGCGCATCTCCGTGACAAGAATCTAAATTGCCCAGATAAGCCACCGTAAATATGAAAGAAGAGCCTGTGCCGAGCGAAGCGCCATCTTACAGATAGTAGAATAATATAGAACAAAACAAATAGAGTATAGAACAAAACAAAAAACAAATAGTATAGAACAAAACATACGTGGATTATTTGCATCGGTATATCTATAGTTCCGATCCGAACCCATGCAGAAATTTTTTGGGGACTCCCCAGATCCTACCAGATCCCTATGGGGATTTGATAGGGACGCCCCAAGTAAGGAGTCCACACTGGAATCCAAATAGATTTGTTGGGGATTCCCCAGATTCTACCAGATCCTTATGGGGATTTGATAGGGATGGCCCAGGTAGGGAGTCCACATTGGAATCCAAATGTATTTGTTGGGGACTCCCCAGGTTCTACCAGATCCTTATGAGGATTTGATATGGACACCCCAGGTAGGGAGAACACATTGGAATCCAAATGGCTCCTGGGCTGTTTCCAGATTAACGTGGTTTGAGAATTTTTTACTAGAAATTATATAAAATGGGATTTCGCGACGCTGTGTAAAAAATTATTCTTTGATGGTCCCGTGCACAGATTTGCTTGGGAGTTTCAAGATGCACCAACGTGTTTCTAGGAATTTGTTAGGATATCGAATACTACAATATATAATTATATTCTTTAGTAACTTCTTTACTTTAGTGCTTACCCATACTGTATATTTATAGTTTGTTATGGGCTAGTATTTTTTATACGAATAAAAAAACTTGTTATAAATTTTAATATGCACACTTTTTGAATTTTTAATACTTGTGCGCATAAAAATTTGTTTTGGACGTGACGGCAATCGGGTAACGATTGCGTCTGCGGTTTATCGCTGTGGGTGTGGAGTTTTGTTAGAGCGGCTTAAATGAGGTTTTAAAAGAAAATTAAATGTAAGTATGAAATCATATTTTTATAAACATGATATCTATTACACATTCGCTAAAGTTTGCAGCCCGTAACAGCGATTTCCACCCGACCCGGTGGATTTTTCATCGGGATCCAATAGGGATTCCCCATCGGGATCTAACAGGGATTCCTTGTCGGGAGCCAATAGGAATTCCCTATCGGGATCCAATAAGGATTCAGAAAATCGCTTCCGACAAAAGAAAGACGTCGGGCGATAGAACATAAGTGGCGCAGGGTACATATATATTCGTGTCGTCGTTGAAAAGCGCGCGACGATCGAGTTACTGCGCAATCGCGATCGTAAAATTTATTTACTCCAAACACGCATTAATGTTTGTTGCATTCCAATGATGCAAGCATCAACCTTATTAAAGTGTTTAAATTTTATATAGTATGAAAAGTATTCAAAGAATGTCCCGCCCATAACTGCACAAGTATTTTTGCTTAATAATAGTATAAAAAGTGTATAAAAACTACGTTACAGCATAAAAAGTATTTAAAGTATTTTTAAAAAGTTCATAAAGTATAAAAAGTACTCGAAGATATAGATATAAGATATAAGTATTCGAAGAATACTATACAAAGCACTATAAATATTCAGTATGGGTAAACAATTAAAAAAAAAACAAAATAAGTATATTGTGGTATTCGATATGTACTCCTTTGTAAACAATAAATTGATCTCTTTAGTGTATCGATGCTTCTATTTTTTGTAGCATTTTGGCCTTACAGAATTACAGAAATACAGATTCCGATGGGAAATCCCTATTGGATCCTAATAGGGAATCCCTATGGAATCCCTATGGAATCCCGATAGGAATCCCTACTGGATCCCGATGGGAATCCCTTTTGGATCCCGATGGGGAGTCCCTCTTGGAATCCAATGTACGAGCGTGACGTTTCCTGATAGGGATCCAATGGGGTGTCTCGTTGGATCCCTATCAGGGAGTAGGGAGAAGTAGGGGAATCCTATAGGATTCCAAACACAATTTCTACCTGGGAATTAGAACATTTAAAACGCGGATTATAAATTCGACGTAACAACTTGCACGTCAAAATTAAATATTAACATTATTGGATGTCACAAGTTGTACGAGAAATTTCACTGTTAATCTGAATGTGGGCACTTTTTGAAAAGAAACAAGGATCTGCTAATTAATATTTCATTATTCCAAAGTATAGCTGCTATTTACTCACTGTAAGACCCGCAGAACATTTTATTAACAATTTACTCTTTTCGTAATACCGAATCAACGGATAGTCATGTGAAACTCAAAATTCCTATGATCCTTTTCCGCAGGGGAACTCAAGTGAGTAGACAGAATATTCTACAAGAGTGTACGAAGTGTCCACGAGAGTAATTATTATATATTGCATCCACATTTCAGGCATCGTTCTATTATTATTTATCTCGGCACTATTTATTACATTATGATCCTCGTTATTTATAATGGTCGACCCGTCACTCCCACATTTATAGTAATTCTTTAACTCATTAATATATCCGAGTGATTAGCTGTCTACAATATTTATCGCATAAAAAATCTATTCCTAGAATTATGATCAGTATCGCGATTGCAAAAGGCACAAAAAATATTTGTTCATAATGTCGGGCAGACGTTACTTTCGTCTTATCGCCTCGGATAATTACACGAAGACAATCAGCATTAATGTATTACGTCGTGATACTGTTGCTAAGAATATGCTGCGGTATAAATCACTGTGTCATTGATATCTGACGCGCAGAGATGGAGTCCCTTGCAATGCTCTGTGAAAGAGCAGGAAGAGCGAGAGAAAAAGAGATACGTTTGTCCATAAAACGTTCAATCTGCGTTGGGACCTGTTTTGTTGCAGCGTGGTACAGCCTGCTTCGACTTCGAGTACACGATAAGATTGCAATGCCTTGCTTTATCTTTCGCTACATCGCGAGTCGAAAACGCGGGGGCGCCAACGTATCGGCGGCACGCGTCTTGATTCTTGCTCGTTGGTGAGATACACTCACATATTAATCGATCGACACGATTGAGATGCGGGTTTTTTTTTCACCTTCTTCTAATCTACGTATAGTGAAATAATTCTTTATGCAATTAGCTTTGATACTCCAGTATACTTTATTTCCACGTCGCTATATTTATTTCAATCAACCTACTCAACCCACTTCGCGTAATGAATGAGGTAACGGTCACATCATTATGCCACGATAAGCACGAGACTCAGATATCAGATTCTTTTAAACTGCATCAGCGGCGGAACAGCCTAGCAGTCGAAAATGCGAGGCGCGGTGTGAGTGAAAAATGTTTACCCTACGGTTAAGATTTTCTTGAACCGAGACTTTTGGCAGCCGAAAATTTGTGTTGTGGCTTATTGTCTATATGGGCCTGGCATCGATGATTCTGTGTAAGTTTTTAAAATACCATTTTATTCTACCTATAACTTTGAACGCGTTTAACTCAAAATGACTTTGTCAAAATCGGTGGCAACGATTTGTCAAAAATCACTGCAAACATCAACTTCAAGTTTTACAAGCTTTTTTGCATATAAAAAAGTAGTGCTTGAACCGCGGAATTTTTTTTCGATGCCGAGTTTTTTCCATTAAGAAATGTAAGAGGGTTTCTTTGCACCGAAACTCGATACTTTCACTTTGGGCTGCGGCGACTTTTTCAAAACATAATGACTTGGTAAATCCTTTGTCCAAGCACTAGATAATTTCATGCAAAAGCTAAATGCGTTTGATTTTTGAATCTCAGATGATTGTTTTTCGAGCAGTAGTTGTCACCATGAAAGTCACCATGAAAGACGGTTTTCAAACAGCGATCTGCACAAGCCATTATATCTACCGAATTTACAGATATTTTTCGATACCAAGATTGTAAAAGATACCTAAGACATACTCTTCTGGGTAACAAAAAAAATCAATACCTGCATACGTTTTTCCAAAATATGCATGAAAATACCTTTCTTTCCCGGCCACGAGCTAGGTGTAACCCGTCAAATGGAATAAACGGATATAACGTGTAAGGCAGCTTCCTCGTGTAATACATGCGGTCACACTACTCATACAGAAATACGCAGACCTGCCGTTATTCCGAAAACGAACTTCTCTTATTTCGAATTTATTAACAGAAATCTGGGTGCGCGTATTACCGTTAGAAGTCGAACATTACGAAGCATTTTAAAAGTCGTCGAGCATTTTGAAAATGTAATTTGTATGCGGTGTTTGCATATGAAACGGGCGATTTTTTAGCGAAAGACAAGATAGTGGTTTGGTAGCTGGTCGACAAACTTGTTTATTCAAAGTAGTGGACATCGGAATAGACAACCTTGACCTATTTTTTGGCCAACTATCGAATTCCACGCAGAAAGAATTCGGGTTCTCCAGAGGTAACCAGTCATCTATCCATTGTTTGACGCCTTCGTATGAGGTGCAGTGCTGAGTCGGAAGCGCTGGCAGCATCGACCGAAACAAATGGTCGTTGGAGGGAGCGATCTCTGGAGAATACGGCGGGTACGATAGGATTGTCCAGTTCACTCTATGTAATGCAAGTGGTTTCCAACTGTGTGACCATCATGCGGCTTGGCGTTGACTAGCTGTAAAGTCAACTTGTAATGGCGATTCTCCCATTCCAGCCTCTTCTCGGGCTGAGCTCGCTTTAAAAGCGTCAATTTGAATCGATAACGATCCCCAGTGATGGCTTTCACGGTTTCCGCAGCACCTAATACACCACACATGTTGTCTATGGAGAAATCACCACTTTGCATGCAGGTTTTTGCCAGGAAATAACGATTCATAACTTACCGCAAATCTCACTTATTCGGACGAGAACTTGCTATTGTAAACCCAATAAGAATAGATTATATTAAGGGAAACTTTGTCCTTGGAGTGCCATATTTCAGGTGTTTACATTTTATTTTTTTTAAAGGAAACGAGTAAAGCTTTTCTTGCTTTTATTCATGATATACAGAACGTTAACATTTTTTTTAAACAAAAATGGCGGCCGTTGCAGCTCCACGAAAACAGGTCCTCAAATCGCGGGAGGTAAACGGCTGACATCACTGCCCCCTCTTTGTTGATCTGAAACACAAATTCAAAGCATATTATCAATCTGTGACCCTTTGGTCATGGAATGACGGATGGATTTTTCGTTTGGTACGAATTTCGGAAAATGGCGGCAATTAAAAAAAATCGAATTTTCGCGTTTTTTTCGCATAAAAAGATGAATAATAAATGCAAAAATGTATCTATCGAAAAAACGATCCGTCATTCCATGAAGACATATTTTCTGAGTATGCTCTCCAAATTTCAGGTCGATATGTTAATTACAGCGGTCAGGAGAATGTCAGCCATTTTTAAAAAGGTGTTTTCGAGAAAAACGCGTTTAAAGTTTTGTAATGTGTTTACACAAATGTGTTTATAATTACCGCTAATCGGCAATGCCTGGTCCATAGAGGCATCCCTCCTCTTCTTCTAGCTGCTCATGTTGAGCCGCTAACATCTCCCGCTAAATTTCAAGGACAAAGTCTCCGTTAACGTCTCACACAAATTTTACTTATGGCACTTTTGCGTTAATCTATTGACGCATCATCATCTGTATTGCAAACTTTTAATTCAAGAAACTAGTGTACTAAACGCCATTTACTGCGAGCGGCGGCTTCCATATGCAATCAGCTGATATTTTTCTCGTCTCCGTAAGTCGAAGACGATCTTTCTCACGGAGCCTCTGTAGGTCGAATCAACACATATCCAATGGAACGGCAAATCTAGTTTCGAGCTGTGACACGTAGCAAAAAAAATACAGACTCGGTTAAACGTCAATATGGACAGAATGGTCCATTTTTTTACGAGCTTAGTAGTTTTTGCAAGCATAGTAAGATTTATACATAAACATAAATACAACGATGAATGAAACATTTCAATCGAGAGCCGTTAGAGAAACGTTTGCTTCAGCTAGCCTCTAAACGTCAAAGCACATGTATGCATTCGTAAAACTTCTATGACTGACTTGTCATTCGCTCGGAATCCCTTTTGACTCATAAACTTTGATTACACGTAGGATTAATTGTTTCATTATTGCGTTGTATTTTCCTTTCTAAGTTTCTTCTACGAGAATATTATTTTATCCTAGCTGCCACAAACAGGAGGGCTCACCCCCAAAATATAAACGTTTATTTCTCATTTCTGTATAAACAATACATGTCCGTTGTCTATATCTGTTAAAAAATTGAAAATCCCATGGCATGTAAACACTTCAAGTACTTTAGGCTAAATTGGATCCCAACCGTCCCATATTAATAGTGGATCTGCGAAAGAAAAATCAGCCGGAAATCACAAAACTCCCGGGAATACTTCAACATTTCGTAAAATAGGAACCATGTCGCTGGTGGTTCCTATTTTCGCCAAATTAAACATCGATTACATTTTAATACAACTGTTACTGCAAGAAAGTGGTGTTCAACATCTCAAAATTTCAATAAACGATTACGGATAAAGAAGTTTCGGAATATTATACCAATCTTCCGATGGTGTTCGTTACGCGGAAAAAAACATTATCTGGAAGTTTTTAAGTTTTTGTAAATTAACGCGTTTAAGGAATATTTCGAAAAATTCAAAATGTTATCATATTTGAAACATTTCACTGATGCTCACCAAATTCAATACCAAACGCCCTTTAGTGGCACTCTTCACCTGTTAAACATTTCATCCCGTGAGCTGGACATTTCCGGAATTTGAATTGTGTAAAATAGAAATTCGTATACAAGCATATCTTTGCGATCTATCAAAACGAAGTTTTGTCTAAAACTAACCACATAGAACGACGTTCCAAAACACATTCCATGAAATATACGCCTCTTGGCAAGGGTTGGGGGGTGGTTTAGTAATCAAGTTTACGAAGACATCGATTCGTGGCTTTGAGTGTCCCAGAGTAATGTGAATGCGTATCAAATTATAATTACGTGATTGATGTGGTGAAAATTTGTAATTACGTGATTGATATGGTGAAAATTTGTAATTACGTGATTGACGTGGTGAAAATTTGTAATTGCATGATTGATGGAAAAATTCCAAATGGTCGTAGTTACCGCGGTGCTTTTATTTTTTCAGCGTAAGTCAATTGTATCACTACCAGACAGACCAGCTCGAAAGAATTCGCATGTCACGGGTGAGATAATCTACAAACGTTTCGCGTCACTCCCCGGGGTCACGAGCCTTGTACTCTACTATCATCTCGCGTTCAAATTAGTGACGCCGTTCGCGTTTAGATCACACTGCGTATCCTATCAAAGAACGAATTAGGAGCTTTCTTATGCGGAGATCCGGCAATAGGAATTTTCTTTCCTCGCTTTAATCCACTTTGATCGAAAACGCCCGCGATTAGCTGGGTGACTATAAAAGGGTGGTAATTAAACATTTCAATTTGTCGTCGCGTACTTTTGAAAATGACTGAAGTAAAATATTCGCAACGAGATCAAATGAGTTGCAAGTTCAATACGTATGTTAAATCAAATATAAAATAATTGCTTAGGAAATGTAGTTTTAATCAAAAAATGAATTGCGGTATTTTGGAGTTATCATGCGGGTGACAGGATGCCCAATGCGAAAATTAACAGTGCTGAAGTATCGAGTGGCACATTAATAATACTCTCGAATAAAACTTTCCGAGGGATATATCTCACAAAAAATAGCTATCCCGAAAGATAACGCTGTCAGAAAATAGTCATCATAACTCTGCCTCAACAAGATAGGCATAACAACTCTACCATGCATCCTAGACGGCAAATATCCACACTAAAAAACTAGCATCCGAGAACAACTCTACCATCAAAGAACTCTCCTAGCGGACATCTGCGAAATGACAGATCCACCAAAGACCGTCTTTCTAGACAACCCGTAAAACATGGCAGTGCGCTCTGACATTCGAAAGAATTGTTCATTAGAGTTGTTCCCAGATGTTCGTTTTTTGGTAGTGATGTTTTGTGGTAAAGACATCTGCTATGGCTGATACGTCATAACGTTGTGATTTGGCAACCGTTTTATTCGATAGATACGTTCTTTGGGGCAATTCTCTCGAGGGAGCTTTTTTCTGGGGGAGATGTTCTCCTGGTGATCTATTCTGTTTGAGGTGTCTTCCAGAGAGTTTTTAGCCACGGGGATTGTAAATGTAACTATTGAGTAACGAATTTGGTAAGGTCATTTTAAATAATCACGAATATAATATTCGTATTCTAATCGCGTTCACTATTAACCCAAATTCTACGACACTGAAATTGCATCCATGTGATGACCAGTCAGAAAAAAATGATGCACGGGGTATTTTCCTTTGTGAACTTTTTGTTGATGTCACTTTCGAAATGAGCCACCTAGTGCGGAATTATTCGGGGCAATTTGGCTATTCGGCTTTCAAATTGCATAAAGATTTCATTACAGACAACGGCAAGCTTCAATTTTTATTCCATTTCCATGTGAGAGATTTTCAAATCTCATAGAGCTCATGGTGATAAGAACGTTGATATAATTCTCCGTAACGTTGGAACGAAGTTATCAAATTTACTATACGTATATTTTGAAATAAAAAAAGGTCTATCATACAATCGTATTAATGCTTTTGAATGAAAGATAGTTCTAATAATCCGATATAATAAAACGAACTCGCGTTGCGTCATGGTTGGAGTACTCACTTTTTCCGTTTAACTATTCTCTAGCCTCCAAAAGAAATTTCAGCTTCGAATAATTGAACTTGGCACAAGACGCTTTACCTTGAAAATCTTTATATTTCTATATTTCTAACACATCTTTTCTGCTTATTGTTGTTTCTTAATATTCTGAACAGGTAAGAACAATAAAGAGATAACAAGAATATTTAATGGATGCTACAACAACAATTACCGTATAACATTTTCATTTAGCTAAGGCGTCAAGTTGCGTACGACTGCTTTCCACTAAAAAAAAAACTCTAAAGCCATACCAACACCCGATGAAAAACCGCCTCCCTAACATTTTTCTCGTAAGAGCATTATTCATTTATCGCTTCGAGAAAATGTCATCCTTCTTACCGCCTAGTACACGGTTCGCACAAGCCAGGTGAGCAGTATTGTCATTTTACCACCGAAAGCTGAAATGCGAAATGCGCAATAGCAAAAAATGATTAATGAATTCATTCGGGTGGTCCGAGAAAGCGAGTGATCCACATCCGACAGTAAGAATAAATTGTGTCGCAGGGAAAAGCAACTTAATTTGAGGAGCTTCATTGTGTGTCAAGCCCGGTGACAAAGTAGCAGCTCCGTGACGAGCAAGCTAAGGTCTCGAGAAACGTGTAAGTACTCCTGGAGTGTGTACTACTTGTGTGCAGTATGCGGTAATACCGCTGAGCCAGATCACGGAGAAGAGAGGCGGAATGAGTGAATGTGAAAAAGCGAGAGTGAGTGAGAGAGATAGTGACCGAAGAAACGGAGTGAAAGAGAAAGAGGGAGAGAGAGAGAGGGAGGGAGAGAGAGAGAGAGAGAGAGAGAGAGAGAGAGAGAGAGAAAGGAGCAAGGTAAATGATAAGGTGAGGCAAAAGTTGCACAGTCGAATAAGTAGGGGCGCATGCACCTCTCCCCGCCGCTCCAGCGTTCTCCTCCCTCTTGGGCCGTTATGTAACATGCAATGATTCTCGTTGCTTAAAGATGGTGAGCCGGCATCAACGGAGCCGAACGATCGAATCGCGTGAAGCTCTCGCGACCGAGAAGCGAGTGGTTCCAACGGACCCCGCCACTATACTATCCCAGATTATCTCCTAGTAAACACACACACACACATACACACACACACACACACACACACACACACACACAGACAGACACACACGCGCGCGCGCACTTACACATGCAACCAAGAAAAATATGATTGGCCGTACCATCATTTCTGGCATGCAAGTTGGTTCTTAACGAAACACCGCACACTCTACCAACGCTATATCGTATTGTGTACAACTACAGTAAGTTGCTCACCATCCTGTAGTAGCGGAATGTCATATGGTAAACTACTATAGTACGTTGATCATCGTTGGAGCAGTACGTTGTGTAGTATACAACTATCGTGAGCTGTGGGCCATGCTAAGTTAAGGATATATTGTATAGTGCACAAGTATCGAAAATTGTATACCATACAACAGTAATCATATATTATATAGTGCATTACTATCGTAAGTTATGCAATTTATAATTAAACTTGTGAAACTTTTTGGGACGTATTTTCTGTATTCCACAGTACTTTACTTGTAGAAATTTCCATTTGCATTTAAACAAGCCAATGAAGACTCTCAATTGGAATCCATTTATTTATAAAAAAAAATTGTTTTCCTAAATTCTCCTTGATGCGACACTTTCAGGTAGTTCTTTAAAATGAAAATCGCCTTGGCAACACAATAGGTGTTGCCAACGGTATAGTGTATACATGCAGGATTTTGTTCAGCCGAATTTCAACTTATTGTTTGACGTATAGACGTCTGACAGATTCCTGTTGAGCCGGAACGAGACTTGAGGCTGGTAACAATTGTAATCATTGTCGTCTCATTAACTTTAATGATACGTAGCGCTTTGAAGTCGTAATAATAACTCTATAGATAAGTTATCGGCCCTATGTCCAATATGACCCTGGTTGGATGCGTACCAGAGAGTGTCTTCCACTCATACCGAAAAATAACGAATTCAGCGATAATTCAATGCAAAGACAATCATAAAAGAGTGGTAGTAATAACAGTACCCTCGCTAGCACTTTTATTCGTGTCTGCGGAACTCGTGTAAGTGTTTTTCACTTGGAAGGATTTTTTCCATTGCAGTTGTAGCACAAACGAAATTTAGGATTACTCTACTCGTTGCACCTTTGTTACTTATTTCCGGTATACCGTGGTTCATAATAAAATTTAAAAAATTGCAATACTTGTGCTCGTTGCCGAAACACGAAACAAATCAGCAAACATTAGGTGAAATCACCGAAACGCGAAGAAATAACGGTTCACACGAAGGACGTAGGCAGCAGCAGTAGATAAGTTAAGTGTCACTAATCGCAGCTTCTATAAATAGAACAAACGTGTCTGACTAGGAACTACGGTCGCGAGGTGTGGGCTCGCTAATTTCATTCAATTGAAGCATTTTTTAAACGATAAAAAAGATTTGAATCGCGGAAAAAACAGCAAAAACCTTTCCAAGGGTGTGCAATAAACCTTTAACAAATAACATCGAGGTCAATCGATGGCAAGGCGGTGAATATTAAAGCTTGTTCATATGGCCAAGCAATAATGTTTACTCCGGAAAAAGCAGTAGCATCAAAACCACTAGCCAAATGTAATGGAATTGAGTACGATTTTCGAACAAGTATTTTGAGAGTAAAATAAAATATAAGACGAAAATAAAGAAAAAAACATAAGTACTATTTGACGTTTTGGTGTATTCGAATGTTCAGATTGCAACTGTCATTTTCTAGGCTGTGATCAATCAGTATTTAGTTCCCAGTTTTACTGATTCTATCCGTTTATTGTTATGTTTGTTTTCCTTTTTTAATGATCATTTGTTGATTATTTTCATTATCATTGTTGTTAGTTAAAATTGAAGATATGAGAGATCGTCCAGTCAAAACACTGGATCAAGAGAATAATTGTAAATCGTTGAGAAATTCCAAATTCCTGTTTACGTTAAATGTTACAATGTACAATTTCGTCGAAAGACTAGCGGATAATTCCGGTTTGTGAATGTAACCAAATAGATCGGTGCTCTTTTGGCTGGACATTGCAAATTGTACACCGGGGTAGAGCTCGGAATAGAGGGGTGTGGATCAGAAGCAGTTTCGTCTATGTGGATAATCGTTAAACTCTAGACGGCGTTGGGAACTTGGCGATTGGAGAGGACGACTCGGGTCTCTGTGAGGTTTCTGCGAGACTAGAGTGGTACCCGAAGAGAATCGAACAGCTTGTCTTGGCGTCGTCGTCTGGCTTGGCTCACAGCTACACAGCACTCTAGCGTGGGGTTGCTTCTAAGTGTGCCAAGGTACACTTCTCGCCGAGAAAGCCGGAGCGGCCGCACTACTACGTCTACTACTACTAGCGCACAGCCCCCTGGCTCTTACCACTACTTCAACACCGCGATCACGCTGGTACCAACATTTCTATGTCGGACCTGCGTGCCATTGCTGGTTTTCTTTTCGACGCACAATCTCACACACGCAAAGATCGAGATTCTCCAGTAGGAATTCTCTTACCCTTATACGGAATATCGCTGAATGCCTGCAATTGATGTTTTTTCCGTTGCCTTGGAGGAACCTACGTTTTCGCGATTAACATCATGTTGTCGTTTGACAACCCTCGGGAAGGAATCAGTTATACTTAATAGCTTCATATAAATGTCCATCTACATGTATGTGTAATTTTGGTAATACTGCTGAAGACGGGTATCACCGAAAAAAAAACTTAAATCTCTTTCCGAATGTCCTGATCGTCCTGAATGATTCGCAAATAAAGAAATCGGCAATTCTCCCAGAGGAAAAAGTTACAGCAATTTTTCATTCCGATTCGTATCGCACCGTCTTCAAAAGATCTTCGCAAAGTAAGTAGGTGAAGATATAAATAAGCAATGCTTGAAAAAAAGAGAGAATGTTTCGTTTTGTTTCGGTTTTTTGGGTATTAAAGGGATATAGTAAATAATGTAGTTAATAATCGCCAAAACGATTTTTCATAAAGAGCACCCATGTTTGTTCTACTGTGAATAATTTGGGACATCACCATATCATCGTTTGATTTTTTTCGGGATGAAATCCATCTGTTCTAGTTAATCAAAATTATTTTTGCGTGTTAAACATTTGGGAATATTAGGTGAAAGAAGAACTTTTGGTCCGCCCATCGAAGACACTTGCTGTAGAAAAGACATCTTTGAACCACTCGTAATTCTGGCAATCTGGCAATTTCTCATACAATTTGTTTTTGAAAATCGTCAAAATGTGTTGCGCTATCGATTTATTTTTCAAAACACATGAAAACGCCACTCATATATTATAACGGTAAACAGTTGTTATTCAAACGCGGGAAATTAGGTACGTAAGGTGCCTTTGTAGTAAAGTATTGAAAAAGCAGTTTCGCAGTAACCCTGATGTGAAAATGCTGCAACAAATATTTCCATGTGGAACAGCTCAGTTTTTGTAGTTTTGGTTGAAAGGAAATATGCAAGTGCTTAGAAATCCACTCTCGCTCCCTCATCTATTTTGGAGGGAATGATTATTGCGGTTCAGTCGGCGAAAAGTAGTCAAGTGGCATGTTTGAAAAAATTATTGTTTTTCTAGTTTCCCATGTGATCAAGTATACCAATATATAAGAATTTGCAATTACTCTTTGGCCCCTTCCCTCTCTATGAAAAAACTGTTCTTCATGACAGAAATATAATAGAATGGAATGTTTGAAAAATAACAATTTTTCCAACTTCATCACCGACCAGATATTTCGATATGTATGCACCATGTTCCACCAGATGATAGAATGCGGTGCATACATTATTAATCCGCAATATCAGGCCACATGTTGGAATGTGGTGGATGAATATAGTGCAGATGTGTATCGTATTCGAATCTTACAAAATACTAAAAAATTTCAAAGTCCAATATCTTTCGGTCTTTTCAGGCGAAAAGGTGATTTTTCATTCGATTCGTTTCGAAACTTGCTATTTTGAATGCTTACGAAAACTATATGTTAACATTTACTGTATAATCGTATTTAAAATAATTAACTTTGCCGCAAGGTTGGATAAATTTGTCTACGATTCTTTAAAAAAATATTGCAATGGAAGGTCGCACTTGAAACTGCTAATCGTTTGTGGAAAACGTTTTTTGATCCGACTCCATTTCCGAATTTCATTTTGAGTGTGCTATTAAAATGGACATCCCATATATAGATATACATGCAGACATCGAGCCTCTGCAGTTTGTTACTTTTGCAGTATTTGAGGGGCCTGCATTAGCTTGAGGTTTCCAAAATACTATGTTTCTTATTGCATAGGTTTATAGCTCCAGGTCTTAAGTTCAAGTAGCAACAAAGATTTCGTAAAAATACAACAACAAAAAACGCGCTATGACGATTTTCGTGAAGCGTTAGATCAACTGCGCTATAGTGAACCACCCTACTGCGTTATGTTTTTCTCAAAACTATGTTTTATGATACGCTGTAGGTCGCATGTCAAAATCTATTCGTCCAATTCAATTTAAATTCGTACAGAGCACAATTTGTTACATTTTTCATCGCATGATCGAATGGTTTTTTATATGTTTATCAATTTGTAAATAACGATGAATATAGTGGTTTTTAGTATTGCAAAGGGGACTTGTTTTTACAGCTTGCCATTTCCGTCATTTAAAAAAAAGCGTTCGGTCATACGAAACATTTACTATTATACTGAAAGTACTTTTTTCAGTGCAGACCAACCTCATTCCCAGACATACCTATACCACAGTACCACTTTGCTTGAATACTAATAACTTCATCGTTTATCAATATGTCTCAATTCGAAAAACTCAAACTTGGCAAGACTATGTATTAATCGTAGTTAAAATCTCTACCGAATGAAAAAAAATATTCAAAATCAGCCTTTTTTATCCCCGCACTTATGCAGACTCGTAAACGACTTCAAACTCTCTCTGTTGTGTCTGTGGCTATTCAAGTTCGCACGCGAATGGAGATGCGGACTCCGCGGCTTGTCACTTCCGCGATATTTTTTACTTCAAACCGCTTTCCAATCATGTACCTTCAAACTATTTAAAGTTATTATTATTATGCTTGACTCAAGGTCAATTTCGTTCTTTTTCAAGAGCCATTGATCAACTGTACTTGTCAACGCGCATCAATTTTTTTAAATCGTTGGGCCAGATGATGAAAACTTTAGAGCAGCGCACTCTTATAGGTAACCACAAGCAAAAGTGCTCTTTGCACCGTTAATCTCATAACCATCAGCAGCATCCATTGGGATGCTGCGGGCCAACCCGTGACCCGATGGAGGTCGTGTTGTAGCCCGCGGAGCTGAGTTGAATGAACGAAAATATTAACTTTTATTGTACATATCACCAAAAGAACATTACATCACGAGGCGTTCGTATCATATAACATTACTACGGGAGTATGGGCAATATTATTTCTGAAATTTGGCCCGCTTGGTGACTCTATTTCAGTTGTGCACGAAGGGTACACTTCGAAGGCTTAATACTTTATCAATTTCAGTCCAATCATTTTGAACTTTCAACAATATATTTTCAATACGTAAAGAAAGAAAATATAAATAAAATCAATGTTATGGAGGTTACAACAAGGCGCGACCCCTTAAGTGCAAAAGGCGTTGAAGTCAATATAAATTAACGGAAAGATCGATTTTTTACATTTTATAATTTACGTCTGCATGCATTTCCATTGCCATAACAAAGAAGTCCAATATTTTCAATCCGCTTATTAAATTTTCGAGGAATAAATGTTCATCTGGAAAAATCGGCATACCTATTTATATCCTACGTTACCAAAACTTGTTACCAAATGAAAACATTTTCTAGCGTTTTGTCAAACAAAATTCATAAGTGCTTTATTGATAACTGGTTAGCTTTAGTATTATCGAAACTGAGTAGGTATTTCAAATGTCGACATGATCAAATCAACCGCTTACCGAGAATGTCTCACTCTGATATGGGCTGGACAATAGTTGATCGTTGTACAATTACTTTTCTTAATTTTCATGCAATTCATCGATCCTACGTATTGAAACCATTAAACAAACAAAAAAAACTCAAATAAAGAATCACTCCGGAGCAAAGTAAGGACGTTAGGATCATCGCAATGTGAATTGACACGTTGAAGGCTTCTTCCTGAATTCCTATATGCAAGGACGCCATCGCGTTACAATAAGAATCATCCGTAGCGCTTCCACGTGGTTGCCACAGTCAACTTTCATTCCATGTACAATAATACCTTCTGCACTGCAAATAAATTTTACCGCGCGACCAAATCATCTCAATGGTATGACGCAGAGCTCCTTTGTCCTGACCGTCCACCGAGCAGATCGACATTTCTTCTGGTTTTTCGCTTCCGTTCGCTGTAAGATTTCCATCGTCCGCATGTTTCTACAGCTATACGGAATTAACAATAAATTAAACATAGGTATACGCGACACACGAGAAGGCCATAAAAGAAAGAGGACGAATTCGAAGTGAGCAACGCAACCGGCCTTGTAATTATCACAGTGCCAACTGGTTGTTACTCTCATTGCTATTCCAACTTTTGTTATTTGTTTAACTCTCACTGAATTCATATATCATGTTATTGCACGGTTCAATATCAATGATCGAATATTATTAACTTATCTTATTTCTTTTTCTATTTCGATTAAGGGAATTCATTTTAGAGAAATGGTTAAATTTGAAGATGTTACTTCGAACATATATAGGGGAGACCCGGGCATAGCGAACAGCCCAGGCAAAGGGAATACCCCCACGCGCAAACGCTGCGCGTAGTGGGGGTTATTCGGTTTGCCTGGGCTGTTCGCTATGCCCGGGTCTCCCCTATACATGTTCAAAGTAACAACTTCAATTGCTTCAAACCATTTTATTGGGAGTTGTACATGATATTTAAGAGGGAGGCCACTTTGGAGCGACGAAAAAAAGACTATTTTCGCGTTTTTTTTTTGAGGATTTTATAAAAGATATGAATATGAAAGTTGTTGGGTTTGATAAATAAAGTCTTGAAATACATTTCTAAAAAATTGAATTCATTTTTATTCATTTTGAAGTACAAAAACTATAATTTATCGTAAGGCCTCAAAAATAGGTGGGAAGGTAGCTCCATCACAACTCGGCAACGGCTTGTCTGAAACAAAAGAATCAAAGTCCATTAGATTTAGCATGACACCAGCTAGAAAATGACTCTCAGATATAAAGTTTTATCAAAAAATGAAAAAATAGCAGATGAAAAACGAAAAAAAAGTATTTTAAAAACGCGTTTTTTCGCAGTTTTTCGCAACAACGAAAAAAAGAGTAAAAATAAAAATTTTAAAACCATCGAGGGTCATTATGATTGCGGCCGACCTTGTCATCTGAACCGAACTATTTCTTTTAAACTCCAATCTTTACGAATGTAGCTACCGTTTGACCCTCTAATAAATTTTTTTGATGAGTTTTCGAAGTTGCGGTGTTTGAAAACGAGTGCTCTGATTTCCGAGTAGAAATATTGTCAGGCTGGCCTGATATTTGATCCGGCTCTGATCACGTTGTAGTACTGAGGCTTTACTTTAGGCATGCCCCAATTTGACTGATCCCGTTGGTGTCAGGTGATAGTCAGGCAAGTGGATGTACTGTTTCCTCCAGTTGCCTGATCCAGCTAGCTTCAGGCGATGGTCAAGTAAGTGGACTAACGGATTGCGTAAATTCGCCTAATCGGACTATCTTCAGACAGTGGCCAGGCAACTGGACTTACGGCTTGAATCAAGTCGCCTCATCTGGCTAGCTTCAAGCAATCATCAAGTAACTGGACCTAAATACAGTTTGACGCCTTTTACACGCCTAACCTCTTATCAAACACCAGACGAATTATACATATTAGCGCGTCATCAAAACGTCGAGACATATTGTTCACTCTATGCGTACATTTTTTATTATTCCTAATATTTGATTTAATCCTAATAAATCTCTGATTCGGTTTCCTCTGTTCGAAAAACAATTTTCAATTAATTTTTTTTTAATGGCTATTGAAATTTCAAATTAATTTTTCTAATAGCAATTGGGACAAAAGCGTACATTTCATAGATAGACATTTTAAATAAAAGATGTTTAATTTTTCACGAACTCCGTTAGTTATGGAGACATAAGCGACGAAAATTAATCGCATCACCTCTCACTCATCGTTCCGTCCCTTTCACTCATCGTTCCGCCTTTTTCTTAAAAATGTTCCTTGTTCATATCTCCATTACTTATACAGCTAGCAAAAAAATGAAAGAGGCATTTTTTATTGTCAATTCGAGAAGAAACATCTTTTATTTCAAACTTTTTTCTACAAAATGCACATTTTCGTTATAACCATCATTATAACAACTAAATTGTTTATAACGAGAAAAAAAAACGATTCTAGAACAATATAAATGTCCTATTCATGTTGCTCGTACCCGAAACCCTAAAGAACGACCAAACTCAATTCTCATTCCATTCTGGAAAAAACATTGACGGCTATTTCAAAGCTTTGCCCGGAAACGACTTAATTTTTTTCGTCATACTGATGAAGCCCTCGTGGGGAAGGCTTCGACCAGACACACTTACGAGAAATTAGGTTGTTTCTATAAAAGGTACCGTATTTTAGTAATATTTTATTACAGAATGAAAATTTCGATCACCACTTCAATAAGGATTCGAAACGGTAGACCTTCCAGTAGAACTTGTATGGCCAAACAGCTCGCTTAGCGAAGTATCTTATCTTTTCGGCTTGAGCCTCCGTAAATATTTACAATGTATCATTCGTGCAAAATAGAAAGGCACGCGGACGATATATACAAGAACATGCAGGTCGTACACGTGATAAGGGGCATTGCAGGATGCGTTCAACAGCATAATTACGACGGTGGATCATGCTGTTATACTGATTGGTATTACCTCTGCAGATGCGTTTTATGACAGCATATTCATTCAACTAACTGGCGCTGTTGCTCATGCCGATAGATCACCCCGCAATTCCTTCCTCCGCCATACCCACGTTACACGCTCCACACTTTCCTTTTCCAATGGCCTAGATCATCCGCCTGCCTTCCTTTTCTGCAGTGGTTCGGTGACTAGCTGTGTCTAGTGAATGGCACGATTGTGCGTTGCCACGATTTACTCTTTTCATCCACTCTTTGGCCGTACTCGATCCAGAAATTTATTCATTTATGTTATTATTGCAATTGTTTTATTCGATATTGTTTCAATCGCTATTGCTATTTCCATCATTCTTGTTATTCTGGTTCGTTTTCGTGTTTTTGTTCTCGCTTACCTATTATTCACATTGTTCTTGTTCATCTTCTTCCCTGCTGTTCCTGTTGATCCCGCTGATTTTTTTTTTTTTTGTTAGCGTTACAACTTTTTCTAACTATCCTCGGTGTTCACGAGGTCCTCGGCAACCTTCCCATGTAGAGGTTGCCATGAGTTGCCCAATGTTACGATCAGGCCAATATTGGGACCATCGTATAAGCCAACAAAAGAGAAATAATATTGGCCCATTACTGTTCCGCTCTAAACTGAAAACTGGCACAATATCGGCCCATCCCTAAAGCATGCCCTGGCCCATCTTTAAAAACTGATAAACAGCCGTGATAGTTAAACTAAATTTGCCAATTTAAAAACTGGGGATACTAAAATATTGACAATTTCATTGGCCCAATATTGTTCCGTTATAAATTGAGAACCGGCACAATATCGGCCCATCGTTTAAAACCAATAAATGGCCGTGGTGTTTGAGCTATATTTGCCAATTTAAAAACTGGTAATGCTAAAATACAAGCAATTACATTGGCTCATTATTGTCCCGTTATAAATTGAGAACCGGCACAATATCGGCCCATTACTAAAGGTTATCCTGGCCCATCTTTCAAAACCAATGAACAGCAGTGATAGTTAAACTAAATTTGCCAATTCTAAAATACTGGCTATTACATTGGCTCATTATTGTCTCGTTCTAAATTGAAAACCGACACAATATCGGCCCATAATTAAAACCTATCATG
This sequence comes from Ophion obscuratus, assembly GCA_964007375.1. Lineage (NCBI taxonomy): Eukaryota > Metazoa > Arthropoda > Insecta > Hymenoptera > Ichneumonidae > Ophion > Ophion obscuratus. The sequence continues at coordinate 602,746 of OZ023317.1, read as the reverse complement.
GCCCATCTTTTAAATTCATTAAACAGTCATGATAGATAAACAATATTTGCAAATTTTTAAACTGGTGATGCTGAAGTACTGCCAATTATATTGGCCCATTATTGTTCCATTATAAATTGAGAACTGGCACAATATCAGCCCATTACTAAAACTTATCCGGGCCCATCTGTTAAAACCAATAAACAGCCGTGATAGTTAATCGGAATTTGCCAATTTCAAAACTGGCAATGCTAAAATACTGGAAATTACATTTAATTAATCTAAGCCCTTTATTGGCTAAGTGGGTCAGACCATACCTGATTTTATTTTATTCAAGCCTTGGGTTATTCATTATCTATATATTGTGCCAGAATAGGCAAATAACTGGCACGTCATATATTAATCGTCTATATTTTGTAGTTCAGTTTTTGTAATCAAGTCTTGGCCTATTATTGGCATTTGTAAATAACCAACATAAGTAAGTAAAATATGCCAATTTTGAAACCTGTCATATACGAAAATCACAATTTATTTCAAAGTTATTCCATGAAATATGTATCCATAAGGACCAATCTCGGGCCAATCTTGGCCCGATATAGATTGAATATTTATCACGCACCCAAACAAACCCAAACTACTTCACGGCCCAATATTTTACATAGACTAACTTCTAGATAGACCAACTGTGAAGGCCCATCATAGAGCCAGTGGCCAATTTCTACATAGTCCCTTTAAGAGGGCCCACATAGGGCCAAGTGCAATCACCGACATTGGCGCTACAATGAATTAAATCATTGGCCCAATAATTGTTGGCTCTGTTGGCCGATATCGGGCCGTTCTTATCATTTCTACAAAGGCACCTCACTGGCAAATACTCACGGCCCAATATTCTAGAAAGGCTAACTGTGAAGGCCCGTCCCAGGCCCAACGGTCAATCTCTACATGGGTTGTTGTTACCGAGGACCTTCGAAATCTTTAAAACTACTGAACCGACCCTTATGAAATTTTGAAATTACTGAACTACCGACCTTTGAAATCTTCGAAACTACTGAACCGACCCTTATGAAATTTTAACCACATTTTCTTTATAACTAAAGCTATAGTGCATATTAAGCATTTTATTTAATTTTGATATTTGATTTTTTTGTTGCTAAAAACGGTAAAAATACACGTTTTTTTTTGTTTTTTCTAAATATGTCCGACATTTTGTTATTTTTGCATATATCAAAAATCGTATGATATGCGCTACAGCCATTAACATACCGTATCTTAAACCGTTCGGTTTTTTTGTTTCGGATGATCCATCTCCGAGATTTTCATCTATAAATAGTGACTCAAATAAATAAATAAAAAAAATATAATATATTTTGAAAGTGTATTTATTAAGTGTAACAACTTTTATATCAATATCTATAATAAAAACCTATAAAAAAATCATGATAATAGCCTTTTTAGTGTCTAAAGTGAGAAGACCCCTTAATAGTAATACAGAAAACAACGGAAGACAGACTGCCGGTGCCAAAAAACTTTTCAGTCCGAACTCTGATGAAGTGTGTTGGAATCCGCTGTTGACCTATCGGTTTATTGAAGAGAGCAGCAGCAGCAGGACAAACGTTTTTACGAGGAAGCCGAAGGAAACCTGTATGGCGTTGGAATCATGGATTAGCCGGTAAGATATTAAAATAGTTAAGTTCTCTTTTATCGCAAATAATTAAGATTACTCGAAAACTATTAAACCGATTTTGATGAAATTTGTCTTCCCTGTACCATTGTCGATGAACCTAAATAATATTTTAAGTCCCGAAATGAAACGTACTTTTGCCCTTAAACATAGCAAACATTTGATGAAGAATCACAAAATTGACTTTATTAAGCTGCCATTTCGTGAATTTTTCATATATTTTCAAAATCCTGCTTCACCGACAGCCTATGGGTGTTACCTTTAAGAATCATTTTGATTTTTTTTGTTTTCAGACAATTACAGCGCGGGGGAGAACTCGAGCAGTTGCGAAAACCTTTTTGAGCCACTTCCTCTGAACATCGGTGTACACGACTGGCAATTTGCATTGAAAACAATATATTAAAATATTTGTGCATACCTAAAATAGCAAATGCAAAACACACAAGGTTACAAATTTCCATGACAATTCTTTATGAAAAAAAAAAAAAAAAAAACATCGCATAAATGCCCTCATGTCTTAGCTTCCAAATGGCAATTTAGCAGTTTGAATTCTTGTCCAATTCTCAATAGGATTTACGTCTAGTAATTGCGGGGCCTAGTCAAGGACATGGATTTTCCTAGTAAGATATAATTTTATAACTACTTTCGTTGAGTATTTCAAGATCAATATTCTGTTGAAAAATTAAATTGCGAGCAATTTTTCGTATTTCGTTTATACTGTCTAAATATATTCCGGTAAATTCGGGGGTCCAGACCTGATCTGACCAAGGGATTCACTCCATTGGACGAAAATAATCCCCAAATCGTGAAGTTACCTGCACAAAGTTTTACGCTAGGAATCCGGTACTTTTTGGACATCGTACTCTCTGCCATCACTTCCGAATAACCAACACTTCGACACGGCAGAAAAAGTTCTTGCCGTCGAAAAACTCCGGCCCAGTGTCGATATTATTTTTTCCGAAGGCTCATCCTTCTTGTTTCACGACAATAATTTTTTTTTCGCACCATTACGTCTTATAATCCTATTTAGACGTCGACATATCGCACCCAGACCGACACCAGTAAGATCTTCATCTCGCAAGTCCC